>JAFMOC010000007.1:8295000-8862500 GCA_019802505.1 Corydoras sp. C115
GCTCTGAACTTCTGCATTGTTCCGTTCATCACTCACCGTCCTCATGGAAGCGAGCCGCGGCCAGTTGCTCCACCAGAGCCGGGATCTTGTCCCACTGACACTCGGCTCTGTGGCGTTCGATCTCCGCTTCCAAGCGGTACAGAGACAGAGAGAGACGTGAAGACATGTTACTTCTTTCCCGAGGAGCTTCTGCCACCAGCGGACTGACTACACACTGTCATCCAACACATTCACAATATAAAGATATAGTTATAACAGCATGACCCTGCCTGCACTGAGCATGCGCAGTGCCACCTTCAGCTACAGGTAAGAGCTGGGTTGCAGGTGAGGACTGCTGAGCTATTTTGGATTTTATTTCTTCCTTTCACTCTCTTTCTGTGTCTGGTTTTGTTAACAATGCTAGCTCCGCTTGACGAGACTTTCTTTTAAAGGGGTGTTTACAGAGTTTATAGAAGAAAATGAGGTGTTTATGTTTTAGCTTTAGTACAAAGGAATGCATGAACACACCCAAATAACATACAGTGCAAGAATGTTTATAGGTGTTCCCGTCATTTACAAGTCAGGACTTTCTCTTACTAAATATGGAATACAAAATACAGAACATGAATCATTACTAAACACAGTGCGAGGTAGGCTATTTTGTGACAAGTTTGATGCCTCACTTCATTACATAAACCTAGTAAATCATTGCTTATAATAACCAGTTATCAAATCTAATAAAAATTGTACATTTGTGCAACTAACACTGTGATTGTGACACAACTGTGAAACTGTGACAAAGTCACAAATAAATTAGGTATGTCTAAATGCCATTTATTATATAAATTAAAAACACTTCATTGTAAAGTAATAAATCCTTTATTTGTTCATAAAGTGCTTTATGTGTAATATCAGTTCCAGATTTTTTTCTATGCTTTTATACTTCTCTGTAATTAACATCCCAGATAGTTAATTTATTCTGAGTTAGATTTGGTCCACATTTCCCATTTTTCTTTTCCCGCAGTGACTGTTGCTTGCCCAGTTGCAAAATATGGACCACTTTATACCCATCGAATAAGGGTACCACAACAGTCAAAAGTAGCAAGCATGTACATATCTCTGACACTTCTTTACCAAAAATGAACTAAACTTGTTTTGGAACATATGGATAATATGAGTTTATATATATATATATATATATATATATATATATATATATATATATATATATATATATATATATATATATATATATATATATATATATATATATGCCACTCAAGGCAGTGATTCATATTCGTATGCTATTTGTGGTCAGTATATTCATGTTTACTATTTTGATGGTTTTACACATAATGTGCTGAAACATTATGTGTAAAACCATCAAAATAGTAAACATGAATATACTAAATATAGTTAGTATATTATAGTATAGTTAATATACTATATATAAATATAGTACATATATTTATAAATATAGTATAGTAAATATACTAAATATAGTTAAATATAATACGAAATATTAGTTTAGTTTGAAGACAATATGTCTTAGAGCGTATTAACTAATCAGGACCACAGTCAAAATGTGTCTCTCCTTTAAGCCTGTTTGCTTTTTCTTAGTTAGACCAATTGCTGTCTTCTGAGCCTGAACGATAGCAACGCGGTGCACACATCGACTGTCTGGTTTCATCGTCTCTAAAAACAACCTGTGTGTTTTTGCAGTTTCTGATAACAATCATCGAGCTTGTCTGACAAATTCTTGTAATGCTCTTGATCTTAGTGCCATCTCGTGGGCTTATAGGGACACGACCCATAAGCTTTTAATCTTAGCACAGTAGGTAAGGCTAAGATTTGTGTTTGATTTCAATGCGAGTTAAAATAATGTCCTACAAAGTTAGCTTGCATAACTTGCATAAATCACAAACTACCTTGTGGCAAACATTTTAAACATCACAAGCTATGTCTATGAGTTTTGGATTTGGCAAACCACATTAACACTACATTTCTACTCTACAGTAAAGTGCAACATTCTGAACCTCAAGCCGCCAGAAGAGAGATTTCGTGGTCTCGCTTTCTCTGTTAAAGTTTGCCATTTGAATAAGTTGACCATCTACAAATGGCTCGCCTGCTGCTGAAATGATGAAGATATCCGTATAATTGTACATTAATTTCATTTCCTTACATACTCATACTGTTAGAACTGGATAGATGTGATCTAAATTCCTAAATCCTAACACCCACTACCCACTGATTGGTCAAAGTGTTATTACACCTGACCAATCGGATTTCAGCTGTAAATCACTGTCCAATCACAGAACAGAATGTGTTTTTTTCAAGCGCGCAGTAGACGTGGTGCAGACAGAGGTCAGGGTGAACAGGCTCAGGAGCGTTTAACCTACTAACTACTAACTCGCTACTAATGTTGCAATTAAAGGTTTACATTCCTGATTGTTTCGCTATATATATGTTTTCTTAAACATGGTCCCATGCAATTGATTATGAGTAACAGCAAACACACTGATAAAACTATTTTTATGAAAACTAATTGTTGTAATATTTTTTTCATATTATTTTAAATATTGCCATAACTGTTGTTTTGTTTTGTTGTATTATATATAATCCCAGTATCCTGCAACACCCACATTGTTAACATTTGGCAAAATTGTTATTTACATAAAAAATTCCAAATATTTCTGTGTTCATTGTTACATACAGTTTCCATCCATCCATCATCTTCCACTTAGAGTCTACTAGGGTCGCAGGGGGTTCCCCATGCCCATCCAGGGGAGAACGTTTTAGGCACTGGGCAGATACACACAGGACAGGGCGCCAATCCATCATTGGGCACAAACTCACACACACACACACACACACACACACACACACACACACACACACACACACACACTCTCTCTCTCTCACACACACACACACACACACACACACTCTCACACACACACACACACACACACACACACACACACTCTCTCTCTCACACACACACACACACACACACACACACTCTCACACACACACACACACACACACACACACACACACACACACACACGCTATTTGGCTGCATTCAATTTACCTTGATCCATGTTTTTTTGGACTGAGGGTGCAAACCTGAGAACCCAAAGGAATTTGAGAACCTAAGGCATTGTTCAAAATACATTATAAAATTTTAATTAAAGTAACCATTTAACTGTATTTGTATCTATCAGGGTCAGGGACAGCCAAAAAGCATGTGCCCCAGAGCTGTAAAATGCCCATGTGTATAGTGTGAAATAGAAAAAGGACTAACCTGACATGACCTGACATACCATCATACTGTATAGTATGTGAAAACAGTATGCCACAATGTATAATATGTATTATTCATCCAGCAAGGCTTGGTAGTTCCTTGCATGACACCCAGGCATACTGTAAATATCTATGGTGTATATCTATATTCAAAAACAGTAACAGCTGGAACACTGGGTTATTTTGAAAAAAATATCTATTTAACCAACTAAGAGAAAATTGCATAAATATAGGTTTCTGCTGTGCACAATAAAGCTAACCACTCTTGGTCACCAATTACTGGTGTTGCATCTCAAAAAGATAATCTTCAGCCATTTCTTGGTGGTTTTAAGTATATGTAAAGCTATGTATCTAGTCTATTCTTAATAAAGTATCATATATTTTATGTTAAATCTTTAAATGTTTGTATACAAAGCAAACATGCATCAATTAAATTAATTTCTGAAAAATAACAAGCAAAAATAATTTGGAAAAAGAAAAAATGTTTTAGTTAGTTATAAAGTATGTAAATGTTTTAATGATTTGGATTTGATATGAGATAGTTAAGCCAACTATATATATATATATATATATATATATATATATATATATATATATATATATATATATCCCACGCAGACACGGGGAGAACATGGAAACTCCACTTAGTGCTGAGGCGAACGTGCTAACCACGAAGCCACTCTTTTTTTTTTTTTTTTGATTTTTACTCTTTAATTTTTAATCAAATCAAAAAAGCTGCTATTATTAGCATTTAAAAAAACAGTGACACTGGGCTGCGTAAAACATGTTTCTGTTGCGCTACATTTGTTAACAAATCAGTTTAAATGCCGCGACTCTATTTTACTCCATTTTATTCAACAAAACGCGTTAAATATATAAACATATACGATTTGACTCAAACAGCCTTCCGTCTGTAGTCACGCGGCAACAGCAACCAATACGAATTAGCTGTCGTGTCCAGAAGGTGAAAGTTAACTACGGCGATTGAGGAGGACCACGCGTGTACCAGTCCAACAGGAGTAGAGTTTGAGTTGGTCGTTATATTTGTCAGCAGACTGCAGCAGGTAAGAGATTTTATAAACACATTTACAAACAAACACCTTTAATTATACATGCCGTTTTGACTCGATCCTCTGATTAGACTGTCTTTGTATAGCAGTGTTTTTATAAAAGCTGTGTTTGTTTTGGTACCAGCTGTTAAGTCTCTTATCTTCAACTCAATCAATTGACAATTGATAAATTGTACCTTAAGGTTAGTTCTACAGCAGCCGTTGCATTAATATAAGCAGGCAGCACACATATTCCATCTTTAAATAAAGTTAAACTAATATGTATTTCATCATCACTGCAGATTTCGATATGTTTGTGTTATTCTAATGTTTTATGGACCTCTTTAAATAATTGTTTTAAAATATCGTCAGAATGCTCTGAACTATTCCTTACACACCAAACCGAGCAGCCACGCTATAGACTGTCTGCACTCTCAAACTTCATGAAGAAATAGACCTAAGTTGCACGTAAACGCTATGAACAGAGTCTGTATAATGCACTGCAGCTCTACACCAGATGTGCACTTACCACATTACTCTGTTACAACCTGGCGTTTTAAACCCTCTTGCCCAATTGTGTTGATACTGCTGTTTTACTGAAAACGTCTGATTGTCGCACAAGTGAATCATCTCAGATGTATTAGTATAATCACTTTAATTAATTAAATATATATATATATATTTTTATTTATTTATTATTTTTTATTTATTTTATTTTATTTTTTATTGTGTGTGTGTGTGTGTGTGTGTGTGTGTGTGTGTGTATACTTACGTGTACTGACTGAAGATCTGTTAATTATTATTTTTTGGTCAAAATCAAAGAGACTACCTCAAGAACTGCATGTAGGTTTTTATATATATATATAATATATGTGTGTGTGTGTGTGTTGTGCTGTTGGAACGAGGGAACGTTTGTTTGAGTGTTGATGTGTGACAAGGTTACATTTTAAAAACTATACAGTTAAAGTGATTTTAAGTGTACACTTGTAGGCTACAATCTAGAAACAGCATTTGTGTATACAACTGAAATGACTGCTTATGTTAATGTTTGTGTTGGTCATTCTAAATCTGTTTTTGAATGAAGGTTTTATGACTCTTTTCTTAAGAAAATGATCAAGTTTATTATAAAAAAAAAACAATTGTCTCAATAACTGATTTAGTGTGTTTGATATAGTGGGTTTATAGTAATTATAAGTTATAATTGTGTTTGATTTTTATTTATTGATTTTTTTTTTTTTGTCACCTGAACCCTGAATTTCATTGAATGTCACCTGAATTTCATTGATCCTAATTTATAGGTCTAATTTCATACACGTGTCATATATAAAATGTAATTTTATGCTTTCTTTCAGAAACATTGTCATGGGGTTTATAACAGGGAAGGTATGGTGCTGCCTATTTTTAGTGTCCTGTTTCATGCTATGTGTGCACTCTCATGGAGGACATCAAGGTCAAGATGCACACCCTCCCATCACCCGCTTAGACAGAAACATGGTGCAGGACAAAGAGTAAGTGTAATGTTAACCTTTTTTTCCCGTAAAGGTAGACTTATAAGCCAAAGCAGCTTTAAACAGTGAGAAGCGATATATTTCTGGTCAGGTGATAGTTCGTACATGTAACATGCATAGTATATTGAACAGAATTTGTTTTTTAATAAAACCATAGCCAAAGCCATGGACCAAAGACTTTTCCTCAGTCTTCACTGTAATTTTTATGTATATGAAGACTAATTTAAATAGATTAGAATCTTAATATCACAGAAATCAAAATTCTGGCAGAGACCCAGTTAGTTATAAGACATTTAAAATGTATTTATTATATTTATATATAAATACCTTTATCTCTAAAAAGAAACATAGTCTGAGAAATTATAGCACTGATTAACTCAATATAATCTATACTTGCACTTAAGTTTACATTTTTACAAATACAATTCTAGTAATTGTAAAATTAAGGAATGGTGTACTTGTGAAATCTTGTTTGACTTAGGTGTTTGACTTAGGTGTTTGACTTAGGTGCTTAAATATACAAAAAAAAAAAAAAAAACTGAACTTTGATACGTTATCTTTTTTATCTTTACCATTTAGCAGACGCTTTTATCCAAAGCGACTTACAAGGTGAGCACAGGGTTCATCACAACATCCCTGGAGCAATGAGGGTTAATGGTCTTGCTCAAGGACCCACATTGGTAACTTCAGTGGACCTGGGATTTGAACCGTCAACCTTCAGATTGATAGCCCAACGCCCTAACCACTGAGCTACCGTGCCCCTGATACAATTCCAATATGACCTTGCCTCTAAACTCTAAACAAGCATAGTTTTAGACATGTGACTGTTCACTTAAAGCATGATTTTACAGCACTTTCCAACAAACAAAGTTATTCAAAATAATTTCAAACCACAGTCGTGCATTAAAAAAGGTTTCAAGTATGAATTGCGCACTAGCTGAATTCTGAATAATATATATATATTTATTAGTTTGCAAAACTTGCTTATCATATTAAACATTAACCTCCTGATCAGCAATTTTTCTGCTCTTCAAGCCATGTGATGGAGCATCTAGAAGGGGTGATTGACAAGCCAGAAGTGGATATGACCCCCCAAGAACTGCAGCTTCACTACTTTAAAATGCATGACTATGATGGCAATAGTCTTCTTGATGGGCTCGAGCTTGCCATGGCCATTAGACATGTACACAAGGAGGTAAGTGGTTTAAAATATAGTTTTTAATATGATTTCCAGAAACCTACCAAACTATTTTATCTACCAAAGATTTATGTCAAATGGTGGTTTCACTGTATCTCAGTCATGGGTGTGCTTCTGTTCACAAAGAAAGATCATTGATTGTTAAATAAGTTGGGGTTTTAGATTGGCCAGTGTCCTGAGCCGAGCTGTGAACCTAATACCACTAAATGACTGATTTAAAAATCCACAGTTTCTATTCAAACATTGTGCCTTGGTTTATTTAGCTGTTTCTTAAACTTTTTGTGAAGTTAGTTCATCACGGACATTAATCTGTATTTTAAACTTACATGTTTGTAAAGATTGATACTACCAGTCTAATATCAGATAAGCTTTACTTGTGCCATAGAAACACCATTGCTCAATCAATGCATGGACCCCACAACCCCTTTGTTGTTAGTTTGTGGTATCCGTCACCATAATATGTTCATCAGATCTTTTAAGTGAGATGTGAGACTGGACCACTTTATTTAGGTGTCACCCACTCCCCTTGTAAATGATTTACTCATCCATGTGATTTCAAACAAACTGTCATTCATCAAACCAGATCTTACATTCTGTGCTCTGGTTTTCAGGTTTATGATCTCAAAGGTGGCATTTACATAGTTGGGTGGACTATGGTATAATATAAAGCATGAGCAATCTGGCCGCATTTGCATATCTGCAGCACCGTAGAATTCACAGTAATATATCATAACCAGCAGAAAACGTTTTTAGCAGTTGCTGCTATAGTAGCTCTATTGTGAGCTATTAGCAGATGGACTGACCTTCAGAAGACTTGGACCCCATGACCCTGTAGCTGTATAGGTTGTAATTTTTTAACCACTTTTGTTAGATACCTATATTACATATGAATAACCTCATACTATATGTGTAATTTTTAAAATACTCCATTTTTGAGTCAATCGTTTTTCAGTTTGTCCTATTTCTAAGTTGCTCATATTCTTATACTTGTGTATTTTATTCACCTCATCTGGCAGTAATGTTGTGGCTGACTTGGTGTGTGTGTGTGTGTGTGTATTTTAATGATAACTAACTGCCAAATTAAGACAGATACCCATTTGTTTACTGTGTATTGACTTATGGTATGAAATTTCCCAAACATGATTCATTCCTACTGAAGTGTCATGATTTTTAGGAGAAAAGTGAGAATGCTCCAGCAGTGACAGAAGAGGACCTTATCCGTATTATTGATGATGTTCTCCGAGACGATGATAAAAACAATGATGGCTATATCGACTATGCTGAATTTGCAAGGTCTCTTCAGTAAAGGAAGAGAGGAAAAACACCTGTTGCCTTACTGTGAGCTCTGTTTACTTTTGGTGTACAAATCAAACTGTATCAGTTTATTGTGTGTGCTCATTATTAAGACACAGGACGGCTACGTTATTTCATGCCTACGGTGTTGCAGGGGCAAAGTCTTTATTTTGAAACACTTTTGAAAAAAGTGGTTAGATGATAATTTGCAATGTCTCTGCTGTACTGGGTCTAATCATCTTGCATTTGCTGTACATACTTCATCTGTTTGAATAAATTAATATAGGATGGTATCATTTGAATATTATTATTTTTGCCAACTAGTGTAAAAATGAACCCTTAATTATATATATATATATATAAAAAAACATATTTTTAACTGTGTTTTACAGTTTTCTGAGCTCAATAACCTGAGAGCGATTTATATACTTTTAAATTTGAGAATTGATTATCTGTTAACACTAGGATCATTCGACCATGTGTTGATTTTAGTGCTATATTTGTAATTTGCAAAAGGTAAATTTCCAGAACTTTCCAGAATTATAAAACTGAAAAGTGAATAAGTAACAATGATGACTGGCATTTAAAAAAAAAAAAGAAGAAACAAACACACAAAGTAATGATCAGGTACTTCATAGTCTGGGGTATTTTCCCCACTTTCATTACAACAATAAAACATTTGTTAAAAATATATATATATATATATATATATATATATATATATATATATATATATATATATATATATATATATATATATTAGGCGGCACGGTGGCTTAGTGGTTAGCACGTTTGCCTCTCAGCACTGGTGATTCCCCGTTCGAATCCCCATCTGGGTGGAGTTTCCATATTCTCCCCGTGTCTGCGTGGGTTTCCTCCGGGTTCTCCGGTTGAGAATGAGTGTGTGCGCAGCGATGGATTGGTGCCCTGTCCTGGGTCTATCTGCCCAGCGCCCGAGACGTTCTCCCCTGGATGGGCATGGGGAACCCCACCGCGACCCTAATAGAGGATAAAGCGGGAGATAATGAATGAATATATAATATATATATATATATATATATATATATAATTTTAGTAACCTATACATTCACAACTAGCTGTTATTATGCTGGTCATTTGTACGAATAGGTATCCAATCCAACAGTTTTAAAAGTCATGAAAAGATGGTTTTGTGTCCATGTAGAATGTAAACCAGCCTCAGTTTAGACTGCCATATATTTAAATTGAAATAAGTGTTTTTGCGGATCTGTAATAAAATGTGTGAAATAAAACTGGGAAACATCTTTTATTTCAGCATATTTATGAAAAGCAAATTACATTAAATATTTATTAATGTTGTATGTAATATTACCAAACTGGTTAAGCTATTTATTATTACTCTGAAAGGGTGATCCACTGTAAATGGGTCATTTGACCTCGATTGGCCTAAATAGCACTGCTTAAAACTCAGGGTCTTACTCTAGTTCCAGTGACCCGGTGGCTCCAATGCTGGCACAGAAGCCAGAGAAAACATCGAGGCATGGGGCAGACTGGCAGCTGGCGCCCCAATGGGGTGCAGTTGGCAACACCAATCTTCATTCTGTCTGACAGGGAGAGTTACAGGGGAAGATGGAGGGCACGACAACGAAGTTCCAGCGCCGGTGTGAGGCAAGTAGTCAGCAGAGGGCAGCACTGAGGAGAACTTGGAGCTGTGTGACCTTAAGTGAGAGCACTGGTACTGACTTGCTCCACCACGAATACCTTCTCGGAGAATTCCGCTCGTTGGCATCGCTCCCGCGTGCAGCGCTTTCTGATTGGCCCGCTCCTGTTTGCGCTGCTTGGCACGACGGTTCTGGAACCAAACCTAGCATCATAGATTACATAGACCCAAAGGACATTTAAAATGGTTGTAGGCTATTCAGAACGCTATTAAAATCAGTCATTCTGATTTCAAATCATGCACGTATCTTGACTGAGTTTTTAAGCCGTACACAACATTGCAAAATTAAATAAAAGTGATTAACTCTATTAAGTGATTAGCTATATAATATTGCAAAAATATATAAATGTTTCATAATGTATTTCTGACACCCCATTGAAGTACTTATGGCTAGACATATCGACACCTCCAAGGGACATAGTTATTATTTATTTATTACAATTAATAATTCACATGGGTATTTACTGTCTGCACTGTTACAATTGCTATAACCAGAGGGTATTGGCGATACACTGGTTAGTGCCCCAACATCACAGTAAGAATGTCTCAGGTTCAATTCCTGGTTGGGGTGAAAAGACTCCCCCGTGTCTGTGCTGGTTTCTGTAGTTTTCCTTTACTGCCTAAGGACCCACTGATGGATAAATTGAAGATCCTAAATTACCCCATGACTGTATTGCTTGCAAATATTTCTGCTGGAAAATAACATTTGATATTCAAACCTTAAACTCCTAAACACACTGATTAATTGAAATAATTATTTCTTTAAATAAAGTAGTAGTTATGGTAAAAAATATGATGCACTGATCAAAACTATTGTGGTATTGTAGTTCAATTTAATTTACTGTAAATTCTTTATTAATTAACTTTTAAAAATAGTCTTTGCTTTTGGGTACTGGTTACTTCAAACAATACTAATCTGACCTGGATACGAGCTTCGTTGAGTTTGGTTTGCTGGGCCAGTTCCTCACGGCAGTAGATGTCAGGATAGTGGTTGTGTCTAAAGGATTCCTCCAGCTGCTCCAGCTGTTCATGGCTGAAGGTGGTGCGATGTCTCCTGCGAGATGGGGATGGATGGAAACTACCTTGTCCATTTGCATCCACCCCACTCTTATAATTTGACTCTTTCTTATTAGGTGTCTGAATATCTGCATTTAACAAGGTAAAGTGGGAAAGATTAATTTAAAAAATGTATACTTTGTATTACAAAAAGCATACTGAGACAATGACTGTGTAATCAGTTAAACCCGCTTATAATTTCAAGTGTATTTTTACAAGAATACAGAAACTCATCAGCCAGATTAAGACTGGAAATCATGCATTCCACAAATTGAATTTATCCACAGGGAGAGGGTTTAGAATCCTTTAAACTTCCAGACAAAAGACCGGGAACCCAATAAGCTACAGGATTTACTGCCTAAACTCAATATCGTGAGAGAGAGGTACCAGAGGCCAAAGGACCAAGTCAGGATTAACAAAACAAAAACTAAAAAATGAATATTTTTGTCAAATTGCTGCTTCAAATTAGGAAAATATATTTATAGAAACACAATCCTCATGCCAAATGAATATGCATAACATATATGGCATGATTCCCAGACATGGACAAAGCATCATTTTGGGCGTCATTAAAATGTGAAAGGGAATTCAGCACTGCTTTATAGTTCAGAAAAGAACTATGGAAGAATACCATGATTAAGCCCAACTAACTAAATAAGTGGAATTAGATGTAGCTTTTGCTAGACTGATATCAAAACCAAATAACTTTATATAATACCAAATAATTCTCATGTTGAAATTAGGACTACTGGTCTACGATGCCAGTTTGATAAACCCTGATTATTATTGGAACCATGTGTTTGTATGTTTTTCTGTGTGTATATATATATATATATATATATATATATATATATATATATATATATATATATATATATATATATATATATATATATATACTCCTACAGTTATAAAAAAATGTGCATTTAAAAATACAGTTATTAGTGAACAGTTTAATATGTTGCTTATTTGTTACATTTTACATATTGGCCAACAATAATTTCATGTCACTATTTTTTATGGTTTCGATCCTTCAATAAATTAAAAACAAAAATGTAATAATATAAAAATACATACATTAACTTGTCTTAACTCGACTAATTTCACAATTAAAACATCAACAAAACATATTAAACTGCAGTATACAAACAGTTGCGTAATTCTGACAGAATTTAATATTTCTCAATGTATAGATTCTTGCAGAGGTTAAAATGAGATCTTTTTTGGTAAATACCAAATGTAAATGTAAGGTGTATATTGTATAAATATAACATTTATAAAGTCTTCTCACCTGCACTTGAGCTGACTATTACCTCAGAATACATGTCTGTAAACTCCGAATATGGCTTAGCAAGTTCCATAGATGGTCATCTCCGCACCACTGTGAGGTTTGAGTTTTGAGAAGAAGCAAGTGTACCTGAGCTTTAACAGGAACATCATAGTGACATCATTCAGCAATCACACCCCCAAACTAATCACGCACAGTAGGCCTAAACCATGGTGCAGTCCATTTTCACAAGGCTCATACAAGTAGGGTTCTTTTAAATCACTACATGCTATTTCATATTGAGTAAAGATTTGAAAATGTTTTCCAAATGAAAACAAAATAAATAAAACTGGTACTGTGTTTCCATATTATTAACTTATATTAAGTTATACATATAAAATATACATACACAGAGACAGAGCAACAACAAGTACTTTAATGCTGTAACATCATTTACTAATATATATTACAGAGAATTATTATTTGAATTAATTAAAACAAAATGTAGATGATCAGACTACATTTATATGAATTTTGATTTTTTTTTCCTTGTCCTAATAGCACATTTAGAATGTATTTAAGTAAAATATAAAATATATTAGTATAAAGAATATAATCTATTCTTGTTTACTTGGGGGGGGGGGGAATTGTTCATTACTTGAATGTTTTCTGTTCATTACTTGAATGTTTATTGTTTACTGTACTGTTTTTTTTTTTTTTTTAAATACTTGATACTTGATACTTAATCTACAATACTGTCAAAAAATCTACAAAACTGTCCCATCTTCCCTGGAAATGGGGTTTGTATCTTGCCTTGTCCTTGGACTATGCATGAAATTAGTAGCCGGTGGGGGAAATCCACTCAGACACAGGAAAAACATTCAAAATGCTTTTAAATGCTCAGCCAGGAAGCCAACCAAGAGCTGTGATCAATAATCAAGAAGTGATTAATCCAAGTGGTTTTACCTTGGGTCAAAGAAAATGTATTCTACAAGCCAGTTACACCCATAGCTTTTGATTGCTAGTGGATATGGCCAATGAGAAAGGAAGTACACATCACAGATTATGGGAATAGGGAAATAGTAATATTTAGATAAAATTCTCACATTAATGTAGAGTTTCCACATGTGTAATTTTAGTTTAATTTATATTAAGTAAAGAAGGTGAAACTACACATAGCAATAGATCTCAAACTGCCTTTGACTTTAATTAACAATTCATCCAGTTCATCATTGAATTTGAAACTTGTTCAATGTTGTTTTAATAAAACACATACTATTTAAATAATTTATTAATTTCTATTTAAATTATAATCACTATAATTTTAATAGTCCAACAAAATAAATAGTTCTATTCAGAAGAATAAGTAGACTTAAATAGTCATGTTATTGTAACAAAATGTATGTAATGACGGAAAAACATCCATAAACTGCTAATAGCACTATTGCTTGCTTGTGAGACTGGATAGAGTCAGCTGATTCTGCCATTCTCAAAGCTGTAGAATGCAATCATAAGAACTGGCTGAACTCTGTAGAGCCCTAGAGGACTGTGGCCATGCTGTCCAAGGAATTCTGGGAATTTCCAATAGTCTAATGAGTTCTGACTCAGACCCAAAGAGCAATGGGTGGAGGTTTTGCCTGTGAGAGCCAAAGCTTAACCACAATATCTACACTTTCTCACACAAATGACACATTTTGTAGAAAAACAAAACTACAACACAACAATTAACAGAGACATTTGAAAATTTAAGTTTTTAAGTGTTAAGTCTGTGCATACAGTTAGGGTAGCCTGGTACCTTGCAAGTCACATAGACCACCAACCTGAAAATTTCCTTGTGTGCCGGCCAAATCCAAAATCTTTAAACAATATGAACTACTTTGTCATTTAAGTGGTTTATAAATTACTAGTAAGTAATTGTACAACTATATTACAAATAAGTCTCTTTTGTTAATGAATTTGAATTTTGTCTGCAGTATTTTAAACAAATATATCGGATGCAAACCTTTTAGCATGCCTGAACATAAATCAATGTTATCACTTGAAATTTGTTATGCAGTAAAAAAGAGATGGGCGGCACGGTGGCTTAGTGGTTAGCACGTTCGCCTCTCAGCGCTAGGGATTCCCGGTTCGAATCCCCATCTGGGTGGAGTTTCCATGTTCTTCCCATGTCTGCGTGGGTTTCCTCCGGGTTCTCCGGTTTCCTCCCACAGTCCAAAAACATGGATCAAGTCAATTGAATTCTCAAAATTGCCCCATATATAGTGTGTCTGTGTGAGTGAGTTTGTGCCCAGTGATGGATTGGCGCACTGTCCTGGGTCTATCTGCCCAGCGCCCGAGACGTTCTCCCCTGGATGGGCATGGGGAACCCCACCGCGACCCTAATAGAGGATAAAGCGGGAGATAATGAATGAATGAATGAATAAAAAAGAGATTGTTCTCTTTGGTCATTAAGTTAAAAATGATCTGGTATCACTGATGCTGAAAAAAGTGTTATAAAAAGTGTATTATTTTTGTTAATTAATCAAAGCTACGTACATAATATATATATTTGTATGCTAAAACCTTTACGTTTAACTTATTAAAACTGAACATGAGAGAAATGCAATAAATATATATATACTGTATTATTTGGCCTACATATGTCTTTTATGCAGAACCAATATTAAATGCTTTGTAAAAAACAATGAAGTGAGGTAATGGATCTTACCTGTGGTTTGTCTGTTTGTGAATGCACGGAGTCTATCACAGTGAAAAGTCTGCTTGGTGTGTTGGGTTTTTAGCCAGCCCAATGTTAAAGAAAAAAATCTTTGTTTGAGTCTGGTAGTGCCTGACTCCAGTCCTCATCGTGTCTGGGTGTTTATATTGGTTTCAAAATGGGGACATCATACAGTCTGATAGAGACACCAGCAAAACATCCCAAGTGGGAATGCATGGCTCCAGCCCCTAAGGAGCGTTAAGGTTAGATAAAGAAACAGGAGGTCAAGACTTGTCTTGAGCAAGCAGAGGCGGGCCCATTGACAGAGGAAGCCATAGTGGTGGTGTTGGATATGTGAAGATCGTTTCTCACCAGAATAAGTGGTAGCTCAGTGGTTAGCGGGGAGTGGTAGCTCAGTGGTTAGGGTGTTGGACTATCAATCTGAAGGTTGGGGGTTCAAATCCCAGGTCCACTGCAGTTACCAATGTGGGTCCTTGAGCAAGACCCTTAACCCTCATTGCTCCAGGGATGTTGTGATTAACCCTGTGTTCACCTTGTAAGTCGCTTTGGATAAAAGCGTCCAATAAATAACCCAATTTAGAATACTGGAGCACCAGCCATGTCTGCTTCTGCTTATGCAAAGTGGAAGGGCATGTATGAAGGAAGGAAGACATGACTCTGCTATTAAAAGGGAAGCTTGAGAGAGGTGAAAAGAAAGTGCCTCAGCCAGAAATCCACACCAGCACTACTGAACAGTGTCTTTGGTGATTTGCTTAGATCAGTCAAACATTTTTAAATAAAATCATATATATGATATTCCAAAGTTTTTTTTTGCATCGAGAAACACCATGTAGTAAAGGGGTTAAACTGAAAGTAGGGATGCACCAAAATAAAAATGTTTGGCTGAAAAAACGAATACCAAATATGGTATATAAATAATAGAACATTAAAAACAGTAAATTAATGTTTGACATATGAATTTATTAATGGATAAGTATACATAATTAATTTTGGTGATATGGTATACACTTTTTTATTTACTAAATTAATAAAGCCAATCAAATTTAAAGACAGAAAATACCTGTTTTATAAATGTTATTGTAAAATGGGTAGTTCAGTTCTATAAATTGGAGTCGTTTGTCCAGCCGCGACATTATTGACAATGATGCACACCTCTGTCCGCTTCACATTTGTATCAATACACAATGCATTATTTTAAATTACGTACCATCATTGGAAAAGCAAGTCGATTTACAATGAGCATTAAGCCGTTACTCCTGTTACTCAGCAAAAACATCCCAATTCAGAAATCATTGTTAACTTTAAAAACTGGAATCAATTACATTCAAGAAAACCAGTTTAATAATGATTTTGTTTTCAATAAACACATTTATAAATTAAATTTATATTTTCATTAAAATTTGTTTGTAATTTGTTTTATAAAAGTAATAACACAGTTAAGGTTGTGCTTTCCTGATTTATGGATAATTATGCAGACCCTTTTGTGCTTTATTGCTTTATCAAAGATTATCTGCATTTTTATCAATCCATTATCTTCTGCTTTATCCTGTATTAAGGTCGGGGGGGGGGGGGGGGGGGGGGGGGTTGTTCCTCATGCCCATCCAGGGGAGAACGTTTCGGGCGCTGGGCAGATACACCCAGGACAGGGCGCCAATCTATCGCTGGGCACACACTCACTCACACAGACACGCACACAGACACACTGTACATGGGGCAATTTGGAGAACTCAATTGACTTGATCCATGTTTTTGGATAGTGCGAGAAAAGCCACGCAGACACGGGGAGAACACGGAAACTCCACCAAGATGGGGATTCGAACCGGGAATCCCTAGCGCTGAGAGGCGAAGGTGCTAACCACTAAGCCACCGCGCCGCTGCATTTTTATTTAAAAGCCTATTACTGGTAATAACCAAAGTGTTAAAGTTGGCACTAATGTAGATGCATCCTAGACCAATTTATGATATAGCAATGAGTGATACATTTACATTGCATTACATTAGGTAATTTAGCAGACATTTTTATGCAAGGCAACTTACAAGTATCCCAACTTGATGGCTGAGGTCAGAACACAGGGTCATCCCAGAACACAGTTTATATCCCAAACCCTAACCATTAAGCTACCACACCCAAAGATACTTATGCACTGTGTTTAGACCGGTCACTGTTTGGTTGTATTCAGTGTTCTCCTATTTCATTTCAACTTTAACAATATGTTGTATGTATGTTGTACCTGCCAATGCATATTAAATGAATGAATGAAAGGTAATTATTACAAAAGCTTAACTTTACATAAATTAATACATTGCATAAGTATTTGCTCCATTCTGTAATATTAGTGAAAAAATTTGGTACATTATGAAAGTATTACAAAGCAGAGCCCAAAATACTGAGAATCTACAATTCTCTTCTAGAAAGAGCAGTTGCTTTTCTTGGTTCTCAAACATTTCATATTGTTAAAACAATGATGCAACACAGTGATAACCATGGCCCTACTCTCCTGTCTTTAAAATATATTTCTGGATCAGAACAGCATATAACAGCATAACATATATTTAAAAAAAAAGTTATAAATGCAGATGGTTCAGCCAGGCTCCCTTGTGGTGTAGAAAATAAAACTAAAACTAAATTCAGACAGGAAATGGATTAGACAAAACTAATTCCAATAAATACTCTAGCGTGAGAATGTTTTAAAAAGGACTGTGAGCCCAGCAGTCCTTAGATTTGATGCCTGCAATAAAGCTATTGTGACCACTGGAAACTTTTGGGGTGGGGTTTTCCCCCTAGGGCCCTCCCCCTTTAAGGTGTGGAGTCAAGTGTGACTGGAAGTTCCTATTGTTTATGTTTCCCAATTACTAATGCATTTTGCTTAATGATTTGAACAAACGCATTAAATTCAACCTACAATAAACCTTTAAATTAAGTGAACCTGAACAAGCCTTTGTGTTTAATACAGTAGGTGTAACATATTCATTCATTTTAATGAATTGTGTTTAGCGCATATTCATATGCACACTGCTGAATAGATTTACCCCAAGTATACAACTAAAATAAAAAAAAATACATCTGTTTTAATGAATCTCTGTTGTGACATTGAGAAAGTCAGAGTTTGGTGTAAACAACAATGCTCCAATCTTCATTATGTCAAATATTCAAAAAGCTGCTGGTGTTTGATAAGTGAGAAAGGTTTCAGGAATCATAGATGTTACATCTGTCATCTGTTCCTTTTTTCTTTAATCCTATTGTGGATTGTAAAAAAAAAAAAAAAAAAAGGCAATCAAAAGACAATATATGAGGCACTGGTCACTTCACATAGGTGTCTTCTTATAGATGAAAATATGCACTAATCTTGAAGCATATTATTCATTAGTTGGAACCAACAACAAATCATTCATTCATTATCTTCCGCTTTATCCTCTATTAGGGTTGCGGTGGGGTTCCCCATGCCCATCCAGGGGAGAACGCCTCGGGCACTGGGCAGATACACCCAGGACAGGGCGCCAATCTATCGCTGGGCACACACTCAATCACAAACACACTATATATCTATATGGGGCAATTTGGAGAACTCAATTGATTTTATCCATGTTTTTGGACTGTGAGAGGAAACCACAGAACCCGGAGGAAACCCACACGGACACGGGGAGAACATGGAAACTCCACCCAGATGGGGATTCAAACCGGGAATCCCTAGTGCTGAGAGGCAAACGTGTTAACCACTAAGCCACAATGCCGCAACAACAAATCAATTTTATTACATAAAGTTTGTGTATAATCTCATTTGCACTAATACAATTTCATTCATTCATTATCTTCCGCTTTATCCTATATTAGGGTCGCAGTGGGGTTCCCCATGCCCATCCAGGGGAGAATGTTTCGGGCGCTGGGCAGATACACCCAGGACAGGGCGCCAATCTATCGCTGGGCACACACTCACTCACACAGACACGCACGCATAAACACTCTGTATGGGGCAATTTGGAGAACTCAATTGACTTGATCCATGTTTTTGGACTGTGGGAGGAAACCGGAGAACCCAGAGGAAACCCACGCAGACACGGGGAGAACATGGAAACTCCACCCAGATGGGGATTCGAACCCGGGAATCTCTAGTGCTGAGAGGCGAACGTGCTAACCACTAAGCCACCGTGCCGCCAATTTCAAATTATAGGATTATAAAATTATAGTGTTTCTAATTATAAAATATATTTTAATTTGTCTAATCATTAATAACTAAATAATACAAATAACACAAGAAAGAAAGCACTTCCACAGACATCAGCCATTGACAATTATGCACTCCCACATGATGTAAGGCTCAAATGGGAACTCAAAGGCTATAGTAGGCTATAGGCTAATGAAGGCTATAGTAAAACATTATTTCCATAAATTGATATTACACTGTAAAGTTTTTTTCTGTTCAAAGTGAAAAGGCTTATATAGCACTACTGTTGAGAATGTACTTTGCATATTAATTATAAATGTCAACAGTTAAATCAAATGTGGTTTAATAATTAAGTATTTTAAAAAATGTTGATTTATACTGTTATATTGTTATAAATGAGGTTTTTATCATTTTTCCATGACTGATCTTTATAATATTAGTCTAATATGAAATTGACATTGACACCACAACAACAACAACAATAATAATAATAATAATAATAATAATAATAATAATAATAATAATCGGGCGGCACGGTGGCTTAGTGGTTAGCACGTTCACCTCTCAGCGCTAGGGATTCCCGGTTCGAATCCCCATCTGGGTGGAGTTTCCATGTTCTCCCCATGTCTACGTGGGTTTCCTCCGGGTTCTCCGGTTTCCTCCCACAGTCCAAAAACATGGGTCAAGGTGAATCGAATTCTCAAAATTGCCCCAAATAGAGAGTGTCTGTGTGAGTGAGTGTGTGCCCAGCGATGGATTGGCGCCCTGTCCTGGGTCTATCTGCCCAGCGCTCGAGACGTTCTCCCCTGGATGGGCATGGGGAACCCCACCGCGACCCTAATAGAGGATAAAGCGGGAGATAATGAATGAGTAAATAATAATAATAATAATAATAATATAGAAAATGTTATCAAATCTATATTTACAGAATAAAATAAACAACATTTTTCAAAACACAAAAAAAGTTTTTCCTAGCTGAATACAAAGAATGGTTATCAGTCCATTGCAAAAAATTTTTTACCTCAGAGCAATGAAGTATTTCTTCTTCAGTTGATTCTAGACTGTATAAGGAAACCCAAACAGAAATAGGAAAAACATGCACATTTTACACAAACAGCTCATACTTGGAATGATGTGTAAAACTATTTTTTTCCCCTTTATGTGACTTGTGTGTTTGGATTTAAAACAAAACTCTTTCACCTCCCAAGATTTTTAAAAAGTTGGAACATATGTGTTTGGTAAAATGTTTCTTTAAATTAATGCCTGAAAAGGCTTTATAAATAAAAAAAACAGATGGATAGAGAAGAGTGACACATTAGCAGTTAATGCATGTGTGAGAGAGCAGAACACAGGTGGTGCTGGAGCAGTGCATGAAAGAAGACACCGTTACCGTCTGGAACGGATAGACATCCAGACAACAGCTCGGCAAAACCATCCAGCTTGGCCAACCTGCAAAAACTTGCATGTGCATTCAAGCACACTTTTTTACGAATCCTTCTCACTGTTAATTAAATGTTTATTTTGTAAATGCTCCTCTAGTAGTGTATGTAAACTATGTATTTTTTTCCAACATAAAATAAATCTCAATATAATCTTATAAATTAGTTTTAAGTGCTATCTTATTTCACATTGCCCGAAAAGCTTGTCTCACAGTCAGTTTATTCATGTTTCACTTTTCTGCTGAATTCTGATGATTCAAAATCACATCAGCCAAAGTTACAAAAGCCTTCATCTATCATATAATGGTTGACTTGCATGTATGTGAATCATTGATGCAGAAGTATATAACTGGGTTTTAAAGAGCATTTGCTTCTATAATGTAACATTTTTCTGGAATTTTTATTGCTTTTATAGCAGGACAATGCCAGTACTGAATGGTAGGATTTAGTTAGAGAGGAGCCCATCAGGTAAAAAAGAACTAAAACACCTGTCTAGTGTGTAAGAATATCTGTCTGTATGCCATGGTGCTGAATAGCAATTCAAGCAAAGACATCTTATCATAAAAACAAAGTAGATGTTTTGAATTAAATGTGTGGCAATAAAGCCTAATTATTCTGAATTCAATCTAGACCTGTCTAATAATGATACGCTGTGTGGGAACTGGCAAAATAAGAAGATTCTACATTCATAAAACCTCATTTCAGCTAGTCTGTCTGTTGCAGAATTTATATTGAATACTTATGCACATTCACACATTTATACAAGTTTGGCATTAAAACCAAACTAAATGTAATATTATGAAATTTATTATTAAAATAATGCTGCAACTTCCAATCTTCTCAGCTGGAATGGTGCTCTGTGCTCTTTAAATAAAAATCATTAGCCTTTTTACATTAACATTTAGTCATTTAGCAGACGCTTTTATCCAAAGCAACTTACAAATGAAAAAAACAACAGTAGTTAAGGAAAAAACAGCTACACTGTAGAATAATTAAAACCTGTTCATTATTTGATCCTGCTTAATGTTATTATTATTAGTATTATTTTATAACGTGTTTGTGGAAGAGATGTGTTTTGAGTTGTTTCTTAAAGATGCTAAGTGACTCACCTTGGGAAGATCGTTCCACCATTTAGCACTGAGTGAGAATTAGCACCACGTTGAGGTGGAATCACCAGGCGACATTCATCATTAGAGTGAAATGAACAGGTTGGAAATATAGATTAAAGCTAAAAGGGGGCAGATCCAGAAATTTTCGCCAGAGTCAGTGCCTTGTACTGAATGCGAGTGGCTACAGGGAGCCAATGGAGAGAGGAGTGGAGTGACATGACTAATTTTTCTTTTATCATAGCAGTATCCATAATCTGTGAAGCATGATTTATGCTGATTTATATTAAAATATCTTTAAAAATATTTAAAACAATATCTTTAAAACATTTATGCAGAATTTGGCCTTACTTTATATACAAAGCAGTATGTTATATTATTATCATCCTCTTAATACATAGTACGTTTTGAATGTACTCAACTCAAAATGACCATTGACGTGTTGTAATAGTAAACTGGACATGGTTGGAAATGCTTAATCCATGCTGTCAGTTTCAATCCAGTTGTCAAGTCAATTTAAAGGGTTAGACCAAGGGTTTTGCCTGGCTTACTCACACTCACATAAAAAGGGACATTTAATAAGCTTATAACAGCGGATCTATAAAAGTAAGAAAAGTTGGCATAATTAGTGGTGACTCAGATCTTGGCTAGAGGCAAAATTTTTGTAAGCAACTATTTTTTTTTTTTAGACATATTCAAATGATGAAGATAATACCTGTGTGCTTATATGTTCTGATAGTGAACAAAATAGTAAGGAATGAAATAGGTGCAAGTATTTATTGCTATGTATTTGTGTATTGTAAAAAAAACAAAAAACAAAAAACAAAAAAAAAACAGGTCAGTCTAAATTTTGTAAAGCAATTTACACTTAAATATCAACAATCTTTCTCCCCACCACCCAGAGTAACCAGTTCTAATTTCATCTTATAATCTTCCACTAAATCTAACTAACTAACTAAGGTCATGAGAGGGGTTCCCTGTGCCCATCCAGGGGAGAACATTTTGGGCACTGGGCAGCTACACCTAGGACAGGGCACCAATCCATCTCTGGGCACATGTTAATGCAAACAGACATGCACATTATAAAAGGACAAGTTAGAGCAGCCAATTTACCCTGAATCTATGTTTTTGGACTCTCGGAGGAAACCGAGAGTCCTCCATGTGGAGGAAAATCCACATGGACACGGAGAGATGGAAACTCCACCCAGAACCAGTTAATTACTGAATGTCAGTATGTGGGCAGATTTCAAATTAAGAGCAACATTTCTGTTTAATGCCAAAATTCAAAACATGTTTGCAGCAATAAAAAACTGCATAAAAAACATGAGGTGGGATGTTTTTTTACATACTAACATCTTCTAGTATCAACCCACACAGGAATAATGCAAAATACATCAAATGCTACAAGAAAACCTGCTACAGATCGAATGCAAAGCTACTTAATGCAGTACGGCATCTGAGTTCGTATTAACTCTAGGCAATATAAATTTTGCATGTTCTCACCAACTCCTGTAAAGGGGTTAACTCAGGGAGCTCAGGTTTCCTCCTACTGTTCAATTGATTTAAGTAAATTGATGATTCAAAACTGTTTCTAGATATATTTGTAAGAGGATATGTTTCTGCGTATCTATGTCTACTCGGCAATACAGTGCAAAAAAAAAACACTCCAGCATCCTCTGACTCAAAATAGAGTTGTCACATCTAATTTTAAACTAATATACTTAAAAACACATTCTATCTACAGAATGTGCCATTGTAGACATTGCTTAGTGGCAAAATAAATAAATAAAGTCCTGTTGTGATACAGGAAGTAACTTATTTTTGTGTGTCAGGGTGATAGACATAAAAATCTCCATATACTGTCATATACTATCCAGAATAGTTTTACTTAGCGCCTTTTTCCCTATGTGCTATGCTATCATTTCCATTTCTGGTTGTCAATAAGCCATACACATGTTGCATTACTGTTCCTGTGATAATGCTTCAATTATTTAGAAATAGCAGATATTTTTGGACAGTGGGAATATGACAGAACTATGGATGTACACTTGAAATGATACATGTATCTGTAGATATCCATCCATTATCTTCCGCTTTATCCTCTATTAGGGTCGCGGTGGGGTTCCCCATGCCCATCCAGGGGAGAACGTTTCGGGCGCTGGGCAGACACACCCAGGACAGGGCGCCAATCCATCTCTGGGCACACACTCATTCACACACAAACACACTCTATATGGGGCAATTTGGAGAACTCAATTGACTTGATCCATGTTTTTGGACTGTGGGAGGAAACCGGAGAACCCGGAGGAAACCCATACGGACATGGGGAGAACATGGAAACTCCACCCAGATGGAGATTCGAACCAGGAATCCCTAACGCTTAGAGGCGAACGTGCTAATCACTAAGCCACCGTGCCGCCAGTATCTGTAGATAAACCAACATAATTTTTTTTTGCTTCCCTTCTTGTTCTTTAAAATGCTTTCTTAACTTTGACCTGTGTGGCTGTTTGCCAGGCCACAAAGGACCGCTGACCCAATAAGGCAATGATGCTGCTTTAAAATAAAAACATGAAGGATTTGGAAAGCAAGAAAAGAGAATGAAGCAAGTCAAAATATAACATTGAAAAATAATTAGGTAAAGAAGGGAGTAAATCAGGAAATAGCTCTTGGTTTGGGAAACATTGCAGGCACAAGCATTTCCACAGTTTAAATGAAAACAGGGAAATTACAGCAGTGAGATGAAGAGAGGTCAGAATAACTAATTATTGGTGATCACATGATATTAGTTGTCCACTGTTCTTACTTCAGCACACAACTGCAATCACTTTGTGCTCAGTTTGCATTTAGTGTTAAATGTTATAAATTTTTTTCTCTCTGGTTGTCACGCCAGATGCTCTTTCCCCACATTTTCAATGGGTGTCTTCCCAATCAGGCTTTTACTGCAGGAAATTTCAGAACACCGCATTGCGTGAGGCGGTAGAGTGCTCCATTCTTAGCTCAACTCTGTGCAGTGCCAGGCAGCATGCAGCTTGCCAAGGAACGAGGAGGGGGCAGTGACTTGGGTTGGGTGCCAACATTACAGCTCGGCAAAAGTTTTTTTTTCTTTCTCTTTTCACCGTAGCAAGGACGAACAGCCACTCTAAAGAAAAAGGGCGAAAACACAAGCAACAATTTAGGCAAAGATTTTTCTCAGCTTCTCTTGCAGTGCTTAGTCATTTTTTCCTTTTACATTTCACTTTCTGTGGTTTACTTGGTCAGATATCAAGCTCTTGGGGGCCACCCTCAATCCTTCTGACTTTTTTACCTCAAGGTTGTGGCAAGCCAGTGGTTAAATGGAAATAATATTTACTGTACTTTGCCGCCTTCCTGGTTTTATTCTCCTCTAACAACGTGCCTTATTTTTAGCCCAAAGTCAGGGTTTGGTCATTTCCTGGTGCTAGTGCAATGCAGGGCTTTATAGAGCTGGGCCATGGTGCAACATTCCCAGTCATAGTCTGGGTAAAATAAATCCCTGAGATGATTTATAAAAAAAAATAAAAAATAAAAAAAGTTCAGTAACAGTCTGAGATAAGTTTTCTGAATTTAGAATAAAGGCTTCTCTTTACTGTACTTACAAGAGCCTCAGGGGAAATTTGTACCTGGCCTTATCAAACATGAGAAACAAAATCAGATAACTGGTACCAAGGGAAACCGCAATTAAACGTAGGGAGATAGATATTCTACTTGTGACAGATTACTAAGTGACTAAATTGAATTCAATTATAACTAATTTAGGAAAATGTCTAATATATTTGTAATCATGTATTAATCTTATGTAGTTTATAGTCTCTATGGATCAGTGGTTTATAGTCCAAGTTTAATTCCATGAGCTGAAATCCTGGCAAGAACTACCCACACAGCTGTGTGAGTCTGATAGCCAAGCAAATCCCCCTGGGGGTTTGAGATAGTTTGGTACTAGACCCCCTTCAGTGTTGTGGGAGATTTAAGACATGGATAAAAGGAGCCTGTGGCACTGAACGGTCATCCTCTTTTTGATTCATCTTTCTGGGAAAGAGCACAGGCATAGAAAAAACACAGATTCCTCAGTTCTCAGAGCTGTAATTGTTTAGCCAGATTGTTTTTTTTTTTTAATCAGGAGATGTTCTGAAAACTAATGGCAATGCTATTGAGTTGCTTATACAAAAAAGAATATAATGAAGCCTGCCACTGTAATATCATATAAG
Source organism: Corydoras sp. C115 (assembly GCA_019802505.1). Lineage (NCBI taxonomy): Eukaryota > Metazoa > Chordata > Actinopteri > Siluriformes > Callichthyidae > Corydoras > Corydoras sp. C115. The sequence continues at coordinate 8,321,003 of JAFMOC010000007.1, forward strand.
AGCAAACAAAATAAAATTAAAAAAATACTAAAATTCAGACACCAATACATTTTTACGTTAAGCGGAATAATGAATATTAACATTGGATCTGTAGAACAAAGTAGGAAGAACTGAAACTGGGGACTACATGTTCCACTAAACCACAGTGTTGTATGAAATTTTTATTTATTTTTTTTACCAAAAATTAGAGTTTCATGTTCGTCTTTAAAGCAGGTCAGTGAGATCAGTAAGGGTTAAAAGTTGAAAATGCATCTTGAAAATTTATCTTAACATCAGAATTACATCAGCGCACCTTAAAAAGCAAATACATTTAAATACTTTAACAATACTTTATTTTTCATGAATTCATTGCTTTGACATAAAAGATAAATGTTTAAAATATAGCCTTTTTGCATAAATGGTCATTTAAACTTAAGCTTGGCATCAGTACATAAATACTACATCATGCAATGGCCTTATGCCATGTGCTCCTAAATGACATGAAACATATTTAGAAAGATTTATAGGATGGCTTTTTCCTGTAAATGAAAGTAATAAAAAGACACAAAGAATATTTAATGAATCATACAGTTTCAACTACAGCCAACAATTTTAACCTCCAAATCTGATACTACTCCAAGATGAACAGCAAATGTATCCTTGACAAGGATCATACAACTACAAAGTGACATTCATACATCACAACTGAAGTCAAATATGCATCATCTGTCTTCTAAGAGTTTTATTTTTTTTCATCTTAAAGAAAACAGACAGCACAACTTAAAAAGGTTACACATGCTGACCTCTGAACCTTATAAGCCACTAAATCACTGCACAATAAGAAGACTTAACATTATCCTGTACTCAAGTCCACAGATGTCACACAACTTCAAATAAATGTCCTACAGAAAACTTAATTACAGGGCTAGAGAGGTTGATGATGGTTCTTGGAGAAGAAAGCTGAAATGAAATACCTGCCTGTCAGGTCCCATCGGGAGAGAGAGAGGAAGCAAAGGAGAAGGGAGAGGCTAAAGGGGAAGGATTTTGTCAGGATTTCATAAACACAGAGTGGAAATTCTGTGCCAACATTCAGAATAAGAAAAACTTTCCAAAGCTGACTGGAGGTAAGAGGTGAGAGAGAACAGAGCTCGCAGGACTAAGAGTTTACAGGAAGGCCAGCCAGACAATGACACAGTACACTGAATGGGCCAGTAAAAACCATAGAGAGGAAAACAAGGAGATGAAGCATCTTGGCACACCAACACCAACTGATTATTAAACAAATAAATAAAAAATGAACAATATATCAGCTAATGATACCGTAGGTTTGATGCAAGTACTGCTGAAGAGAGCGTTTTCATTAATATTTAAATAAGTGATGGTTTGCTGAAGATATACATGTGCATTTTTTGTATGTGTAATGAAAGGACGTCTTGAGTGTCACAGCTAGGAAGCAACAATAAATGATTTAATAACAGATTTACACTTGTAGTAGTTTATACATAGTACAACATATTACAGCTTTACTACATGAAATGCACTATAAATAATGAAATGCAAAAAAAGAAAGATTTACAAGATAGCTGCATCCTGTTAATAATGCATAATAAAATGGCTTTAATGAATCATTTATTTTCAACAAAGACTAACATCCAAAGTCACTTAGTAACTCCAAACTGAATTACACATCTGTTGTCTGTTTTGTTTTTGGCAGCATTGTAGTTTAACATCTGTAAAATCTGTTACCTGCTTTACCATAAAAACCAGTATTCATGTGTAAAAATGGTATACATCATCTCATCTTATTATTCATTCATTATTTTCCTTTTAATCCTATACTAGGGTCATGGGGAGTTCCTCATGCATAACTAGGGGTAGATACACCCAGGACAGGGTGCCAATCTATCGCAGGGCACACACTTTTTAATACACACGTGTGTATATAATGTCTTATGAGAAGTAAAGAAATTTATATGATGACCAATGCAAATTCTGCAGAAGTAAAGAAGCTACTGTCCTTTTCCTAATGGATTGTACATTTAGTATGCAGTGTTCAACTCAGCAAAACCCACATTATTTATGCAGTGCTATCTTTTACCACAGTTAAGATTTTTGTAACAATGTTTGTGAGATTTTTCTATTAAATAAGTGAATACAAATTTTGTAAATTCAGACAATGTGATCCTTACTCATTTATCCGATGGGGAGGCCTACATTTTTAGTGAACTGGAAGCTGATTAGGCCAAGGTTTCTTTATCCAGCATTGTCTTCAGTAGGTGTAAAGTCTGGGGGGTACATTTCTAGTATGAAATATAGATGGGAGTCTGTGTGTGAGCACACCGGAGTGTACTGTGTTAAGAACGAGGTGAACTTGAGGTCATCTTACTCTTTACCACCAAAATCTTGGAGGTCATCCAAGTAAGCGGAGCAGCAGGCTTTCTCTTTCTAGCTGATTCTGCAGTGGTTGGAAGTGATTTATGGCTATAGGAAAATGTTCATGTTCCATGGGCACGATCTGAGTTTGCCAGTATAATGTAACAGTAATACGAGGCCTAAGAAATCTGTAAATGAGCAACTGTATAGTCTTGCTCAAAATTTTGAACATCCCTTAAATTACAGTATTTGTTGATTTCCATGTAACAACAACACATGTGCAGAACTTTCCTGTAGAAAATATGTACACAATGCTGATATCAGGCCTTCAATATTATTTTTTCCCAAATTAATTTATGCAAAGCTGAATAGCATTTCTAAAATTATGATTTTACAATGTCATTTCGATGTTATTTAACATCATAAATTTAGCTATTTTAGACTAATCCTAGCATTATAAATAAGAATTTAACAATTTAACAAAAATAAACAAATCAACTAATAGAATGGTGTTTTTATTGGTTAAAAATTTGACTTACTGTACAGTTGGAACTAACCACTCAAACAAATAATGAAAAAGAAAGTCTCATATAAAAGCACTGGGTGAAATACACTTTTATAATTTTATTTTCATTATTAAGACAATAAAGCATTTGCAAAGCACCAAAAGTGACCTCTACAAGCAATGTATCCATTGGTTTTTAAAACTGTTAAGCAAAAGACAAAATAATAAAAATGGAAAAGAAAAGAAACGGCTGAGGATGTCAGGGTGTAAACACAGACACTGAAATGTGATCTTCAGCACTGGAACACTGATTTTATCCATCAGATTAAAAGAAACATGTAACAAACAAGAGAATAATACTATCATAGTTAGTCTATATTTGTCCAAGAGAGCTCAGCCAGCCTGTGGCTTTATAGGTCCATATACTTTGATCATTTAGAACACACAAAGCAATCTGTGATGCAAAATGAAAACTATTAGACCTCATCATTGTCAAGCCCTGTCACAAACAGTGCCTGCATTCATGCAACAACAAATATGCACACACAGCATTAAAGTGACAGAATATCCAGCCACAAATATGTCACACTCATTGCATGGTAGGAAGATTTGTGTAAAAAAATAGAAAATAATAGGAATTTTGTTACTAGGTTAGCATAAACATATGACACAAGTGTAGAAAAAACAAATTCTACACAAGTACAAATCAAAATAGTTTGGGCTAAGATATCTAAAATCAAATATAAGAGATGGGTGAATACTATTATAGGAAATACCTCTGCACTCTTATTATAATGCAATCATGAATTTAGTCCTATCCTGCTTTTTAAAAAAACTTAAAATAACCATTAACCAACTGGCAGATCATACAGCCGTATGCACCAATAAAGCACAATGCAGCCATCTATGTTCTTAAAATTACTGCATGTGGTATGTTTTAGCACTATATAATAAGACTACTGTGGCTGAGGCAGGTCTTCCACACAACTAACGACCATCAGCTTCACCTGTTCAAACTGGTTCCATGTCATATTAACCATTTGTTATAGAAACCCCCTGGTTTTAGATCATAATTTCGTTTAAATGATAACGTCCCTTTATTTACTATATAAGGTTTTCCATCTTTTATTGTCGCTGAATTAAACAACATCTAGATGAACTAAATCCTACTTCTTAAGCCTTATCCAAATAATGGCTGGCTTTTAAACTCAGGCCTGCTTTCGAAAGCAAGACAACTGAGCACTCAAAATCACGTCAATGGAGCCCTGTTTTAGCCTCTTGCTAATGCTAACTTTAGCTGACACACCAAACAGTGTGGAGGCCAAGCAGACTACACAAACAACAGAATTTCTGATTTCAGCTCAACCTATCTGAGTAAAAAGGTGATGCTGAGGATGTGGTCAGACTGGAAAAGTAGAGAAAAATGCCCCTACTCTATATTTTCATACAACCCATCAAGAAACACAGACTGGTCCTTTTAGCAGGTGGTAAATTTAGAGGACTGGATAGTAAATTTAGCTCGTGATTAGTGCCTGCAGGGCAGGGCACAACACTGCCAGAAGAGGCTCATTTGCTGAGTGGTAGCACAAAGTCTGTATGTGAACGGGCCATGTTATTTTAACACACAGAACCTGAGTGTAAAATCAGGAGGAGGTTTTAAGGCACAAGCTGTCATTTAGCACACACATCTCAAATATCTCCTGACTTTAACATGCATCTGATAACTGGATTATATCGTAGATACAGGGGAATATATCCTCTAGTTCTTGATTCAAACATAAGGGATTGCAAAACCCTGATACAGAAAAAGCAAAGTTACGAAGTATTTACCTGGATTTTAAAGGTTGCATTATTTAAAAGTGTTTTTGTTGTATGGCAGACAAAAAGGAAACTTTTCTAATACAGGTAAATGCAGACAGGTAACTTTGGTCTATGTTTCTCGAAATACAAACCCTGGCCTATCGCAGTCGTTGTACATTACACGCAAAATAAACTTGAGTGGACCTGAGCAGCTTTCCATATTAATATAGGAATAATTTGTTTTGACAATGAACAATGACTTTAGGCTGGCATTCATCTATCTCATATCAAAAATATTTTATCTATTTTTTGTTTTAAGTTATATGTTTAAATGATATGGCTAATGAATCATTTGTTGTTACAGTGTTAAATGTTAAAAGAATCTCATTATTTTAGTGCACACAAATATGACAGGAAGCATTAGGTACCTCTATGCTTCACTATGAGTAAAAGTGCAACTCTAGTGGAATTAACCACGTTTGGTGAAAAAAAAACAGGACATTAAACACTAAATATGTATACACACTATCACTTTATGTTCAGGTTGTGGGTATAGTGAAGGCAGATAACTTGAAGTGTGCAGACCTCAAAGCAATGTGTAGCAATCTTAGTTTAAAACAACAGCTTTAAAACCATTATCATGGTACACAAACTTGAAATAGGGGGGATGAAGGCTTGGTAAATTTACAAATATTGTACAAACATTGTGTACCCATTATAATACTATGTAGCTCTGTTGGGCTGGGCATGAGATTCTGAGGCAAAGTACATGCCACACAACACAGCACTATATGGCACTACTTCATCTACCACCACCAACAGCTTAGTACTCTCAATATTTGTAACATTCTCAATATTTGTAACATTCATTACAGCAAATTAATGAGACCGAAAAAGGTTAAAATCATGGGCAGGCTTTTACTTTACAAAAACAGCTCCAACATTTGGGTTTTGGACTGGCAAGTAAATAACCTTTTAGCTGGCTCACTTTCTTCTGCAATGTGATTTTGCACATGCTTGATGTGTTGAGTTGACCAATTTGCCACTCGGAAATTGTTTTTATCAAAAATCAAGTCATTTCAACAAAGACTTTTCTGCTAGCATATTAAAATTATTTTTGCCAACTTGCTGTATGTTGCCATAATTTTATAATATCCACACTTGCATCAGTTGCTTTATTGGTCTGGTCTCTATATGTTTCATTTTGTAGATAATTTAGCTTTTTCCATCCATTAGCACCCTAAGCATTCATATTAGCTACCAGTATATAGTTTTAAGTTCATGTTTCGTTAGCTTAGCATGCTACAATACTTTGACAGTTGAATGGGAAAAATGTTTTCAGGAAACATCATATTACACTAATAATATAGTTTTGTATGCGGTTTTGTCTGATTTGAAATACACCAATAAAAAATCAAATTTAGGATGCTATTGATGAAACTGCATCGATAAAAATGCATTGATAAAAGTGTAAAACATATCCTGACGAAAAAATAAAAAACCAATAACACATAACTCAAATGTAGGCAAATCTGTCTTTCATTGCTCAGTTTAACTTATTATAATTATTTGAATATTATTTGCAGTTAACTAAGTTAAATTTGCAAATCCATTATCTTCTTAATTTGTCTGGGGTATGATATGTTTTTATACCCCTGTCAAGACTTGACCGAGGTTCCTTCACAATTTACATCATGGATATATTTATGTTACATGAATGAGTTAAACAGTTAAACAGACACTGGTTTGTGATTACATCTAAAAATGAAAACAAAAGTTTGAAACTCATTTAACCAAATTTTCTGTTTTAGGCAATTTACAAACGGCAGGGATTTTCCCCACAAAAGCAAAATCTGTCAACTTTCAAATGTCATTAGAATCAGTCACATCTATATCAGAAAATTATGACATTGATTTCTGAATGTGGATTTATCGTAAATGGAAATATGCATAATTCCAAAAGGATAAAAATAAAGTACTATAAATCCAATGATGAATATTACTAGATATCTATCAATTTCACAAAATCTAAAATTATTTTCTATTGGACATTTTTATATTATTATTATTATTATTTTTATTACTACTATTATTATTACTATTATTATTAACAAAAATTATAATAATAATAATATAAATTGCCTACATTTAAGATTTACTCACTTGACCTACCTTTAAAATTAATCTTTGATTGTTTATATCCAGACAGATTGGCTTAATGTGAAATACAGACAATGGAAGACCTGAAAAGACATTAACTCATCACCCAAGTAACAAATAACAGTACTCAATCTAATACTGCATATGTTCCATTCTAACATTTACTCCTCGGTAGACAAAGATGCCTGATCCTAAACTTAAAAAAGAGCACAGCAACAGATTACTTCAAATGCTGATTGTACTGAGAGTTGCCACTGCTTTGGAAGCCAATGTCACATAACACACTCCATTAGAGAATACATCATCAACATGGCTGTGTATTTATATGTCCTCTATCTGCAGCTGGTTAGTTAAAGGAAACATCAACTGGTAAATTTCTCCTCTTCATGCGGCGAAGTTGAGCTCAGTGCTAAGTTGCATGTTTAACAGTAACCCTGTCCAGTGTTCATTTTGCCACATAAAACCTGACAAAGTAGGTAAAGTTAAAATAAGTATTCCTGGTAAGTAGATTGTGACTTTGTGAATAATCAGATAAATCATGAATTATATAACTAAATATTAGTCAAAGTATTAATTTTTAAAGGAAGTGCATGTAACCTTACTTGGCTTGGTTTTAAACAGGTTTAGTATTAAACCAAGCTGTCGTACATTTCTGAGCAAATCTTAATACCAAATAAGGTAAACAGGAGAGAGGATGCAGCAGTGTGCAGCCAGTTTAGCGGGCTGGCTAAATCACTTATGTTTGGTATGGTCAGAGAAACTAAGAAAAGCAGAACTATCCAATGCAATCCCAAGTTGCTCGACAGACACATACTTCTCAAACAGCATATACTGCTCACCACTAAGTTGTATTTAATATAACAGAAGTGTTAACTATAAAAAGATCAAATACAAAGTCTGCTGAATGAGTGCTAATCTGTGACATGTTTCTGTATTTCCCAGCTTCTGCCCCGTCAGATAAAGAAGTCATTTGAGCTTGAACGGTGGTTCCCTCTCTAGCCAGCGAACACGTACTTTCTGTTTGTAATGATACTCTTTGAGGAAGTCCTGCATGGCTGGTGGCAGTGGAAGGGCACCAATACCATCATATGTGGTGTGACTACAGATGGCAGCACGTGCCAGGTGCTGCAGACTAAAGGGAAAGGTCCTGTGCAGAGGGGCTGTAAGCAACGGCTCAAAAAACATACAGGCACTAGGGTCTTTATAGTGCTCCAGCAACCCTGTAACTGTGGAGGAGTGGAAGACACACGGGTCATGTGCATCAAAGCTAAAGTTGTGGTTCCACTGTTCAATACGTGCGTGCAAAGAACGATTATAACGACGGAAGCTAACAGAAAATAAATAGTCTTCTTGAGCCGAATCCCGCAAAAGAAAGGTGCCCTCTGGTCGACCGTCTAACAGTGCCTCGGCCTGGTAACGGTCCATCACTCCCCAATAGCAGGGAAGTGATGAAATGGCCAGTAGGTCAGGTACCAAGCAGTGGATAAAGTCAATCTGAGTATGGACCTTCCAGGGTCCTGCCTGCCTGGATGAATGCCCATCCCCAGAAGAATGCCTCTGCTTAGGTCTCCGTGCCTGTAAGCACAGAGTAGTAGAGTCCTCCTCAGAGTCACAGTCAGCAGTATGAGATGGGATGGCCATACTCGCCCCAGCCTGTGCCACTATTCCAGAAAAACCCATAGAACTGGCACCCGAGCTCCTACCCTCCCCAGGGCCTTCTCCAGAACAGGGAGCCAACTTTGGTCCCAATTTGTAGAGGGTAGCTCTTGGTGCAGCTGCATCCAATGTATGAATGCGTGCATTTGGAGGAGGATCAACACCTTCCTCTATACTTAGTCTACGTCGCTCACGGAGTCTCTCCTCTTCATCTTCCAGAGAGGGGTTTGCCGAGTCAAAATCATCCAGCAATGCAGTAGAGGAATGCGGGCTTAGTGGTGCTGTGTGCTGCTTGATGAGATGCCACTTGTTGGCTAAATCAGAGCCTGGCGGGAACGGGCAAGTCTCCAGCATTAGCTCGGTTATGTGAATCTTGCGCTTGGAGAAAGCCTGGCTTTTAGCCGAGCGGGGGCGGCAAGGAGTTGGCAGGGGCAGGCATAATCCTACTGTGTCCTTCAGCCTTTGGCGCACAGATCGTGTGCTTAAGCTCCGCCCACTACCCCCACCACCAGAATCGCTCACTTCCTGGATGGAGCTAGAACCATGACAACGATCTCGCCGACTTGACCCAACTCTTGAGCGGCCTGCCCACCTGTCAGGCTCCAAAGAGCTCTGTGTCTTAGTTGAGTAAGAGTGCTTCTTTTTACCTCCCCAGGGAGCATGTCGGGAGTATGAATCTCTGCGTACAAGTGGGAACCGCTGTACCTCCTCACTCTCTTTGTCAATTGTGATTTCCACAATCTGAGGAATATTTGCCACACAGTTGTGGCCCTGATATCCTCCACCTTCAAAGGGAACTTGTGAAGGGGCAGACTCCTGGCTGTTCTGTGAGTCAGTGGTGTGTGATCTTGAAGGTGGCGCTCCAAGGTTCACCACACGATTAGCACGGTCCATGTCTACGGTCCAGGCACCGGCCTCTGAGCCATTAGGGTGGAAGAGGGTCTGACATCTGCTTCTGAGGTTGCTCCACATCCTGCCCACTTTGTCCATAGACTGTGGACTAGGACCTAGTAGAAAAACAAACAAATCAATAAGCAATACAAAACCTGATGATTTAAGATTGTTCTGTTGAATAAGCTTTTAGAACATAGAAATAATTTTAGCAAAACACAAAGACATATATAGGTCAAATATGTGGAGTGATATACAATGTGCTAATATAATCGTGAAGGCACTTAACTGCAAACAGAATGTGTCAGGGTGTAATGTCTGCTATAAATTGCCATGCAATGTAGTGCTACTAGCTGGACAAAATGGGTGTGTGAAGTATGTCAGGCATGGAGACCCACACTAAGAGTGCAGCACTAGAGTTAGTGCACATTTGCATTAGTAAGCCTGTGACTGTCACATGAAGAGTTACTCGATGAAGGCAGAGTTGCCAGGCAGATATTCAGGGACACAAGGCCATGGCTAAAAATGAAGCCAGGGACCTACTCCCAGCTGATCCACTGGTATGTAATGTATTACTGAGCCAGTCTAGACCTGACTAAGAACTTTCCCTGTCCTGGAAGCAGACGCATGCCAGGGAAAAATACTGACAAATGGTTAGAGTCAGCAAATAAAAACAGAAGAAATGCATATCTGACTTGTTTAAGACTTAAGCCAAACATCAGACAATGACAGATTTATCTTTTGAAACACCTTTAGAGCTGGGTAATAGTTAATGGAGATTTTAACTAGTTAATGGGCATTTTAAGGCAGATTCGCAATGCATTCGATCATAGTATTTTCTGCAAAGTAGGATGAATGAGATAAAGAAGTTATACATCAACACAAATGATAAACAAAAGAAAAAAATAAGGGTTAATAAGGGTTTCCATCCCCATTTAAAAACATTCAGCTCTGTATACTGATAAATTCTAAATAAAATTCTATATAAATAAGTGATTCTGTTTTGTATAACAAAAACAAGAGAAAAAAAAGGAAGGATCAGGGATCTACATGAAACAAACTTATGAAAGCGGCGCTTGTTAGAGTAAGCTTCGCTTGAGTTAGCCAAACAGATCACATTCGTTTAGTTCCGTTCCACAAAAGAAATCCAGATGCAAAACCACTAATTCAAGACAGGCTTTTGTAATCAAAGATCCTGCATGTGCAAGCAAAATTCAAATAGCCCAAGAATGGATGTTCAAAATTGCGATAAAAATGTCAAAAGAATCTTAGAAACAGGCTGCTTTTTTCTCTCCTGTTGAATTGGAGTTTAGTATACATCTTTATGATCAATATGAAGACATAATTATAATGAAAGACAAAACACATAGTATCAATATAGCCATAGAATCTGCCTGGTAGAATATTGCAGACAGATGCATAAACATAACATAATTTAATCCATTCTTTACATTTTTAAAAATTGTACAGTAAATTTATAATATTGGGTGACACGGTGGCTTAGTGGTTAGCACGTTTGCCTCTCAGCGCTAGGGATTCCCGGTTCGAATCCCCATCTGGGTGGAGTTTCCATGTTCTCCCCGTGTCCGCGTGGGTTTCCTCCGGGTTCTCCGGTTTCCTCCCACAGTCCAAAAATATGGATCAAGTCAATTGAATTCTCAAAAATTGCCCCATATAGAGTGTGTGTGTGAGAGTGAGTGTGTGCCCAGCGATGGATTGGCGCCCTGTCCTGGGTCTATCTGCCCAGCGCCCGAAACGTTCTCCCGTGGATGGGCATGGGGAACCCCACTGCGACCCTAATAGATAAAGCGGGAGATAATGAATGAATGAAAATTTATAATATTAATAAATAAATCCTATCCTGATTCAGAGAAGCAACATGAGCAAAGTGAAAACAATGTGGTAGCAGGTCAAGGCTAAATATAAAAATATAAAAAGAATTGTAAGTGCAGTTTCAGTTCATTAGTATAATGTGCAGGGAAATATTAAACATCATATTTGAGATGTGAAAACTGCTTAACATGGTTTAATGTATTTAAAACAATAACCTAAAAAAGAACAAAATTCACTCAATTATTAATCTTTATTAGTACTCTCTTCCACTGTAATTATGGACCTGTAATTCAAAGGTAGGGGGGCTGGGTGGGTTTCTGGAACGTAATCCCTGCAATAGGTGAGGAATTACATTAAATCAATAAATTGAAATGTGCATTAACCTCACTGATTACACACAATGAATATGTACTCCACAGGCATTATAAATTGGAAAATATAAATTGGTTTTGGAAACATAATTAATACATTTTAATAATACTAACCTGAAATCCTAATCCAAAAACTAATACTATTAATATAATATGCAGCAATTTGTTGAATGGAATTGCGACTTATTCCTTAACTTTGTTTTCCAAACGGTGAGACTGAAAACACATGGCTTATCCAATAGAAACAGTCCACTTTGCATCAACTCTAGCCTGGTACAGAGCAGGTTTGTTAAAACGTATATGCTGCTACTAGGCAAGGTTTAGATTTTGTTAAGATTTTGAGCAAAATAAGCCAGGATTGTCTTAAAAAGCCCAGGTTACTGGTTAGCTCGCTTCGTGGAATAGACCCTATGTCAACTTGATTACATTACAGTTTAGGTTTTCGACTTGAGTTCTGGAACATGGTAGGCAAGAGTTTTAGTTATATTTAGTTATACGCCATTTGATATTTTATTTTTTTAATAATAAGTTAATTAAAGAAATTAAATCATGAATACATGCAGAAGAAATGTTATATTTAAATATGTTTCCTTAAAACGGAGCATACAAATCAACTATTAACAATAAATGATGTCAGTTAAGCAGACGTCCATATTTTGTCCACATTAAGGGCCATATTTTTGGATTGCTTGTTAGAACTTTCTTTATATTTTTCCTTAAATATTTTATAAAAATGTGGCTTTTAGGACCATGTAAAAGTGTCTTTAATGCAATGAATTGTCTCAAATGTGCAAAAATAAGTCAGAAGCCTGGATCAACACAGAAACTTTGAAAAATTCAATCCAGGTCATTATTAGGTAAGGTTATTAGTAATGAACAGTATAAACGCAGACACTTTTATTCAAAGTGACTTACAAGTATCCCAACTTGGTTGGAATCAGAACACAGGGTTGATACAGTAGCCCTGTCACAATAAGGGTTAAGGGCCTTGCTCAAGGACTCACCTTGGTAATGTCATTGGACCTGGGATTTGAACCCACAACCTTCAGATTGACAACCCAACATGATATTTATGTTTAGGTACAATTGAACACCTCAAAACACACTCATGAAGCATGACGATAACAAAGACACACTGATATGGCTTAAAATATGCTGTGCCGTGCGTGGTTGGGTGCACGGCCTCAAATGGGTGTCGAACAGTAAGTATATTAAATTTTGTGATGATCAAAGCAACGGTATGGACTTGTATAGGGAACAAACACACACACACACACACACACTTTCGATAATATGGGCAGAAGTTCCATGTTCTCCACGTGTTCTTGTGGGTTTCTCCGGGTTCCACATCTTGTGAGTGAATGTGTGCCCTGTGCTAACTAGCTTTCCCCAAAATAAGACTGCATAGATTAGTAATAGCATTGTTTTGTAAACTCTTGTATGAAATGTTACTCAACCTGATATTATTTAGTAATGTAATGTAACTGAATGCTCAGTCTTCTCTGTTTTAAGTCCTTTATTTCTAGAATTTGTTGCTATTTATGCAAAGCCATTCTTCCCACTATATGTATAATTATGTTTATACCACTGGCATAGCACAAGAGTAAAAAATAAACTATTCACCCCATGCTTGACCGACCTTTCTGACCTCAACCTGACCCACCAATAAACTTTTTAATTCTATTACTAATTTATGACAAAGCTTCCAACAAATAAATGTAACTTCTTGTAGCAAACACAGGCACTCCTTTTTGACATATACGCTGAGAGAAGTCATGTAGAACTCATTAAGGAGCCTAATTCCAAACTAATGTTGAATTGAGAAACATTAACTGAAGGAATCTAAATGTAGGAAAAGGAAATGAATGACAGTCAAACACTTGATGTAAACAAGCACATGTATATATCTAAAAGCTCCACACCATGTTTATCAGACACTTTAAGCATAAGTGTAAGACAAAATTAGACAGTTTACTTTGGCGGGGTCGATATGCTTATACATACAGCCATTTCGTAATTACTGTATCTTTTAAAATGCTTTGTCCCTAGCAAAAAATATGTATCAAAATAGAACATGAGAAACTATAACCAGTGTTTAAAAAATCTATAACATTAACAAACTATGTTAATGGTTACACAGCAAGCTGTAACAGAGAGAATGATACACATTATATCATTTTAGAATATGCACAGCATTTCAAGCTCTATGTAGTCTTGTAATGGTCTGAGCCAGCCAGTATCTCCCACAAGAATGTGGGACACTGCTTTCCCAGCCAATTTCAGTTCAGACAGAAATAAAATTAATTAATACATATGTGCTCACTTAAATATGTCTGAGGGGATTAAAAAAAAAATTAATAAAAAACTTTACATTTATTTAAAATCTTATAAATAAAGAATATTGACTTTGTTAAACGGTAACAAATAAAAACAAAAGAAAAAGAAAATAAAGCATAAATATGAACATGTGGTAAGAATATACTTTCGATGAGTATGTCAGATTCTACTGGTGTTCACACAATTTCAAAGGATATACGTGAAGCTGTAACAGGTGCCTAGGGCACCTGTTCTTCATTGAGTTAATTCACTTTCGTTCAGGGTCGTCATTTAAGTTAATTAACTCTTTCTTTTCATTGGTTTGCTTTGTGCACGTGATCTGGTATATGTATTTATTTCCAGTGTTCTCCTTCCTCCGTGCACGTCGTTATATTTATGTTCGCTCGCGTTTGTACCTCTGTTTTTTGGTGTCCCTACACTTTTAAATAAAATCCGTTTTTCTGCTAGCTGCGTGCCTGGCTCCCTTCAGCGCGTTTTGGTTGAGGTAAACGAGCGTTATAGCGAGCATTTAAAATTTTTCTTTGCAGGGGCCGTAAACCCTCACAGAATCAGTAGTTAAAGAAGAACCAGTAAGTGCTCATTATGATCATTATACAATTCCAAAATGTTACGTTTTTTTTATATATACTGTATATATAGCAGGTGCTTCTGGAAGAGCTGTGTTTTGAGTTGTTTATGGAAGCTGCTGAATGATACAGCATTATGGACAGAGTTGGGAGTATCATACCACCATTTAGCTGCAGTGTAAATGAGAATTGGAGGGAGAATTGACCCTACAGTGAGGTTGAAGCACCAGGTGAAATTTATCAATAAAGAACATATGCAATAATTCAATTGAACCAGACAGTACACAGCCATGGGCATGTGGAAAGAACCAACTATCAGTTTTAGATTTTTGATATTGTGTAAAGACAAGACACACTGATGCTCAAAATGTTTTAAAATAATTAATTCTCCTAATACAATGAGCTTAACATTTTTAAACCTAAAAAATTTCAATGTTCTTTTTAAATAGTGTTTAGAATTTCACACAGTCCTTCGTGCTATGTATTCATGCATTTTTTAAATTGTCAGACTATCTGATGAGGCTCTGAGTTTCCATGTGAGTTAGCAATTTTTTTCCTTGCCTTTGCTGATCAGGGTCACAAAAACAAACAAAGCTATGATTTTCCAGAAGGGATAGACTTAGTAAATGTTCTTCCCATACTCCTACAGGCATGCAGATAGGACATGGAAGAACAATGCATATGGCATATAAGTCTTCATCTAATTGAATATATTTTTTTACATACTATAAATCTTAAGTTTATGAACAGAAAAATACTTCTGCAGGTAAACCTGAACCACAAATGAAAACTAACGCCTCTGGCAAAGAACAATGGCGTCGTTTATAAACTCTGAAACATGGCAGATGCAGAACAGACTGACAACCGCATGGCTTTCATAATGCTTGAAAACCTTTGCTATAATTACATGTAATGTAACCTCATTAAAATTTGTGAAAAACTTTTTTATTTATTAGAATAATTTTTATTCTATAAGAAAATGGTTAAATTATTAGTTCATGTATTACTTTATATAACATATAACATTGATTATTTAGACTTTTTGCAGCCACAAACTTCTCTGTACATCAAAGTATTTAAGAATCAAAATGTGAGGCCATCTATCCATCATCTGAACCTTGTCAGTAACTGAGTCATGCAACAAGACAATTATCCTAAGCACATCATCAAATCTACAAAAGAATTAAACTGTTGCAATAATGCACCTAAAGTCAAGCCCTTAATCCAGTTGTAATCTTTTGGAGGAACCTTAAGAGTAAATAAATGCATCTACACCTCACTTAATTGAAGCGACATGGTACAGAGTATTGGGCCATTATTTTAACAGAATTATAATAAATATTATGTTATTACATGTGCATAGTTATTCACACCAAATACATAATTACACAGTGGATATTTTTAACACCAGTCACTGAAAATAATTCACCTACCAAAAATTTCCAGTAAATGAGCTGCTGTCTATGAATTTACATCTTCAATTTTGAAAATGCAGGGATGGACTGGCACCCGGTCCTGGGTGTATCTCCCCAGCACCCAAAACGTTCTCTCCTGGATGGGCATGGGGAACCCCCCCTGCGATGCTAGTAAAGGATTAAGTGGAAAATAATGAATGAATGAATTTAGGAAAAAAAGTAGGCCCAGAGGACCAAAAAAATACTGCTGTATCTGATTTACTCCTTTAAGATTCCAAAGCTTAAATGATTAACATGTCTAAAGTGTAGAAATATTTTTACATTGCAAAACAAAACAGTATCTCACATAACACATACAGACATGCACACACATGCGCACAAACAAACACACAGAAACAGCAAGGACAGGATTTCATAGTAACTAAAATATGCACTAAAGCAAAAATCGTGGGAGAAAATCGTTATTCCTTTTTAATATATATTAAAATGAAATATTTTATCAATATGTGGATTGAATAATGATGCTCCACTCTCAAATGTAAAAACCCAACAAAAGTCACCATGCCGCCCTCGTTTAAACTTATTGGCCCAATTATTTTTTTTGTCATTTATGTTCATCACAATTAAATCCAGAATCAATATTCACTATGGCACACACTCACCTCTTGAGACCACATTTTAGACATTGTCCCTCCAGGTGAAACATATTACATATCACAACTTAATGTGTAAAAACATGGAATGTGGGGAAAGTTTAAATATATGCCCACAATCTGTTATCACCATTCCTGCTGTTAACTGCATACTCTACTGAAGACATGGTTTAGATATTCATCCATCTAATTGAACTATTGTTTAGCTTTTTAAAAACGAAATCATTTTTGCCGGTGTGGACCATTACTTATCCATTCACTTTGCAGAGGAAGCTTTAAAAATATTTTTTTTACTCATGCAGCCAAACTGCAAAGGAATATGACAGCAAAGTAATGCTAATACAATGCTGTCTCATCATAGATCTCATACCAATAATGCTTAAACTGTCAATATATCACTATCTGTAATCCAAATACTGCAATATGTATTTGGATATCTTGCAAAATAGATGACTATCATATAATAAATATCCTAAATTTCTTAAAGAGCAAATGATCTGCTTTCCTAAAAGACGGACTTCACAATGCACTTTTGTTTTTTTATGTTTATCTTAAATCTTAAAGATTTTAATTTTATGTTATACAAATACATAAATCATATTTAATGTTTAGCGGCACAATGACTTGGTTGGTGGTTGGTTAGCACGTTTGATCTGAGTGAAGTTTCCATGTTCTTCCTGTGTCCGCATGGGTTTCCTTTGGGTTGTCTGGTTGTCTCCCACAGTTCAAAAACATGGATTCAAGGTGAAATAACTGCTATAATTGTCCATATGTAAATGGCCCCTTTATAGTGTGTGTAAGTGAGTGTGTGCCCAGCGATGGCATGGGTATATCTACCCAGTGCCCAAACCATTCTTGGCTGCTCTAAATTGCCCCCCCCCTGACCACGACACTATTATGGAACTAAGTGAAAGATAATGGATGAATGTTTAATGATGTGGGTATTATCTCATTTCAAATCATGGAAAACTGTTCTCTTCCTAGTATTTTTTTCTAGATGAATTGAGGAACTCAGTTACTGCCTTGGAAGTTGAAATGAACATTTAACTGTTTGCCATGTAGCCTGCGATTAGTCAAGCTTAAGAAGTGGTGTACATCATTTCTCTACTCTGATATATAGTGATAGATCAGTAGGCAAATAAGGCCTGTGTGTCACATCATCTTAATACAAAAAGCATTACTTTTGACAGCTCTCCAAAATGCTGTATATGATGTGTTTAATCCATTTGTATATGAAGTATATGCATTTAGAGACAAACTAAAAAGAAAGCCATTAGAGTTTTAATTTGAATTTTAGGAAGATATGTAAAGAAAATTACATACAGGTATAATAACAGTAGGGTATAAGCCTTGACGTATTTGCACCAGACAATCTACAGATACATGCATTGTGACATGCATCATGGACTGACTTAGTTGTTTAGTTGGTTCTAACAGCCTATAGTATTGTTGCTACATATAGGGTTTTTATTGAGATCTTGAAGAGATGGGTATGACACTTTCTCCAACGTATATGCTGCTATACCAGAGGTTCTTAACAGTACCTCTCATAGCTCATAGCTGGAAATGTATGGATAATGTTCCTATACACAATTCTCTCCTTACTTTTGTGATGCCTCCTTTTTGTTCACCATGGTTGCAACAAACACTGCAACAAATATTTGGATGATTTGAACATTGCACATCAAAGCATCTTGATAATGTTTTAATCCAACTTTACCTCAAACAGACTAACAATGTTTTTTAATGAATATTATAGTGATTAAATAAGTGTTGCATAATTTAAATGATCAAAAATGTAATTATTCAGCTAGTTAAAACACACAAACCCACATAAACATACATGGGTGAACACGCATGCACACAGGCCCACACACCCGTGTGCACACACACACACATACATATATATGTATGTATATATATATATATATATATATATATATATATATATATATATATATATATATATATATATATATATATATATATATGTATATGTGTGTGTGTGTATGTATATATATTTGTATGTATATGTATACTGTATGTGTGTGCTATAAATAAACATTAAGACATTGAAGAAGTATTACGATAATGTTTTTTTATTTCTGTTCATATCTGCAATTTGTGCTAATTATATTAAAGAAAAAAAAGTCAGGAAAGCAGGAAAACAACACAGTAAAAAACATTTTATATTATGGATTATCATGGACACCCATTGCCTTTTAATAATAGAAAAGAGAAGTGATTTCAGTGACATTTCTATTCCAGTGCTGTTCAACTGATAAACTTCGGAGCTTATTTGTTCCAAGAGCCAGTTGGCTCTTAAAGTATTTCCAGCAGCACCAGAACATAAGTAAAAACACAGCTATATGCATACATTTAGCTTATACAAACATCGCCTATGACGAGGCAGTCGTAGGCTTGTGATTGGGGAAAAAGCTTTGCGACCTGAAGGTCCCTGGTCTCACCAAGTACTATGGTTAAAGTGCCTTTGGGTAAGGCACCTAACCCCAATTGTTCCTCAGGTGCCATATACAACACTCCCCACCACTCCGGAAATGCGTGCTCACTTCACTCAGTGTGTTTTATGTGTGTTTCACTGCATAGATGGGTTAAATGTGGAGGACAAATTCCTCTGTAGGCAAAATAAATCACTTTATACATGCAATATTATTTATAATAATGTTTTATAGATTTTTTTATGTGACTATTCATACATGTGTATTTTCAACTTGTGTTTTATCATACTGCTAAATGTCATCCATTCATACAGTACACTCACTCAACCGCTAGTCTCAGTCTATCTCAATTATCACTTATTATACTTACTAGGTTAACTAATATTTTATTTTCAGTGTGAAA
Source organism: Corydoras sp. C115 (assembly GCA_019802505.1). Taxonomy (NCBI): domain Eukaryota; kingdom Metazoa; phylum Chordata; class Actinopteri; order Siluriformes; family Callichthyidae; genus Corydoras; species Corydoras sp. C115. The sequence continues at coordinate 8,340,404 of JAFMOC010000007.1, forward strand.
TTTATTTGAGTTATGTCAATGTACCCTACTTGCAAATTTCTTAAGGACTTTTCTTTTATTTAGGACTTGTCTTTCGTGTGTTGGCTAACCCAAGTTTCTTTATAGGCACTATATAAATAGTGAAAAAAAAGGTTTTAAAACAAATAGAAGGTGACTTAAATTTATTCATTCATTTCACAGATTACTCACACACAGCATCATACCTGCTCTTACATAGATTTTATCAGGGGTTTATGCATGTACCACCAATTGAATCCAGTGGGATTCATTATTTTGCAAAGCAGCAACACAGACTTCAATCTCTTGGTTTATCTGGAGTTTACTTTTCTCATTTATTCTCTTAACCATAGGACCAAGGACTTGATTTTTGAAGCTCCTAGCAAATATGTTTTTGTTAACCAGAGTTCATTCTGCAGAATTAACTAAATCACCAAAAAATATGAATATTATTTTCACATTTAGTAAATAGAGGTCCAGTTAATATAATATTATTATAATATAATATAACAATGAAAATAACCAACAAAGCCTTTAGCTACTTTAAGAGCTTACTACAATGTAAAATACACACAGCACTGATGGTGGACACTACAAATGAAGGTGGTCATTCAAAAGATAAAGGCACAAACTCTTATTCAATTATCTACATGTGCATCCAAGTGGACAGGCGGGTGGACTAGTTGAGAGAGGAAGCTATGTTATAAGACAACTATAATGAGAGCAGAGTGCATGGCTAATTAAAACCTGTGCAAATGTGTGTGGCACTGGGTTAATAATAAAACACCCAAACCCTGTGCGCACATATATTTATTATATATTTTATACATATACTTTATACTTGTTTTCCTACTGAAATTCTAGGTTGTTTTAAAGAACTTTTTCCACTTTTCAATCAAATCCCATCATTTTTTGTCCTTTACAAATAGAAATCAAAAGAATATGAGTCATCACTACTTATTTAAAACCAGATTAAAGTTTGGTTGGTCATGATTTAGCACTGTGATTCAAACAGGCAACCACATTGACAAGAAGAAACTTGCAAATACAGTCTAATTGTTTCAGTGTGTCGGCTTTAAGTGTTTTATGTTTTATTTCATTACATATGTACACACTAAAAAGAACTTTGTGCTCTGCATCTGAAGAAATTGTCATTTTGTCATTCATCAAACTTGAGGCCAAACGTATTTCATGTGATACGATCAACTGGTTGCTATTAGCACCGACACTGATGTGACTTATTGCTTGGAGCTGTATGTCTATTCAGTATATACACAAAGCTGCAAATGTGAGAATGTGCAGTCTAATGCAGACCTTACATTGTCCATGAGAGACTAGATCAAGTAAAATCTCACTGCAAATAAATATCATTTTCTCTCACGACAATAATGCACTGTAAATGTAAAGACATTAATACCTCATCATATAATTACAATGCTATATTTGTGTTACACGCCACTTATCTTAAGACTAATGCTGGCAAACTCACGACAAGCAAATTAGCTGCTCTAATCAAACCATTCTTATAAATGGACACAATGGAATTGTCACAAAATGGAGAGTACAATGAGTCATTCCCACAGGATGGAGAACTACATGAAAGCCCACATATGGCAATAAGGAAGCTCTTACCATAGCCTCGTGATTCAGCTCTGAAAGACAAAGCACAAAAAGACAACTATAATACTGCAAAGTATGAAACCCTAAAAAGCTCCTATGCCGTTTCTCTTGAGCTCGGCACACCTAACCTTGTGGGGTCCCTTTGAGTGGTCTGAATTTTTGGAGAACATTAAGGGCGTAATCGCCTTTTCCACAGAGTATAAATGAAATGTTTGTGGCAGCTGTGCTCATTTTCAGAGACTTGCTGTAAAGCACTAGATGAATTTAGCCAGTTTAAAAGGAGCTATTGAAAGAGTTTTACTGAGTTGTTGCATAATTATCACAGGACATCTTTATTTAGACCACTGTATTAGAAACTACATTTTAAGTTTGTCATTTTAATACAAGGAGAGTATTTTACCCACATTAGGGTTAGGTATAGTTTTTGTTGAGTCTGATAAAGTTATTTATAATTATTATGGGTCTTATAAATTGCAAGTTTTAATTCAGATAAAACAGAATATATTTGAAATTGAGCTGTTCTATTCATAAGTTTTTTTTATTGACACATATATGGTTTCAGCAATATCAACAGTGATTATTATTTCTTTTTTTCTGTGTGCTGTCATAGTCAGGTAATGACCGAGGGGGTTAGGACCTAGGTCATACCCGCTGCAAAAAAAAAAAATGCAACAATGTAGATGCAACATAGTAATATTGTACATGGAAACTAAGATCATGCTACATATAAAAACACTACCCAACTAAAGGACAGAGAGCTGTTAACGTTCAAGTACAAAATGCTACCTGTCAATTACAATGTAAAGCGCATCATTATTTTGCCATTTTTGACTACAGTAACATACATTATCAAGCTCCAGGAGGCTTACTTTAAAACTAGATTATTTTTTTCACTGCTTTCAACATTTCAATCACTTCATCAGTGTCCAAGAAACAAGCTACATTAAGTTAATTCTTTGAAAGAAACACCAGAAAAAAGCTGAAAAGAAAAAACAAGTATTTGCGGAAAAATTACTGCATCTTCATGTTTTACACCAGTGTAACAATATTAAGTGCACTCCTAAACATAACCCCATTTAACTATCAACTATTAATAATATTCATAGTTATATTAATATTTTTGCATTAATATTATTATTACTGCAAAAATATCTGTTTTATGTAGGAGTAGTATACTTGGTAAGTACGAACAGAGAATGGGAGTCACGGCTGCTAAAACTCTTTCTGACTGTCTGCTAATAATATAGAAAGTTTGTGCTCAAATTAAATTATGGAATAATTTCACACATAAAGTCAACACTCAAAGCAAACCAGATGTACCCAAACAAAGAAAGTGACCATGTCTAATTTTATTAAAGCATTATATACAGACTTGTACCCAAAAAATCAAGGAGTAGCAGGTTAGTGGAAATCATGAAACACATTAGTGACATCATGCTCATGTCCCCTAATACAATTGAATTAAATTGGATACATTTCGTGACAAGCAATGTGTTTTTTTTCCATCATTGGAATCATAGGAAGTTGAAAGCAATGATAACTTTAGCTCACAAAAAAGGCAAACGTCTATTTATACTGGTCAAGTTACAATTACCATAATTTTAAAAGATGTAAAAAAAAAATCAGGAGTTCACAAGAACATTGATCAAAAAAATCAGTTACAAATTATTAGTTTACCTCAGCAATTCTGCTACTAATGGTCATGGCCTGTACATGTTTGTCAATAATTATTTCTTTTACTAGGTAATGCTCTCAGTGGAGTGCAAACAACCATCGACCTGTATGAGCACTTATTAAATGCTGTTTAATCAGTAATAACATGTTACTGATACAAACATACATGTAACATAATGCATACAAAGATTTTGCATGCATTACATTAAATTAGATTACATCAACTTGCAGACACCACCTCTGATAATGTGATGTTTATATATCAGATGGTGAAATCTTAAATCCTAAATCCACTCTGTAGTCCAAGTTTTAATAACTATACAGTTATTGAGCAAATATGCTGCTAAATAAAACTTGCTACAGGCACAAACCTGCATGGTTGAGTTCATTTGAATTACACAACCCCATAATTAAGCTCAGAGTAAAGGATGCCCATTCAATTGCTTTCTTTACCAACTTTATCCTGTCGCACAAGAAACTTTCTGCCTGAACACATAAATCTGCAAGAACTAAGGTAGGTGTTCAGGCAGCAAGTTTCTTGTGCCACAGGATAAAGTTGCTGCCTGAACACATAAATCTGCAAGATACTAAGGTAGGTGTTCAGTGTAATGACTGTAATCATGGCTGTGGATCTAATTTGTTTTTTTTTTCTATACACTGCTAATTTAAATTATTAAATCATTATCATATTACTTATGGAGTACTTTATTAAATAAATGTATATACAGTATATCGACAGAAGATGTATACATATATATGTTTCATTTGGTCCTTTTGCCACCTAGCTAAGATTATTTTTGCCAGTTGTATGCTTTCAACATTATGAGGACTGTTTCAGGATTGCATAGGGCTCTCTTTATACACTTGGCTTGTGCAATAATGCTAAAAGACTCATAAAGGTATGGTTGGCTAACTTCATTGTAAAAGAACTTGACTGGCCTGCATAAAACCTTGCCTCAACCGCATCGACCATTTTTTGGGGTGAACTACAACAGAGATTATGAGGCCAGTACCCATCATCTGACCTAACAAATGCAAATACCCCCACATAAACATTCCAAAATCTTAAAGAAACCCTTCATAAAAGCCGAGAAGCTGTTAAAGCACCAAAATGGGTCTTAAAATAGGTTTCATAAAAGCGCCTCTTGGTGTAATTTCTAGGTGTCCCAATATTTTTAAGACCAAAATTTTTGTATAGCAGTCAAACGGTGAAATCAGTACTAATTCAAATTTAAAATGTGACGTTTACTTATCATCGTGAGTAAAACTGCGGCACAAACCCAGTCGGCCCAGTAACGTTTTTAAGGGAATATCAAACAAAGAAGCCAATATGCTGTACTGTCGCTTTAAGAGAATGTACAGAAAGCAACGTGTACAGAAGTCGCTCTATATGACGGTAATATATATGAAACCAAAAAAAAACCTCACACAAAAGAGTATTGACCACATTCACAGACTTAACATCAAAAGCAACTACCGATCGAGGTTTGTTTTATACGTCATGAAATTGACAAGGTTTTGGATCTAATGAAGTAGAAATGTTTGCAATGTGAAATATTGTCGGTTTGCTCGGCTCTGTAAAAGTGGCAAAGGGAATGGATCTCATAAGCGCAATGTACAACGAGTACATTTGCGCAAGCAAAACGTTTAAGTCGCAGTCGATTTGGGAGGATCAGGGGAAATCTAACTTGAGTGCTTTTGCCGCTCTGTCGTTGGTGGAGGAAGACGAGCTGAAGCTGCGGAGAGGAGATCCGTTCTGCTAATCTGAGTGACACATCGCTCGCGTTCCGTTACAATCGGCCCCCGAGAGTTCGCTATCAGGCTAACGCGAGGAGAACTAAACCCCACCGCATGCGACCGGGGTGCAGATTAAACATGTCAGCGGTGCAGGGGTGTGCTTACCTCGGCTGTGCTGATCCGGGACTCTGAAGTCCTCTTTTGTCTGTAAAAAGATGGTATGTTGAGATGTCACATTCCCTCAAGCGCACTCCCGTGGCCCGTTAAAATGCGCCAAATCCCAATCCGGCATTCCCGCTTTTTTCACTCATACATGAGGCACAACTTGTAATTGTATATAACTGGGGCGCTGCGGAATGCCCGTGTTGACCAGGGCCAACAATTTTCAGGAGCCACTGCGCTCTGCTGGGTCTTCCTTCTTTCCTGACAGCCAATATGACGGGCTCAGGGTGAGCAGGAGGCGAAGAACGTGAACAAGAGGGCGGGGATGTGCTCCGAGGAGCCAGCCAAGGGAAAACGCCACTCCAATGGTGCGCACGAATGGAGCTGCTGGATTGGCCACTAGAAAAGTGACAGGCGTGACCTGTCTCCAATGAGCTTGTAAACTGCCAGAGCGTCGCCTCGGTTGCCATCCTGAAAACGTGGAGAGCCGAGACAAAGCACGCATGAATGTTCTTAAATTCAGTTACTCGCCTGGATTGCTGCCTACATTATCAAAATTGTTAACGCTCCTTAGTTTTATATACAGTATCCTATCATGTGACATGTACTGGAACTGTTAACACATACCATTTTGTTTATATCTTTGACCCATGTTGTATACAGGTTGTTTATGACTCATTACCCGTTGTTGCTGCGTTTACATTTACATTTACATTGGGTCATCATGCAGACGCTTTTTATCCAAAGCGACTTACAAGTTGGGCGGCACGGTGGCTTAGTGGTTAGCACGTTCGACTCTCAGCGATAGGGATTCCCTGTTCGAATCCCCATCTTGGTGGCGTTTCCATGTTCTCCCAGTGTCCGCGTGGGTTTCCGCCGGGTTCTCCGATTTTCTCCCACAGTCCAAAAACATGGATCAAGCCAACTGAGTTCTCCAAATTGCCCCATATAGAGTGGGTTTCGGTGAGTGAGTGTGTCCCCATATAGAGTGTGTTCAGCGATAGATTGGTGTCCTGTCCTGGGTGTATCTGCCCAGCGCCCGAAACGTTCTCCCCTGGATGGGCATGGAGAACCCCCCCCCCCCCCCCCCCCCCGTGACCCTAATATAGGATAAAGCGGAAGATAATGGATGTATGGATGGACTTACAAGATGAGCACAGGGTTAATCACAACATCTCTGGAGCAATGAGGGTCTAGCCTTGCTAAAGGGCCCACATTGGTAACTTCAGTGGACCTGGGATTTGAACCCCCAACCTTTTAGATTGATATCCCAATTCCCTAACCACAGAGCTACTGCGCGTGTTTATATCATCATACATCATACGTTTAATCATGTAAAATCATATATTTAAACACAATGCTACTCATACCTAAGAAAGCACACCACCTAAAATTATATTCTATACATCTTGTGTAAATATACAACATCCGATCATTAAAATTAGTTATTTGCAACCACAGATAAAAAACACATAATAAAAAACACTGTCATTTATTTCACAAAAATAGATTAAAATAACAGTCTAGTGTGTGACAGTCTTTGTGGTAATTGGTTATTGCTAATTAAATGCCCTTTATTTGATAGGCATCATCATGTTTGACCATCTCTATAAAAGCAGATGTTGTAGTCATTTGCTGGTCTGAAGCATAAAGGTGTTTGTTACCACAATGCCAAAGTAATTGTTGCCACTCATTAATCCAGCAAGTGTTATTAAGCAATTTCTAATCACTTCTACAGTAAAACAAATATTATTTACAAGTGAATAATGTATAAGACAGTAAACAATATTCTCAGATTGATATCAAACTGGCCCAGCGATAGATTGGTGCCCTGTCCTGGGTGTATCTGATCAGCGCCTGAAACGTTCTCCCCTGGAGGGGTATGGGGAACCCCCCCGCGACCCTAATATAGGTTGAAGCGGAAGACAATGAATGAATGATGTCAAACTGTGATAATTGAAAAAAAAATTGGAAAGATCCCATAAGCTCCATTATAGTTCATGACTATACAATTAGAACGATATAAAAAGTATGGCTTGTTTGCAAACGTTGCCATTATAATGTAAACCAAAGTATGAGCTTAATTTACTATACCACATTTGGTGAAAACCAAACTAAGCATTATCAAAGACACTTTAATAACTCTCAAGCATGGTGGTGGAGGGCTGTGGTGTGGTGGTGGTGATTTGAAATAGTTTTGCAGCCACATGTCCTTGTAGTAATTGCCAACTATAAATTCATATATCAAACATAAGGCAATCAAATCAAAAGAGAATGGTTGCAATAGAAACTAAACAAGACGCTGCAATGGCCCAGTCAAAGTCCAGACCATAACTCATTGGTGCTTAATATTTTGTGAATTATTTAGATTTTTTCCTTTCATAATTCTTACTTAAAATAGTTTTTTATACAAGGCGTAATAGAAGATAAAAATAAACAAATCAAAACATGAGTGTGATATTAGACTGTCATTTATTTATTCAAACATTTATCCTATAGTCTGAATTTAATAATAGCCTAGTACTATTAGGGTAAAATGCAGCAAAACAACCTGGACAGGAAACTGGGCAATCACAGGGCAGACACAGACATGAACACATTACCACATGCCCACTCAGTCTCACATCCTCCCATTTACCTGACCTGCATGTGCGTGGGCTGTCAGATGAAATCAGAGCACCTGGAGGAAACCAACAAAAGAGGAACTTGAACAGAAAGGACACAGCCCGTCCACCTTGGAAATCAAATCCTGAATCTTCTTACTGTGTGGTAACAGTGCTGTCACTGAACCACGAAGACAATTACATTTAAAATTCTGAAGAAAGTTAAAAAATCAAAAGCGTAAAGGGAAACCTACCTCTTTTTTAAACATTTTACCAACGTAAGGACATTAGTTACACTTAAATTGTAAATAAACAATACATTTATGCAGGGGTGTCCAAACTTTTGCTTAAGTCTTTATTTGGTATTTGTACATTATAAAACAACCAGTTAGTGTGGGTACCACTCCCAAAATAGCTATAATTATGAGTAATGTCTTACATAACTCACAATTTAGTAAAAAAAAGACTTCAATATGCAAAGCAATATCATTTAATCCATCAACAAAACAATGATTTTTATTTATTTCCTAGAGGCAAATAATCCAGCCATTCCTGAAATAAAGTAAACGCTTAAGTGTTTGAGATGTTGTACCTCCAGTGGAAAAATGACGAAAAGGACTGAGTTATTTTAAAGTCCATAAAGTGTGAGTATATTTGGAAAGACCATGCTTTATTTTAGAACACAAAAGAGACACTGTCAGTGTCTGAAATTGCTGTTTAATTTTTGGCACACACTGAAAGTGGCCTTCTATGACAGTAAGTGTGAACATGGAGGCTGGCATCTTGGGGTGGGATGAAGTGTGCCTGAGGGCACTTACACAAACTTCTCAAAAAGGCTGTTCTATTCTTAATGCACAGAGCCTGTATACCCACACACCCCACACTATCAGCATCTCAAAGAAACATTCATGCGTCTCCAACTATTGATGTCACGATGTAGAGCTATGCTTTATACAGGAACTCACGTGAAACCATCTAGTATGAACAGAATATCTTTGAGTAATGTCACTGCCAAGCCTGAGGGAAATTACCAGTGCCAGAACAACATCTCTATTCAGTTCCAGCAGAAATCACTCATCTAATTATTGCGGCCTAGACAGAGGAAACACAAGCTTTCAACGAACACTGAGGAAAATTCAGAAACTAATAATGCAGTGAAAAAAACTACTTCAGAGATTTCTTTTTGCCTATTCTTTAGTCTTTTAATCATCTGCACTGTTTTTTTCTATACATTGAAAAATCATAATTACATTTTAAATATGATAATAAAAATTAAATGTGCAATTAGTTAGCATGCACTGCATTGGAAGGTGGTAATTTCATGCTTTAACATGATTTAATTGTAGTGAAGAAAATTCCATTAGTCAAGCAAAATACTTTTTTTTTTTTTGTGAGACAAAAACGTTTTACAAACCTAGATTAAATATTATTTATTAGTCCAAAATTACCTACCTTCCATTGTCTGGTGAATAAATCCAGCAAATATGGTTGCAAAAGGTTTCCATCCTGACTAATATAAAGCAGGTCCAGTTTAACCAGTTTATTCCAGTTTAGAATAAAATAGTCTGTCTACTGAAATCTAACAAGTTTATTAAGACAGCACAAGACCACATTAACCTGAAGTATACTATAACTGACTTTTTCCGCATATAGTGTATCCCCATCTGGATGATGAAACTAACTGCACTATGTGACATGTCAGCAAACTGCCTTTGAAAAGAGTACACTGACACCTACAGTTTTAATTTGGGAACGCTTTGGTTTACACTGGGTTTAGATTAGGGAAAGAATTCGGACTGTTATTATATAAGTTATTTACTTAATTAGATAACGTCTATACCAAAATGAAAAAGAAACTTTGTTTTTTTTTTATTTAAATTGTATTACTAATAAACTTCTTAAATATTAAGGATTCAAATACTAAAGTATGTATTTCTAAGCTGTTCAAAAACTAAGCCAAATTATTTCCATCCTTTATCAAAACTACTTGTAATTTGTTCAGTTATTCAATATGGTTTTTAAGATGTGATGACAAATCATGCTGTTTAAATAAAAGAATTGAAAGTAGGTCAGTAGGTGGTTGACTTTATGATTACTAGTGGGTTTATGGGTTTACAGGTGGTTGTTATGTGCTAATTAACCTGTTGCTAAGACTTTTTATGTGGTTGTTAGCATGTAAATAATTGGTTATTATGGCATTTCAGGTGGTCACTGCAGTCCAGTTACTTTAGGCAACCAATACTTTGATCGAAACAGATTTTACATTCTCTATTACTATCTGTTATGGACAGTTTAGTGTTTACACAGAGTGGAAGTGATTAGTTGTTAGTGTTTTGCTTATCTTTGGGTTATGGGGTGCAAAGACATCTCAAATCCCACTTTACATGTAGTAATAAAATGTGCCTATATAAAGGTTCTTTTCGGCGGTATAATGTTGGTCCAGAACGCTGTAATTGTGTGAATATTTTTTAAACTAAAACTGGAGAACGAGTTAGACAGTATAATCTCATAAAAGGAAGAGGAGGGTGAGGAGGAAGAGAAGGAGAAAAGCAGCGTTGCTGTGCAGGAAAATGAACGTTGTAATGACGAACCTGACCATAAGGTGGCACTTTTGTTAAACAATAGATGTAACTTTTCATTCATTCATTATCTCCCGCTTTATCCTCTATTAGGGTCGCGGTGGGGTTCCCCATGCCCATCCAGGGGAGAACGTTTCGTGCGCTGGGCAGATAGACCCAGGACAGGGTGCCAATCCATCGCTGGGCACACACTCACTCACAAAGACACACTCTATATGGGGCAATTTTGGAGAAAAATTATTTTACTTGCTTCATGTATTTGGACTGTGGGAGGAAACCGGAGAACTCGGAGGAAACCCACGCGGACAACATAGAAACTCCACCCAGATGGGGATTCGAACCAGGAATCCCTAGCACTGAGAGGCAAAACCACTAAGCCAACGTGACACCTTAGATGTAACTTGTAAACTTTTAAAAGAGCTTCAGCTACCACTCAAATAAAAAATCAGTCACCACTCAAATGAAGAAATAGGAATCTGTTTGTAAGACCTATTTTATATTTAAACAATCCGTCTTGATATAATATTTTGCTTAGTGTATTAGACTTATGTAAACTGGTTATATTATATTTAACAATTTGCATCAGCAAAATTGTGGCAGGCCGATCAGCAATATTACAACAGACTACATATATATTAATTCCTATACTTATTTGTATGTGTTGTTTTTAATACATTGTGGATAAAAACAAAAAAAATATATATATATATATATATATATATATATATATATATATATATATATATATATATATATATATATATATATATATATATATATATATATATATATATATATATATATATATATATATATATATATATATATATATATATATATATATTATATATTATTATTATTATTATTATTATTATTATTATTATTATTATTATTATTATTATGGAACCATCTTGAATGAGACAGAAGTTGAATTAACTGCATTTGTTCTTAAAAGCACAAATAGAAACTGGCTACTGGCTATTAGTTGCTTTGTTTCAGACTGAAGACTGATAGTGTTGTGATCATAATACTTATGATCATAATTTTTAGTCCTCTATTCCTATGTTTATATAATTTGCCACATGTAGCATAGGTCGACATCTACATCTACAATGAACAGGTTATGAGTGAACAGGTTACAATTTTTATGCTAATATATATTTAGAATATAGCCTAGATTTATTGCCACTGGTGGTTGCACATCTGTTGCAATGTACAGTGGTGTGAAAAAGTGTTTGCCCCCTTCCTCATTTCCTGTTTTTTTGCATGTTTGTCACACTTAACTGTTTCAGAACATCAAACCAATTTAAACAATAGGCAAGGACAACACAAGTAAACACAAAATGCAATTTGTAAATGAAGGTGTTTATTATTAAAGGAGAAAAAAAATCCAAACCATCATGGCCCTGTGTGAAAAAGTGATTGCCCCCTTGTTAAAACATACTATAACTGTGGTTTTTAACACCTGAGTTCAATTTCTCTAGCCACACCCAGGCCTGATTATTGCCACACCTGTTCTCAATCAAGACATCACTTAAATAGGAGCTGCCTGACACAGTAAAGTCCACCAAAAGATCCTTAAACGCTACACATCATGCCGAGATCCAAAGAAATTCAGGAACAATTGAGAAATAAAGTAATTGAGATCTATCAGTCTGGAAAGGGTTATAAAGCCATTTCCAAAGCTTTGGGAATCCAGCGAACCACAGTGAGGGCCATTATCCACAAATGGCAAAGACATGGAACAGTGGTGAACCTTCCCAGGAGTGGCCGGCCGCCCAAAATTACCCCAAGAGCGCAGCGACGACTCATCCAAGAGGTCACAAAAGACCCCACAACAACGTCCAAAGAACTGCAGGCCTCACTTGCCTCAGTTAAGGTCAGCGTTCATACTTCCACCATCAGAAAATGACTGGGCAAAAATGGCCTGCATGGCAGAGTTCCAAGAAGAAAACCACTGCTGAGCAAAAAGAACATTAAAGCTCGTCTCAATTTTTCCAAAACACATCTTGATGATCCCCAACACTTTTGGGAAAACATTCTGTGGACCGATGAGACAAAATTGGAACTCTTTGGAAGGTGTGTGTACCATTACATCTGGTGTAAAAGGAACACTGCATTTCAGAAAAAGAACATTATACCAACAGTAAAATATGGTGGTGGTAGTGTGATGGTCTGGGGCTGTTTTGCTGCGTCAGGACCTGGAAGACTTGCTGTGATAAATGGAACTATGAATTCTGCTGTCTACCAAAAGATCCTGAAGGAGAATGTCCGACCATCTGTTCGTGAACTCAAGCTGAAACGAACTTGGGTTCTGCAGCAGGACAATGATCCAAAACACACCAGCAAGTCCACCTCTGAATGGCTGAGCAAAAACAAAATGAAGACTTTGGAGTGGCCTAGCCAAAGTCCTGACCTGAATCCTATTGAGATGTTGTGGTATGACCTTAAAAAGGCTGTTCATGCTCGAAAACCCTCTAATGTAACTGAATTAGAACAATTCTGCAAAGATGAGTGGGCCAAAATTCCTCCAGAACGCTGTAAAAGACTCATTGCAAGTTATCGCAAACGCTTGTTTGCAGTTGTTGCTGCTAAGGGTGGCCCAACCAGTTATTAGGTTTAGGGGGGCAATCACTTTTTCACACAGGGCCATGATGGTTTGGATTTTTTTCTCCTTTAATAACAACAATTGCATTTTATGTTTACTTGTGTTGTCCTTGACTATTGTTTAAATTGGTTTGTTCCGAAACACTTAAGTGTGACAAACATGCAAAAAAACAGGAAATGACACACCACTGTATATTGGAAACTTTAATTCAATGTTTTAGATAATGGCTCACTACAAATAGGACTACCTGTTAATCCAAGTCTTTGCAATCCCTTGCCTTTGGCACTGCAATTTATAATTTGCTAGACCTTATCTAATTCTCTCTAGTACTGCTGTATTACCTGTTTTTGTTTTTATCTGAAGACACAGATCTTTCACAAGCACTTGTTTTGAACATTTCAGTGTATTCATATAAAAAAGGGTGGAAGGCATTTACATTTAGACTTAAGTGACAAATTGTATTTTTTTATTATAGCCTACTGCAGGGCAATATCCTGCTCTCTTACTTCATCACGCAAAGGATGCCGTTCTCTTGTATGTTGCTGTGGATAAAAGTGTCTGCAAAAAAAGACAATATTATATAATATTACATTTGCATGTAGTTTTTTTAGGTAAATTGTTCAATTAATAATATTTAAGCTTCAAGTTTGAATATTTTAATCAAGTGCACCATTATTTTCACCTTGTACAATTCCAAATTAACAAAAAGGACCATGACCAAAATTAGGAGACCATGCTTGAATTCTAAATAGCAACCACTATGACAGTATCAGAGCTTGCACATGCTTTTGTATAGCAAGCCTACTGCTTTTAAATGCTTGTTTGGATTTTAATACATATATCATCTTAAAAGTTTGTTTAGTTCTATAAGATTCTTGGGCCATCAAGTATCTTGACGGCATGCTTATAGACACATCGAGCCAACCTGAGGAGACAGAACACCATAGGTACAGTCATATGCAAAAGTTTGGGCACCCTATTAACCTTAAACATTTTTAGTTCTAAATATTTGGGTGTTTGCAACAGCCATTTCAGTTTGATATATCTAATAACTGATGGACACAGTAATATTTCAGGATTGAAATGAGGTTTATTGTACTAACAGAAAATGTGCAATATGCATTTAACCAAAATTTGACAGGTGCAAAAGTATGGGTACCCTTATCATTTTATTGATTTGAATACTCCTAACTACTTTTTACTGACTTACTGAAGTTACTTACTGAAGTAAGTACTGACCACCTCCAAAGAGCTGCAGCATCATCTTGCTGCAGATGGTGTCACTGTGCATCAGTCAACAATACAGCGCACTTTGCACAAGGAGAACAGCCACAAATGCCACAAACAGAGTTGCCTGAGGTATGCAAAAGCACATTTGGACAAGCCAGCTTCATTTTGGAAGAAGGTCCTGTGGACTGATGAAACAAAGATTGAGTTGTTTGGTCATACTAAAAGGCGTTATGCATGGCGTCAAAAAAACACAGCTGGATTCCACTCAGTATCAGCAGATTCTTGAGAATAATGTTCAAGAATCAGTGACGAATTTGAAGTTACGCCGGGGATGGATATTTCAGCAAGACAATGATCTAAAACACTGCTCCAAATCTACTCAGGCATTCAGGCAGAGGAACAATTACAATGTTACAATGTCCAATTACAAACAATTACAATGTCCCCAGACCTGAATATCATTGAACATCTGTGGGATGATTTGAAGTGGGTTGTCCATGCTCGGCGACCATCAAAGAGGAATGGACAAAAATACCTTCATCCAGGATCTGATTAAAAGCTACAGGAAGCGACTAGAGGCTGTTATTTTTGCAAAAGGAGGATCTACTAAATATTAATGTCACTTTTCTGTTGAGGTGCCCATACTTTTGCACCTGTCAAATTTTGGTTTAATGCATATTGCACATTTTCTGTTAGTACAATAAAACTCATTTCAATCCTGAAATATTACTGTGTCCATCAGTTATTAGATATATCAAACTGAAATGGCTGTTGCAAACACCCAAATATTTAGAACTAAAAATGATTAAGATTAATAGGGGTGCCCAAACTTTTGCATATGACTGTATATGGTAATGATAATTAACCATGTATTTAATTAAAACAAGCTTAAAGAAAACAATAGATAAGTATTTTCAAACATGTGCCACTCCTGATACAAAGCATGAAATTATAAAGGAACAAAAAAACTTTGAAAGGCACACACCCCTGGTAACAAAACTGTACATTAAAATGAATGCAACTCTTTCCGGTGTTCACTTGTGCTACTGTATCTCAGAGAGCACACACTCTCACGGTTAAAAAAAAAAACTGAAGGAAAACAAAGGTAAAGCAAACCAGAACAACAATGATGCTGACTCTACCAAAACATGAATGAAGATCTAAACCCCAGGAAAGTGGGAGCTATGACAATGTATGTACTATGCACTAATTCCCACGTCACATCATAATGAAAAACAAGAATTCTGGATTTTATAGGAAACCCATGACCTAAACTAAAAAGGTGTGTTTATAGAATGAGGCCAACAAACTTGTTTGAATTACATTAGTTCTCTCAAAAAGAACAACCTGAAATCAATTTGGCTCTCATCTTATTCCTATGGCCATTGCTTTGCCAACTTTTTTAATATGGATTTTGTTTCTCCCTATTCTGTTTGGCTTCTGATTTTTTTTTACTCATTTTATCAATTACTGCCTGCCCTGAAATTTCATTTAATTATCATTCGTACATTCTGATTGGTTCCTTAATTTTATTCAACTAAACTTCTCTTTGCTCTATTACTCTTGCTTGTTTTTGTATGTTTTTTTAAACAAAATTTGTTCCTAACTTCACAGCAGTCTCAATTATGACTGTTTAGATCTATTTAGGCCTGAAGACCTGTTTGATTTTGTTTAGAGTACATGTCTATTTTATTCTGTCAGGATTTTGGAATTGCTTGGTTTAAATGATTTATATTTGGTTATTAAACAAAGGCTTCTATCCAAATTTCTGACGTATTGCTATCTTGATAACGCATCACCATACGCCACTGACTGAAAACAAACTAAGCAGACAGCAACCGTCAGACATTCCTTGCTATCTAGTCAACACACGTGCATACACTCCTGCTTGTTATGCACACATGAAACATGCAGCAGTGCACAAACCCATTGCATGTGTTAGTTAACAACTATGCAAACTTTTACATCAACAATAAAGAGAATTCAAAAATAAATTAACATTATTCTACATCAACACAAAACTGCTCTATTGTGCACTCCACTGTTGAAATAGCAATCTGTAAAAAGACCACACCTAGCTCTTAAAGGGAATAACAAGTGACATGCTGATTGGTTTTAAAGCAAAGACGCACCGACGATTGATCTGTGTGTTGCGCGGTTGGTGGCTTGTAAAGGCTAAAATAGGACCCTTAATCTCTTTGTTAATGTGTATCACCTATTGTTTTTGCTTCTTGTTTTTATTCATTTAGATCTATATAATGTAGTTCCTTTTATTTCTTTATGCCTATTTTGCTTTCAAGTTTACTTGCTTAGCTCTGTTTTGACTTGTATGCGTATTTGGTTCTGTATATTTTTATGCAAACAGAAAAGATTTTAACAAGCATAATATGAAATGTTAATATGTAATGGAATAGTTCAAATATCAGCTGCTGTGGGCACAATGCCAATTACACTTTAAAAGTTAATGCAAACAGTTCCTACAGGTGTCATAACTTTTACTTACAAACCCTCTGATTCTGTAAAAACAGTGTTGAAAAGACTGTATTACAACAACCTCTAGGGTAGGATTTGACAGTATGATTAAACACATTGCTGTTTCAATGGTGTAGAAGTGTAGGCCTATTCAATAAATAAATTACAAGGAAAGCTAGGTGTCAGTCAGTACAGTTTCCCATGGCATCAAAATGCACTTGGAAATTATAAGAAAGGTACACAACATAATCAGAAATCAGACAAATTTCAGAGTCAACAGTTTGCATAATTGACATTTAGCACAAGATCTTCAAGCAATGCTTAATAAAGGTCAAAATATTCAGTTTATTTATTTAAATTTATTTCACTAGTTAAGAAAGGACTATAAGCTCTATATTTGAGATTTCTGAGGAGCAGAAACAAAGTCACTGCTAAGAATGCAAAATAAAATAAGAAACTGGTTGTCTTCAATAAGTGGAATTGCCCGCACAGTCTCAAATTTTAAACTCAATTGAGCTTGTTTGGTATTAACTTGGTAAAAGCAAAACAAGCTATAATTGCAGCACATTTGTGGAATTTTGCAACATGTTTAGTTTTAAAAACGATGTGTTTAACTTTTTAAACATTATCTGAATTCTGTCATTAAAAAAACTAAATTTTAACTGATATAACTGTATATCAACTGATATAGTTGCTTTAAAGCTACCTTGTTTATTTTTGTGACCTCGTGGACCATTGACTTGTTTTTGAAATTGTGTTTCTAAATAAATATGCAGTAGAAATTACAGATGGTTTAATGAGAAGGTGGGGCGGCATCGAGATCTGATCTGCTCTGACTTCTTTATTTTTGGTGATGGTAATGGGCCGACTATCTGTGAAATTTTGGAGTCTGTTGTGAGAGCAGGCTGGTAAGAACCTGGAAAGATGAGGGCATGCATTTGAAAGAAGGTGAATGAAGGGTAGCAAATGTAAAATGAAATACATTTGTGTGAATGAGAGGAATGATGGCAGAAAGGTTGAGTTGCAAGGTGTCAAGTTGCCGAAGGTGAATGTGGTAGTGTACAAAATGTCAAATCTGAAATTTAATAACCTTAATAAATATAACCACTAAAAATAATAATTAAAAAATTTTCTTCTACATTTCTAATACTACAATTTCCCCCCCGGGATTAATAAAGTATTGTCATTTTGATTCTGATTCTGATTCTGACCATACTAACCATACCAACACCATAATATAAGATAATACATAATAATATAAGATATACAAAATTCATTCATTCATTCATTATCTCCCGCTTTATCCTCTATTAGGGTCGCGGTGGGGTTCCCCATGCCCATCCAGGGGAGAACGTCTCGGGCGCTGGGCAGATGCCAGGACAGGGCGCCAATCAATCGCTGGGCACACACTCACTCACACAGACACACTCTATATGGGACAATTTTTAAGAATTAAATTGACTTGATCCATGTTTTTGGACTGTGGGAGGAAACCGGAGAACCCAGAGGAAACCCACGCAGACACGGGGAGAACATGGAAACTCCATCCAGTTGGGGATTCGAACATGCAAAATTCAAGACAAGGGATACAAATAATGTTGTATCAACATTACAAGTAGCATGCTGAAGTTTTTATGATATAGTGCCCAAAAGGAGCAGTGACCAGACTCAACAGTTCATCAATCATTTGAATGAATCATTGAATCTTCAGTGATTAATTGAATGTAAATAGAATTGATGTAGGGGTGCCACATAGACTTAGTAGTTAGCATGCTTACCTCTCAGCCCTAAGGATTTCCATGGTGTTCCTGTGTCTGAGTAGGTTTTCTCAGTGTTCTTTGTAACAATTGTCCCTATAATGTGTGTGTGTGTGTGTGTGTGTGTGTGTGTGTGTGTGTGTGTGTGTGTGTGTGTGTGTGTATGTATGTATGTGTATGTGTGTGTGTGTGTGTGTCTGTGTGTATGTCTGTCTGTCACTCTGTCCATGTGCGTAAGTGTGTGCCCAGCCATGTATTGGCACCCTGTGCTGGGTGTTTCTGCCCAGCACCCAAAATGTTCTCCCCAGGATATGCATGGGACCCCCCCCACCCCACACACACACACTCCCCATATATTCTTGCCTTTGTTCAATTGAACTGTTCAGTCTTGGTAAGGTTTTTGTTGTTAATGTACTTGTATTCTTAATGTACTTTTATTGCACTTCAATCTAAGCCTTTTAACCTTTTGTATATATTTTAATTTTGAATAATTATTCCACCAGTTATTAAGATTTATCCAGAAATGGAAAAACACCCCCAACTGTGTTAAAACAATGCCTAATCTAATGTGATGGAACAGCACATTTTTACTACTTTGTCTGACATTATAAAATACTTTGCTAAAATGATTTTTAATATTCCATGCTGTTTGGCTTGTTCATGACTTTTGTTAAGTATTGCTAGATTATTTATTTGTCCATTAAGTCATTTAGCAGACACTTTTATCCAAAGGGACTAAATAACATTAATACTTAATATACACTGTGAAAAAAATACACTTGGTAGGTGGGTCAAAGAGTATGAGTAAATAAATAATAAACACTCACGTATTCAGTCTACAAAGTTTTTTATTGCATGGTATTTAGAACTGAATTTGATATATAGAACATAAGAGTTTCTATAGCAGGCAGGTATGAATATGTCATTAATGCATATTTTTAAGAAAATCCTAACAGGCAGAAGTAAATATATTACAATACTACAATATTTGAATAATACTATGAGGTCAGAAACATTGAGGCTATATTAGCAAAATATGCAAAGCACTCATTGACAGGAAGAATTATTAAGCCTGATTGAAATTTGCATTAAAAAAGGAAAAAGTCACAAAAGGTCTAAATCTAAGTTTTATGGACTGGGGAGAACAAACTGAACCTTTACAAAAGTGATGGAAACACCAAGTGTAGGTAAAAAAAGGATTTGCTTAAAACTGTACCATAATGTTTTCTTTGAAACAGGTTGGGGAAGTGTTAGATATAACTTCTATATATAACAACAGCAAGTTAACACAATTAAATAAATTATGGACTGTGTACAAGGCACCAAAGAATGAGTATTCAGTAGATTTGTAAATTCTCACTTAATGTGGAGTCTTTATAATTGACCTCAAGAACATTAACAAAATTTCTGAAAATTTATTTATTTATTTATTTATCTATTTATCCATTTATTTATTTATTTATTTATTTATTTATTTATTTATTTATTTATTTTTAAAAATGTAAATCAGCAAAAAATACAATAATGTTGTAAAATAAGTAGTTAT
Source organism: Corydoras sp. C115 (assembly GCA_019802505.1). Lineage (NCBI taxonomy): Eukaryota > Metazoa > Chordata > Actinopteri > Siluriformes > Callichthyidae > Corydoras > Corydoras sp. C115. Next base: position 8,360,389 of record JAFMOC010000007.1, read on the forward strand.
ACTTTCAGTACAGTTCAAGTTATATTCATTCTATGCTTTAATATCATTAAGTTGTGGTAATCTTGGATAGTTAATGCTGTCTTAATGAAATTACTTTGTGGTATGGGTGGGGCTGTGTACATTGTTTACTTTTAGTTATACTGTTATAATCAGTGGTGCCAGAACTTTATGATGTATCATGCAGAATTGTCTAGGCTTTTCCATTATAACTGGCAGAGAACACTCTGTGTTCTGATCATGAAGTTGGGTTACTTGTAAGTCGCTTTGAATACAGTAAACGCATCTGCTAAATGACCAAATGTAAGTGTAATTTATTTCATTTTTCAAGTTTTTTCTTAAAGCCTGATATATTTCTGCTGATCACACAAAGCTACAATGATGTCCTTACACTCATTCATCAATTTTTCAAAATAATTTTTTTTTTTTGGATGAGCTATATCCAAGACAATATATTTCTGGTTGCACTTAATTAATAAGAATTCTTGTTGCATACATAGTGTCCATGAATGTATTAACCTTCCACTGAGTTATTTGACTACTGGTTTGGCTTTTAAAAAAATTGTAAAACTGTTTTTAGACAGGGCGGCACGGTGGCTTAGTGGTTAGCACGTTTGCCTCTCAGCGCTAGGAATTCCCGGTTCGAATCCCAATCTGGGTGGAGTTTCCATGTTCTCCCCGTGTCCGCATGGGTTTCCTCCGGGTTCTCCGGTTTCTTCCCACAGTCCAAAAAACATGGATCAAGTCTATTGAATTCTCCAAATTGCCCCATATAGAGTGTGTCTGTGTGAGTGAGTGTGTGCCCAGCGATGGATTGGCACCCTGTTCTGGGTCTATCTGCCCAGCGCCCCCTAATAGAGGATAAAGCGGAAGAAATGGATGGATGGATGTTTTTAGACAATGCATTCTTGTAAAAAAGTGATATTAATACACTTATTTGAACTATATGTGGAGTCATCAGACTACATGACCCATTGCCACCGTTCAGTCCTGACTTCAGGCACAGAGTAGTGCAAAAACGAAGATATTGCTGCATCTTTGCTTAATGCATCTATTTAAATATGCACATATGGCCCATGTCTGTCATGGTAGTATAGTTTCTCATTAAATGACAATTATGAACTTAATGTGCCCACACATTCAGCAGCGGTTTTCACTCAAAGCCCATACATATTAAAATTTCTGTTCAAATGAAACTTTTATGGTATTATAAACTGTATATTCAAAAAGTTAAATGTGTTGCAATTTTGGGCTTAGAAACATTGACTGCTCCTAAAATCTAGATAGTAGGCAAAGGCTGTATGTAAAAAATTCCTGGCTGAACTACTAAATTGTATGCCATTTTGAAATAATGGCACTGCATCCTGTGCTATAATTCAATTGAAACCAGATCATTTCATTAAGCAAATGAATTAAAAACTTTGTTGAAAATCAGAAATTGACTATTTACAGATACACCCAGGACAGGGCGCCAATCTATCGCTGGACTCACTCACACAGATGTACACACATACACACACTATATAGGGACAGTTTAGAGCATTCAATTTACCTTGAATCCATGTTTTTGGACTATGGGAGGAAACCGGAGAACCAGGAGGAAACCCAAGCAGACACGAAGAAAAAATAGAAACTCCACCCAGATTGGGATTTAAACTCCCATTACTGAGAGGTGAACATGCTAACCACTAAGCCACAGTGTGCCTGTATACAATTTCAGATGCTTTATTTTCTTTCAACTGACTTAATTTTTTTTCAAGTCTTTATTTTTAAGTTTTGGCACAGAGTGGATAACCATATCCCTGTTTACAAAGCTTTTTATACTAAATCTTAATGAGCACTTAAATCTTAACTGCCATCAGTTAAATTTGTGAAATCCTCCAGAACATTTTTGCGTAGCAATCATCACGTTTTTTGTGTAAAAAATACAAAGTTTGTCAGTAAAAACTTAGTAGCTATATCAGTTAAAGAAAGGTTTAATGATATAATACATTGTTTTTATTGTTATTATATTCAGTTCATGTTTACATGTTGCACTTCGGTGCACTGCTAATACGTTGTTTTTGAAGTTCCACTGAGTTCTTGGTAATAATATGAACTGTATTTTGGGACTTATTTCCATTTCGTTTGCCCACCTGATGAGTAAAATAGTTTCCGTACACATTGGTAAATAAACGCCTCCTGATTGCTCGTTTGTGCTTTTTGTACAGTTGCACTATCATGGGCAATATTATAATGTATTGCTTCATAATTGATTTGAGCGATTAGCTCAGCGATTACATTATAAAAATGCATGAGCATGAACAGATTGACGCGTTATGTGCATTTCCTGCACTGTAGCGTTCGCACAGCTGGGAGGAGATGGAGGAGGGAGGAGGAGGAGGAGGAGGGGGAAGAGGCAGGGCTGCAGGAAACCCAGCACCGATATTCGGTGAAACGGCCCGGGAAGCAGAAGTTCGAGCGGAAACGGCACCGATTCGGCCCGAAAGCCGCCTTTCCCTGTCATCTGTTGAGATAAACGTTGCCGATGCACGGAGCTGGACGAGCTGGACTCCGTCCCGAGCTCCGGCCTTAGCAGCGATAGCAGGAGAGGCGAGCAGCTCATGCTCGGGTATGTTTTCGCTCCTATGCAGAGTTCGAGGTGCGGATTCCCTCATGTGAATATCGTTACGTCTGTTATCCCTGTCATCTGTTTCTTTCCGCGGAAAGCGTCAGCTGAGGGCTGAGAGAAGACCCGAAACCCGCTGGATTCGACTCTGCAAGAGAACCGCGGCTTAACGGTTCGCATTAACGGCGGAAACGGGTTTGCTTCTGAAGCCGAGCTTGCAGCGGGGGAACAGCTGGGAGATTTCCAAACGCCACCCTGTTGAGTAGCTCACAGCACTGACAGGGGATTACAGGACCAGTCCGAGGGGTTAACCGCACTAATCGCTCCGCCATGGTGGTCTTCAACGGGCTGCTAAAGATCAAGATTTGCGAGGCACTCGACCTCAAGCCCACAGCCTGGTCTTTGAGGCACGCCGTGGGACAGAAGGCGCAGAGCTTCCTCTTGGACCCATACATCGCTCTCAATGTGGACGACACACGCGTGGGCCAGACGTCCACCAAGTCCAAAAGCAACAGCCCGGCGTGGCACGACGAGTTCGTGGCAGAGGTGCGCGACGGGCGCAAGATCGAACTGTCCGTCTTCCACGACGCTCCCATCGGCTACGACGACTTCGTGGCTAACTGCACCATCCAGTTCGAGGAGCTGCTGCAGAACGGCAGTAAACACTTCGAGGACTGGGTACGATGGCCACTCCGCTGGCTCCTCTTTAATCCCTATATGTTTGAAAGTCTGTGGGGCATGTCAGTCACCGCTCCAAAAGTGCTGATAGCAACTTAAAGTTCTTTCCCATGCATCATGGGTGTGCTGTGGCTTTCCTCCCGCCTGCGATGCAGCCCGGTTTGCTGAAGCAGCAGAGGCCCTCTGATCTGAGTGCAGATAAACGGTTGCGTAGAGACCGAGAGCGCGTGCACAGCCTGTCATAAATATTCTCTGCAACTGCAGAAAGCCATATTACCACCACGCAGTGCAGTCATGATGTCTGATGCCATCGAGCTGTCTCACAAGCCAGAAAACCAAAAAGAGTGGTCCTACAGTTAGTTTTAGCTCACAATAAGGCACTTAAGTAGAGCCAGAGGGCAAATTGACTTTGCCTTTTGAAAAGAGAACATGCAGTTCTGTTTCTGCTTGTGACTGCAGCAATATGTAGCCATACATGTTACATCAAACCTGACAGACTTGGACTGTAGTTGCAGTTTGGTAATAGGAGCAAACCTTTTGAGTCAAATCATTCAAAGTTCCCTGCAGTTTATTAGAGCATCTCTTATAATAACATATAATACACCAAATGAAATAAGGTTGCCATTATTGACATTCGGTGTGTCACAGATAAGTCTTCTGGCCATTATACCTAAATGTAATTGTGTTTGTGTTATGTAAACCTTAAAAGAATTATTGCCAATGCAATATTACATTTGAATAAGTTTATGATTAATACTGCACTCTCACTTTATAAAGGTGCTACAATGACAGGTGTACAATATTTGATTGGTTCAGCTCTCAGTATTATACTCGTGTACAAAGCACATAGATAAGGCTTGAATTATTAATGTTTCTCTAGCAGATCCTGGTATAAGGAGGTGCCCCTTTCGAATAGAACCCTCACATTACCATTTCCAAAGCAGACAGGCAGAACATTGGTTATCATTATGTTGATACAATGCTTCAGTGATTTAATTTATAATGAACCAGGTTGACCTTATATCACCTCCCCTTCGGTGTCTGTGGCCAAACAAATCCAATGGAAAGAACTTAGCTTCTGGGGTTGGGGGAAGGTAGGTTTCCAAATACTGCGCCTTAATGGATCATCAATATGCATTTGCATTTCGATTTCCAAGCAAGTGACAAGCAAAACCCACAGCCTCAATGTATGTTTTCATACCCCTTAACATCAATAATATAGCCTCATGTGATGCTGAATGGTATGTAGGAAATGTAATCTTGTGATACTTGGTGAAAATGCTGCTTATGTTCATGTTTCATGATTATCACAATAACAGCATATATAGTTTGTGTAACCAGTTCTAGCCTAATGCATTTTCAATGATTGGGCCTTGTCATTAATATCTTCACTAACCATTCATCCATTAGTTATCAATATTCCAGACAGCGTGACATGTTTCTGACATAAGACTAACCCAATTAACATGCGCATGCGCGAACACACACACACACACACACACACACATACACACTCAAGCCAATTTGTTTATGATGTGGGCATAATGTAAAATGTAAAAATAGAAAATTACACTATTATTGTATAAAGAAACAGGGCGGCATGGTGGCTTAGTGGTTAGCATGTTTGACTCTCAGCGCTGAGGATCCATCTTACAATCCCAATCTGGGTGGAAATTCCATGTTCTCCCCATGTCTGCGTGGGTTTCCTCATGGTTCTACGGTTTCCTCCCACAGTCCAAAGACATGAATTCAAGGTAAATTGAATGCTATAAATTGACCCATATAGTGTGTTTGTGTGAGTGTTTGTGTAAGTGAGTGTGTGCCCAGTCCTGGGTGTATCTGCCAAGCGCCCGTAGGATGGACATGGGGAATCCCCACGTGACCCTAGTAGAGGACTAAGTGGAGTCATGCCCTGTAATAACTTTCTTAATTTAAGAATTTTCTATTATGTTATTGTGAATTTTTAGTACTGTACTATTGTGTTTTGGAGATTAACTTTATGCTTCTTCCTGGTTTTACTCTCAGTATAGGGCTGATTTGAGGTTTGTTTGGAGTTGCCGTTGATGCATTACTATGTACTACTCAAAATCATTATCACGTTTACAAAAACAATTACTTGAGCAATTTCATAAGGTTTCTCGTAAAACACAACTGTTTAAAAGATTACGTTCAAACTGTAAGCCTATCCACTGTGTTGTAGTAGAATTCTGACCAAAATAATATAAAAAAAACAACTTAAATTCAATAGAGTGTGTGTGTGTGAGTGAGTGTGTGCCCATTGATAGATTGGCGCCCTGTCCTGGGTGTATCTGCCCAGCGCCCGAAACGTTCTCCCCTGGATGGGAATAGGGAACCCCACCGCGACCCTAATAGAGGATAAAGCGGAAGATAATGAATGAATGAATGGATGGATGGAACTTATAGTCAAATAATAGTTGACAGGTGGAACTGGGTAAATCCCCAAAGGGAAATTTCATTCGGAACAAGCAGTATGTAAGTCTTGTATTTGTTTCATACAGACCGTAAAGTACAAGTAAATTGATGTGGTCTATTTAGCAAAGTGAGTAAACAATGCATAATTAAAGATTACAATTCGTAACTTCATCTATGCAGATTTGTCCCTAGCTATATACATCCATTTTTCGTGTAATGTGTAAGTAAAATCTATTCTATAGCCCACCTCACAGACAAAAGCCTTTTTTCATCGGGTCTACATTTGGATGTCATTTAATTTTGTGAATTTGTAAGGCAATCCATTCAGCTATTGTCAAACACAAACAGACCTGTGAAGGAACAGTTCTTTTTTTAAATTAGTGCACCATAGGGCACATTAGGGTTGAATAATTTATCAGTTTCAAATGATGCAATTTGCAAACAGGAGAAGCTACTATTTGTGATAAGCATTACATTGTCCATTGGATTCAGGGTTTTAAACAGCAGGGTCAATGGTTTTACAAATTGTTGAAGGACTGCAGCATCAAACTGACATAATTGTAAAAATTCAGTTCTAAAAAGTTGTCAGCAATTTAATTTGTTTTTTTTGGGTCTGTGTGTTGGCACATTGTAGTGTACTTGCACGTTATTTAAAAAAATAAAGCATTAAGTAATAGGTGATGAGGAAAAACCTGAAATGAATATATATTAAAGTTTTGAATGAAGGAGACTCAATCAAGTCAAGTTTAAAATCATATTCTAATCTAATTGTCATCGCCTAATCTACTAGGTCCTGGTTGGGGTTACCCATACTCCTCCATGGGATAACATTTCAGGCACTAATGAGATTCAGCACAGGTTGCCAGTTCATCCCTGGTCACGCACTCACTCACTCACACATACATGCACACTATATGGGGCAATTTAGATGGGGCAGTGTATGTATAGTGACCAATTCACCTTGAAGTTTTTGGACAGTAAGAGCAAACCAGAGAACCTGTAGAAAACTCACACACGGGCACACTGGATGAACATGGAAACTCCACTCAGTTTAGGATTCGAGCCATCATTTACAGTCGAATGTGCTAACTATTACTCCAACAAGTCACCCTAAAAGCATATTGTACAAGAGTATTTAAACATTATGGCTAATGAAACCACATGCTAAATTTGACTTAGCAGCGCACTAATAGTAATAAAAGATTACTAATCGATGTCAAATTGCACCTGTTTTTTGAATGCATTTTTTTTACACAGTCACAAAAACATATAACATGACTTTCCTTATTCTGATAGCTGAAAAAGCTCGACATAATTGTGTGTTTCCTAATAAGGTGAAAACTGTCTGTATAAGCAGATTTCCTGTAGATATGAAAGATTTGTTTTTGATAAAATGTTTTCTAAAAACTTGAATAACTAAAAAATTTATCCCAAACCTAATTAACAGATTAATTAATAATTAGAAAAAAATTGATAATATAAGTGCTAAATTCTTGTTATTCTTCATTTTGAACAGTCTTTTTCTCCCATCAGACATCATAAGTGTTATCATTATTTTGTACTAAGGTTGAAATACATAGATATGCCACAAAGGAAGGGGTTGTGCAAACTGTGTGTATGCACAAACCTATTACACCACAAAGTTATATCAGCATTAGAAAGAACACCACAAACAGCCAATTGACGATGCTTCATTTTGTAAACAAACGAATGTCAAATGTTGCACTGTATGAAAGGATATCATGAGGTCTCTATTATGATTTTCATCATGAAATTCCCCATCGTGGAACAAATTAAGGTTTATCTTATTTTATCTTATTAGGTGACAAACACCATTATGCACTACCACACTATAGGGTGATATTCTACACTACTAAAATTAATATGCCAGATATGATTTTATATTATATCATAGTCCAAAAGCTGGACAATAAAGAGCTCTACATATTTTGTGCATCACAAAATAAAAAAAAACAGCAATCATTCTGGAAAAAGTGCAGGGAAAGGTAAACAGTAACACGGGGCCTTACAGAGGGTTTGTGGAATGCCAAAGAGGTTATAAGGATTGATTAGGTTTAAGAATAGTGATAAGATGCCAAACCTGTCCTGTGGCCATACAATGTAATAAACCTCACCACTTTTTTTTTTTGTAAGTCTATTCTTGCTCCATGAATGTGTGATATGTTTAATATATGTTTCATTACTAAAGAGATTTAATTTATGACTTAATTAGACTCTTGTTAGCGGGATAACTCTGAGTTGCTCATTATCAGTTTGTTTGTATTTGCTGCTCAGCATCTCGTCAGCCATACAGCCAAGTCTGATGAGACATTGTCATCTACCTGTGCGGTCTATTGCTTCCTCCAGGAAGTGACAGTGGGATTTTGGATTTGGTGTAGCAGTAGCACACTACACTCCTAATATAGTGACAGGGATCAAATCTTGCCCCGGTCAATGTTCTTATTACACATTTTCCCACCCGTAAAGTAGACAAGGGAAAAACAATATTACAGTTACAATATAAAATACATTATTGAGGAAAATAAAGTAATATCCAAGATCTGAATTAATTCATACACAAACTGTTCATGCCTCTGAAATGAGAGTGATGTCAGCTTGGAACCGACTACTTATATAAAGATGGAAACATTCCATTGGTCTATTAATATTCATGTTACAAGATAATAAATTTAAATATAAAAAATAATTAACAAATTGTTGATACGGTTCTGCCACACGGGTACTGTTCCAACCTTAAGAGAATTGTCTAAACTTTTGTTTGTTCATTTGTATTAAGTCAGTTGTGTAAGTTATGTAGAATTATTGTGTATATATCTATATCTATATATATATATATATATATATATATATATATATATATATATATATATATATATATATATATATATATATATATATCCTTCATTTTATAGCCAAAGGCATACATTTACATTGCAGCAGCATTGTTTGTGTTGTAGTATTATGTGTTTTGACATTTTTTCTTCTCAAAGGGGAGTTTATTAGAGTTACGGAGCATCAAGATTAACATTTTAGTTTGCTATGAATGACTCAGGTTGAATTTTTGGCATCTAGGACACATTCCATAAAAGAGTTTTACTTGAAATGTTTTTTTCAAGGGCTGTTAAACAGTCATTCATACAGTCTGTGCAGAGTTTGAGCCGACTTTCAATATACAGTAAGTTGATCAAGTAGTAACCTGTTTTTGCTGTTACACCCACAACATCTACCTTTATGGAAATGAAAGAATTCTGCAGAGCATTTCTTCTGTGAGGCACACTGAGAGCAAATTGCTGTTGGCTAACTGAGCAGAAGCAGATTACATTGTACAAATAGGTATGGCACATGCCTACACTTGACAATGCTGACTCAGGTTGTAACATTTGAATGTTTGTGAGAATGTAAGTGTGAGAGAGTTCTCAAGTATGCACCTTTCCCATCACACACTTTACAAGCCATTACTTGCATGTCAGTGTGGTGCCAGAATTCAATGAGCTGTTTCGATTGTATGGTTTCTCAATCATTTTTGGCAACCTTTTTGTACTCTGTGCCTCTTTAAAACCGAGTAATGTAGCCGAGTAATTTTCATTGTAAGTGATATAAATAGTACTTAGGATTTAAGAGTAACCTTTTAGGAGTTCTTTGAGAGTTTAGATATTTTGATTAAGGGTTGAAAACTGTTTTTTGGAGCATTGCAAAAAATGCTGCTTTTAGAATTAAAGACTTCTTCATATGAGAATGGCAGGTGCAATTGAAGAAATCCATCCATTATCTATTATTATTTATCCTCTACTAGGGTCATGGGGGGGGGGGGGGGGCAGTAAAGTGACATGAAAATGTACAATTAATGTGAAAGTTAACCAGTGAGCCTAAATTACCCAGTTTGTGTGTGGACACAAGTATTTGTGATGTGTTGAAATAGAACAGAAAGGTGGCAACAGAGATAGCTCTAAAACTAAACAGGTTAATTAACATAATACTGAAAGTTTAGAAGCTGGAGTGATAAGCTGTTAATAAAAGCAGCAGCTTGCATTAATCAACACTTTGGATTACTTCAGAACACACTGATGAGGGAGGTAGTGGTCTGACACACCTCATCTTTTTAAATTTCTTTAGTGTGCTTAATGATAAAATAGTTTAATGAAAAGCTAATATAAAATTATGATATGTATATGTCACATTTAATATTCACAAAGGCAATTTAAATATTTGTTATTAATTATTAAATTTAAGTTTTGCATTCTTGCCAGCACATTGTTGCCAATGAGGTTAGACACAACTCCTATTAAAATCTAGTTAAAACTTTTATTATTTTTTATCTTCATTAAGTAAAATTATAAAATAGGTAGTTTTGGTCACTAAATCTGATTGGCTAAGCCGCTTGTCCAGCTTTGACATTATTGACAATAATGCTAACCTCTGACAGCTTCACATTCATATAAATGTGCCATGTCATTAAAAAAAAATTGGAAGCAAGAGAAATTATGTCTCTAACTTGCCACACTAATTCATCTTTACGTTTAATCCGGCATCCTAAGATGCTGAAGCAACATTCTTGCGGGTGCCAAACAACAAAAACAAAAAGGTTTAGAAAATCAAACTGTTTCAGCTTTGAATGTGATGAATGCTTTCTACGAATGTGGTAGAACAATGGTTATATGCCATTAATTGAAATACAATTGTTGCTTTCATCATGATGAATTTGTAAGCATTAACACTAGCTACAGTTAGAGAGAATGACCTTTATTACACAAATATTCTTTGCATCCACTCCAGGGATGGGTTGTATTAAGTTTCCTCTATTTATTTAATAATTTTTAGGTCATTAGAAGTCCAATTATCTATTATAAATTTCCACATGCATAGCACACTTTGAAAGATGCCTGTAAATAAATTGCATTTGTTAATCCAAAAGATTCACATACTTGTGCCTCTTATTGATTTTTCAAAATAAATATAAATTAATGACCAATTGTGATTTTTTTTCTGATTGTTAATGCTGCTGCTGATTTTATCAAAGTGCACAGTTATCAATTTCAAATAAACAAATGATAAGGACAAATAGATCCAAGGTTAATTCTGCTTTGAAAGTGTATACAGTCAATTTAATATCAGTTTTATTCCATATTATTATATTATATTTTACTTGAAAATAATATGCTGTGCATTATGTTTGCAATCAATTTTACAGTATTTCCAATAAATACCTTTTATCTTATCCAATTGAATTTACACATTTCATGCTAATACAGTTAATTTTGAAATATTGAAATCATATGTAAATTGCTGTGTGACATATGCTTTAACAGTGGGAGTAAATTAATTGTCTTGAACTCAATTTATATCTAAATGAGTGCATGTACTTAGCACTTAGTTTCTAGGTTTTTCTTATAAGCTTGATACAAGCATTGTGCCTTATCATACCTATGCTTGAGTGGAGGACTGGACGTTAGTCTTGTGTACTTGATTATGAGATTTGTTTAAGTATTGCAGAAATTTGTGCATTGATGCCTTTCTAAAATGCAGTAAATTGGCAGCAAAATTGATTTCATTTTCATTTTTATGTTTCCCCTTAACATTAGTACAGCAGATAACATGAGTCTGCATGTCCGCTTTGTGCATGTGTGGGTTGTCTCTGGGGTGTTTGGTTTCAGGGGTGTCCGGTTAAAGACACTAAATTGTTCTTGCCATTAGTGTGTACGTATCTGTGCACTAGTAGTGTTTGTCCCAAGCCTGGCTAAATAGGAGGGTTGTGTCATGAAGATCTGGCAAAACTTTACTAAGTTGAACATGTCACTACCTGTTGCCTGTGCGGCACAACAGAGTTCAGCAGATAAATCTGGTGATGGAAAAAGGTTTTAATGCACTGGGGTAACAAAATACACATGCACAGATGACAAGACTACCTTATGAGACATTCCAATATTAACATGATGAAATGGAAGGGCTTATACAGATAGAAGGTAAAACATGTGATGGGCAATCACAGCTGAATACACTAATCAAATAGCTAATCAACAGTAAATAATTAACTTAAAAAATACCAAACAGCAAGACATATATCTTGTTTGTTTAAACACTAACAGGAACAAGTTGAAAGATATCTATATTGAATTAATCTGGTAAAACTGTCTACAATTATGAAATTAACCACTTAGAGTAAAAAAGCTGAATATACAGTTAATAAACAATATTTTCAGTTTTGTCCGAGTGGCTGATCAAATTAGAGGCTATGTCTAATTTTTTTCCTCATTGGTGGTTGTAACATGATAATCTCTAAATTGTTGTTTTTTTTATTTTAAACAGTTAATTGCCTGTGAAAGTAATCATATTAACAATTCTATTAAGAAACATTAGGAAAACTGCAACATGTCTTTTGGTTCATGCATGGAATACATGTATCATTGTGTATCATTCTATGTGCAGGTGAAGGAGTATGAGACACAATATAGTCTAATAATTAACATTCAGTTAATTATACCATTTAAGATGACCATTTCCAGGCAACAAAACGTTCTTTCATGATTTCTTCTGTGTATGTTGAATTTGTTCTATTTGATAAGCACCTGGAATATCCTGTATTGAAGTTTAGTTTTGTTTTCATGCCTAGCTCTATAATGCTGTCACAATCCGCCACCGATGTGGCATAAAAAAGAGCTTCCAAACAGGTTGATAAGGGAGTAAAAATGATTAAATCAAACATATAACACAATGCAAACTACAAACACACACACACACACCAACGACAGGCATGACTTCAAATGAAGATCAAGCATTTAAGACTTAAATACCTAGAAGAAACTCACATAAAGGGAAAACACAGCTGAATAATTAACAAGGGCTAAACAATTAAACAATGACTGATGTACCTGTGTAAAACACCTTCCTAACAAATGCATCTAGTACCTTACAGTTTTGTATTGTACTGACAAAAACGCTTTCATATTTGAATATAGTCCAGTTATATTAATACAATTTCCCAGATTTAAAACATTTTAATTTCCTATGCAAAAGATTCACCATCTTATTATAACCATCGCGTTATAAAACACGTAGTTCTGGTCCTCAAATCCGATTGGCTGAGCTGTTTGTCCAGCCGTGACATTATTGACAATAACATTGTATCAATGCCTCATATACAATACATTCTTTTTTCCCTGATGTTTTTTATGAAATGTGTTGACACTAAATGGCAGTATTTGTCTTTTAAAGAAACTGGAAACTTTTTACTCTGGGGCAATGTTCACTGTACTGTGTGCAGAAGATGAGATTATTAATGATTTTGCTGTCAATAAATGCATTTATAAATCACACCTTGTTTTTTTGTAACATACAGTAGTATGTTTGTAACCGTTTTATAAAAGCAATAAAGCGGTCAAGGTTAAATCATGGGAAAGTGATGTAACAGCACTTCGCTACGTGTCGTGCCTAATAACACCTCTTTCCCATGATTTATTCACAATAACACGCGCCCTCTTGTGCCTAATTGCTTTATTATGGACTGGAACAGGATATAGTACAATATAATATGTTATCAACAACACTTGATCATCATAATGTTGTGTAATTGCACATGATATTATTCTCTTACACACTTATGGGGCGCTGGGCAGATACACTCTGGACTGTCACTCACACTCTCTCTCTCTCTCTCTCTCTCTCTCTCTCTCTCTCTCTCTCTCTCTCTCTCTCTCTCTCTCTCTCTCTCTCTCTCTCTCTCTCTCTCTCTCACACACACACACACACACAAACACTAGATAGCAGCAATTTAAGTTATCCTAAATGTCCAATAAGAAAAAAACCCATAAACCCAGAATGAGTTGAACACTATGCCCTATCAAAATTTAAAGCACATCAGCTGCCATATGAAGGGAAGAAGCACAGTGAATGCAAAAGAGCTCCTTCAAACATATGCAATATATATGTCCCAGCGGCAAAATAATGACCTGCAAACCTATTAAATGCTGGGATCAATTTTTGGCTTCAGATGCAGCCGCAGGTGTAAATTACAGATACAGAGATTTGAGCCTATATTTGGAACAATTGTACACACATACGTAAAAAATGTTTCATGACCTACGAATAATAAAATCTTATGTTTAAAATATTGTTCTCCTTGGTTACTTCTTGATATGATTACCAACCTTATCTTCTAAAGGCTTCAGGCTTTTTAGCATCTCCTTTGAAGGGTGTGCTCTTTTTTGCCCTCTCTTTTTTTTGCTTAGTTCGGATTCTGTTTAACATAATTGATGTGTATTTTCCCTTTTGTACTTTAAACTGATCTTCCTGACGAGATGGAGGTTCACTGTTACATGGATACTTAAATTCAGTGTTAGATGTTTTTTTTTAAACTTTGTACTTTTAGCAGGCTAAATGGATGACCTGAGCTTTGGGCAGATGAGTTTCTAGTCGTTTCTTTGTAACTGTAACTTTGTGCAATTATCTGTATATTAACTGTATATGTCTTATTTACACATTTTACTAAGACTACGCTTCCTTGAAGATAAATCCAGTGTAATGGCTCTGTAGAGTCCATTTTTTCCACAGTACACATACATGTCAGGCACTTTTTTCATGCCTTAAAACCTGAGTGTTGACTTTAAATCTTATTGTACACAAAAGTTCACATATTGTCTATCAATGTAACTAGTCTGCTAGGGATAAAAATGTAAATTGCCCCAATCTAAATTGCCCTTATATAGTGCATGTGTCTGTGTTAGTGTGTGCCCAGCAATGGATTGGTGTCCTGTCCTGGGTGTCCTGGTCTGCCCAGTGTCCAAAACACTGTGCACTGGATAAGCATGGGAACATAGGATAGGATCTCCCCATGACACTAGTAGTGGATTAAGAGGAAAATAATAGGACATGAGAGATGAGAAATATTTGGGTAGATATGTTTTATTTTTGATACCTATTTTGGTACTCAGATATTTTTTACTTACAACTGAGTTAATGAACTCATTATCATGAATTGTACAAACAACAGAAAACAACAGTCACTAATAAGTGTAGCATTACTTGTCTGACTGGTTAACCCAGGAAACATTTTTCAAATAATTAGCAATGCAAGTCTTAGTAAACACAATATTTCTTGTGAATTGCAAAGTGTTTTTTTTTTTTTTTTTAGAAATGTATGTGGCAGTATATGTGATAGATTGGTTTTACATATGTGGCAACAGCCGATCAGTTGAAAATCAAAACATTAAACATTAATGCTTAACATTAAATTAGTCATTTTAAAAGGATCCTAAATCCAATACATTTTGATAGAGATTATTCTGTTCATTCTAGTCAATCATTCATCACATTCATATTTATCACATTTGCGTAACAAGGCAGATTGATGAGTGTTTATTCACTTCCTGGTGCCAAATCAAAAACTATAAAGCAATTTAGATGGGGGCAATTCAGAGCAATTCAGGCTGCAATTCAGAGCAGCCTAAATTTTTATATATATATACAGTTGTGATCAAATTTATTCAACCCCCAATGCTGCGAAGTGTTTTATGGAATTCAGTGCACATTTGTAATTGTGTTCATAATGAAATCTTACAAGGACTTGTTAAAGAACTAAATGCAACTAAGATAGCATCAATTGTTTTTGTCATAAAGTACTAAATGGCCTTTTTGTGATTTCTTCATTGACACAATTATTCAACCCCTTTACAACTACCACTCATAAGAACAGAGGTTCATTCCAGTGTTTTCAATCAGGTATTGAAAACACCTGTGGATGTCAACGAGCAGCAATCAAGCATGATAAGCACCAATTAGGCAGATTTAAAAGGACTGTGATACTCAGCTCCTTCTAGACATCTACTGGTGTGTTTACAAGCATGGTGAAGGCAAGAGAATGGTCCCAGAAGACAAGAGAAGAGGTTATTGCTCTTCACAAGAATGGCAATGGATATAAAAAGATTGCGAAGTTGTTAAATATTCCAAGAGACACTATCGGAAGTATCATTCGCAAGTTCAAGTTAAAGGGCACAGTGGAAACGTTACCTGGTCGTGGCAGAAAGAAGATCCTGACCGCGACTGCTGTGCGCTACCTGAAGCGTAATGTGGAGAAAAATCCCCGCGTGACTGCTAAGGAACTGAAAAAAGACCTGTGGGCACTGAAGTTTCAGCTCAGACAATAAGGCGCGCACTGCATAACGAAGACCTCCATGCCAGAACTCCCAGGCGCACCCCCTTGCTGACTCCAAAGAACAAGAAAAGTCGACTGCAGTATGCCAAAAGTCATGTGGACAAGCCACAAAGGTTTTGGGACAGTGTACTGTGGTCAGATGAAACTAAATTAGAACTGTTTGGGACAATGGACCAGCGCTATGTTTGGAGGAGGAAGAACCAGGCTTATGAACAAAAGAACACCTTGCCTACTGTGAAGCATGGCGGGGGGTCAATTATGCTTTGGGGCTGTTTTGCTTCTAATGGTACAGGAAAGCTTCAACGTGTGCAGGGTACCATGAATTCCCTTCAGTACCAGGAGATCTTGGAGGAAAATGTGATGGAGTCAGTCACAAACCTGCGGCTTGGGAGACGTTGGACCTTCCAACAGGACAATGATCCAGAGCACACATCCAAGTCCACTAGAGCATGGTTGAACATGAAAGGCTG
This sequence comes from Corydoras sp. C115, assembly GCA_019802505.1. NCBI lineage: Eukaryota > Metazoa > Chordata > Actinopteri > Siluriformes > Callichthyidae > Corydoras > Corydoras sp. C115. Next base: position 8,376,740 of record JAFMOC010000007.1, read on the forward strand.
GAACATTCTAGAGTGGCCATCGCAATCACCAGACTTAAATCCAATTGAGAACCTCTGGTGGGACCTAAAGAAGGCAGTTGCAGTGCGCAAGCCTAAGAATGTGACTGAACTGGAGGCTTTTGCCCATGAAGAATGGGCTAAGATACCCATAGGTCGCTGCAAGACACTTGTGTCAAGCTATGCTTCACGCTTGAAAGCTGTCATAACTGGAAAAGGATGTTGTACTAAGTACTGAAAAATAATGTCACTAGGGGGTTGAATAAAACTGATAATGATGTGAGCACAGTAAAGACATTTGTGGTTATTCCATCATAAATATTATGTTATATTTGTCTAATTTATAAGTGCCTCTTTGATATAATTGTAAATAAGATGACTGAAATGATCCAAATCAATGTCAAACTGGCCAAAACACTTTATTTCAGTGGGGGTTAAATAAATTTGATCACAACTGTGTATATATATATATATATATATATATATATATATATATATATATATATATATATATATATATATATATATATAATACAACAGCTAGTGTTTAAGTTTTTGCCTGTTATAAAATAATGTATATATTGTTTCTCAAGAAACGTGATATACTGTAGTTAATGCATATACACAATTCTTGTGCATGTGCAGAAAATTGTAAATACTTAGTTATAAGCTTCTTAGATTTCAATATGAAAAGTACTGATTAATTTAGCTATCTTACTCACACGAAACATGCAACATGGGAGCTGTACATTAAAATACTGTTACAAACCAATTTTGTGTTTCAGGATGCACTTTTGTACACAGTGTAGTGTATTTTGCCATTTGACATTATATGGACAGGGTGGAGTGGATTGGAGTATGCCACTTTGTAGTATGTAACTTCACTGTGGGTACTTTAGTCCATGTCTGTGACGCAGATTAACTTGCCTGCAGAAACAATAGAGCTGACATCTGAAAGTGGGATGGCAGCTTTACAGAGCCAATTTAATTGCCAGACAACACTCAGACAGTGACCTTGCTCTCCTCCTCTAGCAGTCTCCACATCAATGTTTTTTATGATATCTTAATGACAGCAATCCAGAAATAGCTCCTTATCTTAAGAGCCATAGAGGTAGTGCTGAAATTGTGCCACAATTGTTGTACATATAGGTTTTATAATATAAATGTCTTTAGGTTGAGCTTGTATATAATTATCGTTTGCAGTTTATTATTACACTGCCTGATAAACTGTGTGGTGTTTTCTGTACATACAAATGTATAAATTCAAGCACCTAGGTATGCTTTTTGGGACAAAATCCATAGCAATGCATTCCAACTATTTGTGGAACTTTGTAGAAACAGTTTTGACAAGGGTCTTTTCTTTTTAAACATGATTGTCCATAGTACACAAAAGAAGTTCCTTAGAGGCATGGTTGGGTACATTTTGTGTGGAAGAACTTGACTGGCCTTGAACTTAATGCACCTTTGGAAAGAATTAGAATGAAATTGCAATCCAGGACCTCTTATCCCACATTAGTGTGTGACCTCATAAATGCTCTTCTGGATAAATGGATACATTCCCACAGACACTGGAAGACCTTATAAACTATTCATGGCATCTTAGTTTCATATAATTCTCTATACTCAACAGAATTTGGGAGTTCTAAAGGGATTCTGTAATTTGTTGCATCTCTCAATTAATTAGCAGTTCTGATAGCCCTTTGTTTAATGTGAAGATTATACTCATTATGCTCCTAATTAATTTGACTTGCAACATAGGTATTTCCTACTTAGTTACAGTAAACAGCATGGTATCCTTATCCTACATGTACCTTGTGCAGATTGTTTAGTGGTATTTCTATCCATAAACAAACCAAAACACTCAACCTACTGTTGACACTGAGGAGCGAAATAAAGCATCCGGATGTGATAGGAGCATTTCTTAACCTGGCCTGCTTTTGCAGTGTGACTGTATGGAAGAGTGGACAGCAGTGTCCTCTTGCTGGCCTGAAGGAAGCGGGGGCTGATGGACGACTGTGTCTTGGCTAAAAATACCAGCGTTATGTTTGAGTCACACGGTAGCTTTGGCTTCCTGTTTTCACTCTCCCATGTTTACTTACCCAGATAGATAGTGAGGGATCAAGAGAGGGAGAAATAAAAGTTCATGATCTGTAATGAAACTAAGGAATATATGCTTACTCATCAATGTGACCAACCACAAAAGTAATGGATGAAATAGCATTCCAAATCAAGAGAGATTGCTAGCCTGTTTTATGGGAATGTGTCCTTTTCGTCAGGGGTGGGGGAGGAAGATGGAGATGGTGGGTTTGTTACAAGTTAGGACAATAGACTAGGACATCATTATATGATGTTATTTAAACATCTGAATTTAAATTCAGGTAATGAAATTAATACTTTGTATTTGCATTTAGGATAAATTTAAATGCTGCAGCATGACCAGTTTCTATTGGTTTAATTAACAAAAACTAAATAAGTTCATCATAGACTAAATGACAAATGGGAACTTTTGATTACAAATCAGTAAACATTAGCTATGATTACATAAATATGCTATATCATTGATGTTTGAAGATGAGACAAAATGTAGCTCAAATTTTGCCAAAAGTTTTATTCATGTTTGTTGTCAAATAACACATTAAAGAAAATACAGTCATTTTGTGACAGTGGTAACTGCTCTTGAATAGTCAAATATTTAAACTTGTAATCAATTAGATAAGTTTTTTTGTTAGGTTCAAATGTTTCAATCTCTTTCATGATTCATTCATGCATTCATTCATTATCAATTCCGCTTTATCCTCTATTAGGGTCGCGGTGGGGTTCTCCATGCCCATCCAGGGGAGAAAGTTTCGGGCGCTGGGCAGACACACCCAGGACAGGGCGCCAACCTATGGCTGGGCACACACTCACTCACACACACACACACACACTCTACATGGGGCAATTTGGAGAACTCAATTGACTTGATCCATGTTTTTGGACTGTGGGAGGAAACCGGAGAACCCGGAGGAAACCCACGCAGACACAGGGAGAACATGGAAACTCCACCCAGATGGGGATTCGAACCAGGAATCCCTAGTGCTGAGAGGCGAACGTGCTAACCACTAAGCCACCTCTTTCGTGATTCAGTAAATTGAAAATGTACCCAATCAGAACTAAGACTTTTTTTGTCATTAAGTCATGCTTTAACCCGACATAAGTACAATAAATAGCATAATATGTTACCATGTACAAGGAGTGGTTAAAATTCTAGACAATCAAGTCTTCATAAATGACTCATAGTTTGGCCTGGAGACTGGAACTAAAAATATTATTTAGACATGATGATTTTGTGCAATACAGAAGAGGTTAATACATGGAATTTTTTTCATTTATTTATCACATTCCTATTTTGTTTAATAACAAGATAATGTGTGAAATGTATGGAACAGAAACTGATATGCCATGATATTATTAACAGTATTAAATACACTGGTTATTAGTATAAATGATAACTAACTGTAGACCCATGTTTGGGTTTGAAAAATCCTAAAGTGTTTGTTGTTCTTGTGAGTCTGACAAGCACGTTCATTAAATACAAGCTTATCAATTCTACATTATTTCTTTCAAAGCATCAAAGTGGGAAATAATGGAATGGTTTAAATGTTTTCATAGGCTGTATTTGGATACATTTTTTATTTAATTAAATATTATTAAAGAACAATAACATTCAACAGTAGGGCTACATGTTTAATCATATTTTTATTTTTATGAAATAAATATTCATAGTAAACACACCATTAGTTTCAATTATGCTCTCTGAAAGCCGAAAGAGCTCTTTATTGTGCAGGATATGCACATGTGACTTAATTTAATTAGATCCCGAGTGAGATTAAGGTCTTCATAGCAATCACCCTGGCTTTTATCCTTATGGCTACCATCACAGAAAATATAGAAAAACCAAAGCCCTTTATCTACTTTGAAAGTACAACCAAAAATAAATGAAATAAAAGTGTTTGTCATGGTGCGCGAAGGATGGAGGCGAGGCGGGTCGAGTTCCAGGTAGGCACACTTTATTTACAGTCCAGGACGAGCGTCCTATGCACCACAGGAGCTTCAGAAAAACCCAACACAAAAACCAAACTTAGATGAAGTTGCGGAGCGCGTGCAGCAGTCCCGATCCGGCGTGCAGCGCTCCCGCCAGAAATCAAAGCGCGGCAGCGACTCAAACAAAGGGACGGGGCGGAGTCCGCGTGTCCGGGACCCGTCAGCTCCGGTGCAGGTGCCCAGGTGTACCTACTCCTCCGGGTGCTGAGGGACGAGAGTCCGGTCACTGGGATCAAAAATACAAGGCTCGTTAATGAGGGGGGGCAAGTGGCTTCGAACCCCGATCTGTCCTCAAACCCCAACCAAAGACGTTCCGACACGCCCATCCCGCGGCATCCTGCGTCTTAAATAATCCCCAAGGGAGGTGGAGTCCCGGGACGGGGCAATGAGCGTGCCCCTTCAATACTCCGGTGACGCCCCACGCACCGCGGCTTCTGCCCGTGGGACGTCCGCGGTAGGGGGTGTGACACTACCCCCCCCCTTACGGGCCCTCCCAGAGACGGTGGATGTGGTAGAACTTACCCTACCCCGGCGGCGAGGGCGACCTCTGGGTCTGCGAGCCGGACGGTCCGGGAAGCGCGCATGGAACTCCGTGATGAGTGAGGGGTCCAAAATGTCCTTAGCGGCCACCCAACTTTGCTCCTCAGGACCAAACCCCTCCCAGTCCACCAGATACTGTAGTTGTGACCCCCGTCTACGAGAGTCCAACAGCGAGGCGACCTTATAAATCGGAGGCAGATCCTTGCACCCCGGCGCCGAGTTGCTAACCTCCGCCCACCCCGACTCCAACGGCCCTGCCACGTACGGTTTCAGTAGGGACGAGTAGAAAACGGGGTGAATCCTCCATCCGCGGGGCAGTGCTAATTTAAATGTTACCTCGTTTATGCGCCTCACTATGCGGTACGGGCCGCTGTACCGAGGGAGAAGCTTACGTGAACCTGTGCAGCGCAAGTTTCGGGTGCTGAGCCACACACGATCGCCTACCCGATACTCGGGCGCGTGAGCGCGACGGCGATCGGCCCACTTCTTGTCTCGGTGCCTGGCCTGCTCGATCCTCTGATGCACCTGTTCCCAGACCGTCTCGCTTCTGCGAAACCAGTCGTCCACCGCGGGTGCCTCAGACGGTTCCGGGTCCCACAACGCGAACGGGGGCTGGTAGCCCAGCATGCACTGAAAAGGCGTAAGCCCCGTCGCTGAATGACGCAGCGAATTCTGGGCGATGCTCGCCCAGGGCAGGAACCGAGGCCAATCGGTCGGGTTCTGACACGCGAACAAACGTAAGAACTTGTTAAGTTCCTGATGCGATCGTTCGCATAACCCGTTGGTCTCCGGGTGATACCCGGAGGACAGGCTGGCCGAGGTTCCCAACTTTTCGCAAAATGCCCGCCATACGGCCGAAGTGAATTGAGACCCGCGATCCGACAGGATGTCCTCCGGGATTCCGAACTGCGCGAACACGTGCTGAAAGAGGAGTTCGGCAGTTTGGAAAGCGGAGGGGAGGCCCTTCAGGGGTAGGCACTTTAGTGCCCGCGAGAATCGATCACAGACGGTGAAAATGGTGTTAAAACCCGAGGATGCTGGAAGGTCCGTCACAAAGTCTATGGCGATGTGTGACCAAGGCCGTGTCGGCACAGGCAGGGGTACCAATTTGCCAGCCGGTAGCGTACGGGGTGTTTTACACACGGCGCACAATGAACAGGAGCTCACAAACTCGTGCACGTCCTTAGCCAGGGATTCCCACCAGTATTTCCTACGGATGATCTCCGCTGTGCGAGTCTCACCCGGGTGACCACTACAAGGAGATGTGTGGGCCCACGTAATGAGCCGGCTACGAAACTGACCTGGGACGTACAGGCGATCGTTAGGACATTGGGGCAGCGACGGCGAGCTCCCCAGGCTCCGACGCAACTCGTCATCGAAGTCCCAACGAAGGGCCCGCACGAAGCAGCGGGTGGGCAGGATGGGCGTGTTGCGTTCCGGATCCCGGTCTCGTGGGTCGTGGATGCGGGACAGCGCATCAGCTACGCCATTCGCCTTACCTGGACGATACGAGAAGGTGAACTCAAAACTATTAAAAAACAGTGACCAGCGCGCCTGACGTGCATTGAGCCTCCGTGCATTTCTTAAGTATTGGAGGTTCTTGTGGTCCGTGATGACCACAAATGGCACATTGGCACCCATCAGCCAGTGGCGCCATTCCTCAAACGCAAGCTTGACTGCTAGGAGTTCGCGGTCTCCGATGGTGTAATTGCGTTCCGCCGGGGAGAATTTTCGGGAGAAAAATGCTATGGGGCGGACTCTGGCCGGGCTCCCGGACCGCTGAGATAGAACGGCCCCTGCCCCGACTGACGAAGCGTCCACCTCCACCATGAACTGCTTGTCAGGGTCGGGGAGTGCCAACAGGGGAGCAGAGGAAAAGGACTGCTTCACTTTCTTGAAAGCCCTCTCTGCCTCCTCGGTCCAGACTAACCGTCTAGGTTTGCCCTTTAACAGCGTCGTGATGGGTGCGACCACCGAGCTAAAAGCACGAATGAACTTTCTATAAAAATTGGCAAACCCCAGAAAGCGTTGCACCTCGCGGATGGTGGATGGCACGGGCCATTCCTGAATGGCACGCACCTTACTTTCCTCCATCTGCAACCCTGTGCGCGAGATGATGTACCCCAGGAACTCCACCCGCGTGCGGTCAAATTCGCACTTCTCCGCCTTCACATATAGTTGGTGCTGGAGTAGGCGGCGTAAAACGGCGCGTACCTGGGTGTGGTGTTCATGTATGTTAGTGGAGTACACCAGGATGTCATCTAGGTAGACAATCACGCACTGGTCCAGAAACTCACGCAGGACGTCATTAACGAACGCCTGGAACACAGCAGGTGCATTAGAAAGCCCAAAGGGCATAACCAAATATTCATAGTGCCCCGTGGTAGTGACGAACGCCGTTTTCCACTCGTCCCCCTCCTTGATGCGAACCAAGTTGTAAGCGTTGCGGAGATCTAATTTAGAAAAGAAGGTGGCCCGACCTAATCGTTCCAGCGCGGACGGGATGAGCGGGATGGGGTACGCATATTTTCGTGTCACCTGGTTAAGGCCCCGATAATCAATGCACGGCCGGAGCTCGGAATTCTTCTTAGGAACAAAGAAGAATCCCGAGGCAGCGGGCGAGGTGGATGGCCGAATAATGCCCTGTGCGAGGGAGTCAGCGATATAATCCCGCATGGCTCTGGTCTCCGCTGCGGTGAGTGGATACGGGCTGACCCGAGGTAATTTTGCATCCTCAACCAACTCAATGGCGCAGTCATAATCGCGATGCGGAGGTAACAGCGAGGCCTGCCCTATGCTGAACACCTCCCCCAGATCGGCATAACACGCAGGAACCCCCGTTGGAAGAGCCTCCCGTGCCACCGCCGTGGACACCGCGCGAGCCCTGACTCCCGAGGGACTTATACACCTAGTGTAACATGACGAGGACCACTGCAGGATCTGTTTGCCGGACCAAGAGATTACGGGGTCGTGCTTCTGCAGCCAGGGTAACCCTAAAATAATCACCGCCGTGGGAGACGTGATTAAAAAAAATGACAGCTCCTCCGAGTGCGCCTCATTCATCCTCAAGGTGACCGTCTCAGTACTCCCCGTAACGTTTCCGGGATGAGCCGGAGACCCGTCCACCCCACAGACGCGTTGCGGCGCCGAAAACGGTGACAAACGAACCCCCCATCGGCGCGCGGTGCCGAGGTCCATAAAGTTCCCCTCCGCGCCGGAGTCCACGAGAGCTCGCGTCCGAAACCGCCTGCCCCGAACCACGAGCGTAACCGGCAGCGAAAATAAACCTCCCGCGGACGATCGAGGGCTTACCGCGTCCTTACGGGCTCTGGACTTTGCGGGCACCGGGGTGGGACGCACCGGACAGGCGGAGAGTTGGTGATTCGGCTCCCCGCAGTACCAGCACAAACCCTCGCGCTGGCGACGACGCTTCTCAGCGGAAGACAGCCGCGTCGCGTCCACCTGCATGGGGATCTCCGTCGGCGGCTCTGCGCGTGCTCCGGACCTGATCCCGAGGCGAGCTGCGGCAGCGGAGGGCAGGCGGCACGCGACGAGCTGGTCGAGCTGGATAGCCAGCTCAATTAGGGCGTTCAGCGTGCAGCCGTGGTCGCGTCCGGTGAGCAAAACCTGTACCTCGGGTCGAAGTCCTTCCCAGAAGTGCGAGATCAGGGCGTCGTCATTCCATCCGCTGCGCGCAGCGAGCGTGCGGAATTCCAGCGCGTAATCCGCTGTGGAACGTGAGCCCTGGCGCAGCCTCATCAAGAGGGACCCCACGGAGCGCCCCTGGTTTGGGTGGTGGAACGTGGAGCGGAAGATCTCCCGGAACGCGTGGTAGTCCGTCGTCTCAGGGGAGCCGGCATTCCACAGCGACTCCCCCCCCATTCTCCCGCCTTACCTCGTAGATGCGCGAGGACGAAAGCGATCCGTTGCTGATCCGTGAAGTTCCGCTGACTCGCGAAGAACAGATCGCACTGAAGCAGGAAGGTCCCGCAGGAATCGGGATGCCCATCATACCGCTCCGGCGGTGACATGGGCCAGGATGACCGCGGGGCAGGGGAGGAGTCGGGAGCCGGGTTAACCACCTCCGGGGAGGGCACGCTGAGCGTCGCAGCCCGCAGATGGGTGAACTCCCCTTCCAGATTCCCCTGGCGCTCTGCCAGGTTTCTCAGCGCCGTGGTGATCTCCCCGAGGTTGTGACGAAGTTCCCCCAAGAACCTGCCCTGCTCCCGAAGGGCCAGTCGTGGATCCTCGGGATAACTGGCCCCTGCAGTATTGGTGTCGGAATCTGTCATGGTGCGCGAAGGATGGAGGCGAGGCGGGTCGAGTTCCAGGTAGGCACACTTTATTTACAGTCCAGGACGAGCGTCCTATGCACCACAGGAGCTTCAGAAAAACCCAACACAAAAACCAAACTTAGATGAAGTTGCGGAGCGCGTGCAGCAGTCCCGATCCGGCGTGCAGCGCTCCCGCCAGAAATCAAAGCGCGGCAGCGACTCAAACAAAGGGACGGGGCGGAGTCCGCGTGTCCGGGACCCGTCAGCTCCGGTGCAGGTGCCCAGGTGTACCTACTCCTCCGGGTGCTGAGGGACGAGAGTCCGGTCACTGGGATCAAAAATACAAGGCTCGTTAACGAGGGGGGGCAAGTGGCTTCGAACCCCGATCTGTCCTCAAACCCCAACCAAAGACGTTCCGACACGCCCATCCCGCGGCATCCTGCGTCTTAAATAATCCCCAAGGGAGGTGGAGTCCCGGGACGGGGCAATGAGCGTGCCCCTTCAATACTCCGGTGACGCCCCACGCACCGCGGCTTCTGCCCGTGGGACGTCCGCGGTAGGGGGTGTGACAGTGTTTAACAAAATGTCTAAAAACTCTCTAGATGTAACAGGTGCCTAGGGCACCTGTCACCTGTTCTGTGTTTCGTTCCTTTCGGTTGAGTTAATTAACGTTCATGTGTCATTAGTTTAGTTAATTAACTCCTTATTATCATTTGTTTGTCTTGTGCACGTGGTCGGGTGTCTTTTAAATAAACTCGTTCTTCTGCTACCTGCGTGCCTGGCTCCCTTCAGCGCGTTAAAACGCGGCGGCTCTGTGCTTCCTATGCGCAGCCGCTTTATTCCAAGGTAGACTACCGTGACACTAGATCTACCTTTTAATTATGTTATAACACTAACTGCAAAATAAAAATGATTTGTTTTAAGCTTTGAAAATATAGTGAAAGTACCATAAATCTAATATTTCACCTCATGTTTAACAAAAACCAGACATTTGTCATACTGAAATCTGATATAGATCAGTGACACTGCAATATCCATCGAAAGAACCACATCAAAATTGTATGGGAATTTAAAAATTTGAATAAATCACTACAACATCCGAGCACCTTTAGTTTTGAAGTAAATCAACGTCACACTATGAGACCGGTAGAGCAGCGTCATGCTGTATTTGGTTGTTAACTGGATAATAACAGTGATAGAGAACATGTCTTAACGTCCGTTATACGAATAAGTCCGTATTTCCCGGGACATGTCCGTATGTCACGTCCTGTCCCGGGCGTCTCGGTTTATTTTTTAAAGTGAGGAAATAGCAGCACACCGCAGGGGAGCGGGGGATTGACGCGCACACGTGCACGGCGTAAAAGTACGCGGCTTTAAATTTCCCGGCACTGGGACACTGTGCGCCCCCCGCTGTCAAACCGCGTGGAGACAAACGGGAAGCCTTGTACACGGTGTGCAAAGCAGCCACATATGTCCCGGTGTCCAATTGAAATTTCACACAAGAGGTATTTTTTTTGTTAACTGGCTAATTTGTTAGTTTTTTTTTCCATAGCTGATTGTTAATTAGTTCATTTGTTAATTATTTTTTATTAATTGTTTTCAATAACTGATTGTTAATTAATTCATTTGTTAATAATTTTTTTTTCCAATAGGCTACAGAACAGACAATATTTGGTTCATTACTGAGGGCAACTGAGTATCATGTGTTATTTGGAATTGACTTTTGTTGTTTAGTGAGGGATGTTTAGATGATGCATTATTTCTTTCATTGTGCTTTTCATTAATTACAGGAAATGTTAATTACTATATACTATATACTATACTATATAATAATTTTACTGAAAAACATCCATCTTTAGATAAAAGTGTCTGCTAAATTATTTAATGTAAATGTAAGGACATGGGAAATTTTTTTTTTTATTTATCCGATTCATCGATTAATCAAAATAATAATCGTTAGTTGCAGCCCTACACGAAACCCACTGTTATAGTCACAACGTTGCATCCCACTGGAATATAATGAGAATTATTTGATTAAGGGACCTGTTGCTGTTTGCTGTGTGATCTCACAGTCACAACATGATTTCATTGAGATTTATTGATTTATTGAGCCAGGCTAAAGGACAGGAGGCTGAAATGATGGCTGATATTAGACACAGTTTGCACTGGTTAATGTCTATTTCATCAAATCTAAATTATAGGAGGAAATGGAGGAAGGATGTATGTATGAAACAGATGGAAATGGGATGTGAGTGGCATAGTAACAAAATGTGCAAGTTTGCGCAAAGGAGGATGTTAAAAAATGAGTGATTTTTCCCTCCTCTGTTTATGCACACTTTCAGTGTCTGTCAAATATGAAGTTTATTTATTTATTTATTTACAGATTTTACAATAGTACATTGTCTCAAATCAGGTTGATGGTGTATTCATCCTAAACCCTTAAAGAGCAAGCCAACACAACAGAGGACAGGAAAAACTAGTGTTGTTGGAAGAAATCTTGTGAGGACCAAGGCACAGTGGGGGTCTCATCCACCTGAAATTACCGGTTAGCATTAACTGTGTTAGACACCATGTACAGTTTTTAAAAAAGCCAGGTGTTCATTTTTTCAAAAATAGAATGTATACAGTGTTCTTTGCAGTAACATTCTAGCCGTAGGGCTTCAACAACGAAAATCGATTTTATAAGTGTCGATAATGAATTTCGTTGTTGATTCGTTGGGTTGCACGATTTCCGCATTACTCGCATTGTCGTAACCGCATACGTCACCTGTAGCGCTTCAACAACCCTGGAAAATTATAGCGGGTTGAACAGAACGAGGCGGAATCTGCGAAACAAAGGTTAACAAAGTTTAATAAATCCTACAAATGAAACCCAGCCAACGCAGAAAAAAAGCTTCCATTTAAATAATCAAAAGTGTGGGAGCACTTCATGCTTCACACAAATAAAGAACGTGTAACATGCAAACTTTGCGAAAATTGACCTGCACGGAGCACCACGGTGATGATACACCACCTGGAACTAAACATGTTGGAGTCACCGATGAGGATGAAGTAGCTCAACAGCAGAGTAAATCACTACAATATCCCGAGTTTCTTTAGTTTTGAAGTGAATCAACTTAACGGTCACTCGCACTATGAGAACCAGAGCACGCTTCATGCTGTTTTTGATTGTTAACTGGATAACAGTGATGGAGAACGTGTGTTACTTTTTATTTTCGTTTAATTAGCTTAAGCATTGTTTAATGTGCTTTATAAATACATACAACTTGTACACAATGGTGGTAATTAATGATCAAGCTTCATATTTTAATTTTCTGACAAAAAACTCAAATACTCAAAAACTCATACTGTAAATAAAATCAGACATTTATTGACCTGCTTAGTAAAGACATAGAAAAAAAAATACCTGATTCATCGGTTAATCGAAAAAATAATCGACCGATTAATCGATTATCAAAATAATTGTTAGTTGCAGCCCTACCTAGCTGGAATGCAGTCATTAGTCCAGTAAAAATCTCAACCTCCCTTATCAGACTCTGGACATTTGTTTCAAATAGTACAAACCATTTTCAACTCCTAATTTTACAACCCTGTTTATTTGAACTTTGTTATTATTTTTACTTTATTTTTACTTTATACTTTAGTTTTACTTTATTATTCTTTGTTATGTCACCTGTGTAAAATTCATTATTGTCATCATCTGTTTGATGCCTTAATTGTTTTCACTGGTTAGAGTTTTACTTTTTTTTGCCTTTCTAGTGATGTGTAAGCCTCTCTTTTGACTTTCTAGTAAAAAAAAATCTTTTACATTAGTTCTTGTATGTTTTGGCTAGCTTTAAATGTATTTTGAAAGTACAGTGAATCTGATCTTGAAATATTACATTTTCATTTCCGATTGGTAAATCTGCTTTCTCCTTTCCTTTACTGTCCTCTGGTTGTTCTGTCTCCTCATAGGAGCTGGATTCAGTTTAGGCTAGTCCACAGCTTACTTTCACCAGCTGTGACACACACACCATAATACAGAAATGGACAAGGATATGTCAAAATATATTTTGAAAATAAGAATTCAGATAGCATAATTATAACAAACTATGACTAACAGTAGATTTAAATAATTTTCACATCTGGCATCTGTCAGTTAATATATTCAGAATGAGGTGGGCAAGCTTTCCATTAAGTCATTATTTCCATTAATTGACGCATGAACAGCAGCTTTTAGAAGTTGGCATTACATGTCTCTGAGGGAAAATATTGTGGCACATGCACTGAGTATGTATGTGTATATGTATTATATGTAAGATGTATGCATACAATGAAAAACACCTGCACAAAATGCCAACCTTAATTTTCACACACGCATATATATATATATATATATATATATATATATATATATATATATATATATATATATATATATATATATATATATATATATACTGTATATATATGTGTGTTTGTGTGTATGTTGACCTTGTGTTCACAAGTAAATTGGGTTGCTTAGCTTAATTCAGTTCAGCTGCGGTTCCTTTGCCTCTCTCTAGTTCTCTCATGTCACCATGTGCTTCAAGCAGAAAAGACCATCTTTTAAATGGAGCCAGCTGTCATGATGAAGCGTGTCTTTTGTATGGGTGGGGGAATGTTTATATTGCGTGATTGAGAATTATACAGCTAACTTGCAATATATTGCGTAAGCCTCAGGTCTTATCTGTTGGAACTTAGTTAAAATAAAGAAAATACAGTGTAAAAATATATTGTAGATTTGAAATACAAAGTTGGCAAGTAAGGACAGTGCTAAAAGGATAAAATATGAGAAGAGAAAGAGTAGCAAAAAGAATCAGAGGACATTTTAGAACACAGCAAACATGCTTTATCTCTCTAGTGACAGTGTGTACAGTCACCTAAACTGTGTTTGTATGTGTGAGAGTTGAGAAATACCAGAAGCCTCCTTTACTACTTACAATGAAGACTGCTTCTGGCCTTTTGGGTGCCGTAAGCATAATTGATTTATGATAGACCCTATTAAAAATACTCGAACCTTAAAAAAAGTCCTATTACATACATATTTAAAAATATCATAACATTTTTGAACTGGAGACGTACACACCAGCTTTGGCTCACACATACATTTTTTTTGTTTTAAGATGATTTTTCTACTTAAAATCACATAATTATTCAGAAATGTTAAGGTTGTAACTGAATAAAATAGAACTGCTTGGAATAAAGATTTAGTAGAACCATAAACTTTAAACCTAATTTGGTTTCATCAGCCTGCAAACATTTTTCCAGGTATTTCCTTCTGGCTTGTCTGTGTGATCCTCAGCAAGTTGTGGTCCGACCGTAATGTTCATTTTGAAGAGCAGTGGCTTTCTTTTTGCAACCATGCCATACATACTGATGTTGTTAAGTGTTCTCCTGATGATAGACAAACAAACATGAAGGTCTTTAGTTTCTTTAAATTTATGTTGGGTTTCTTTGTGATATTACTGGCTAATAGAGATGGTATCGTAAACTTGTCTAGTTCTTCTTCAGAGGTCAGAACTGATTACTGCTCATGAAATAAAACAAGATTAATACTCACACCTGATTCACAGTATTTAAATATGGTTGCCACTCAGCGATATGTCATATAAGGTGCATAAGCCTTTGAGCTCTGCTGTATTTTACTTAAAAAAATAAATAAAGGAAAAGAGTCTGTGACAAACGTTTCAACATTAGACAGGCTAGTGCTGAATGTATCAAATTAATGAATATACTTTCTCCCTTTTTGTGAGCAAGCTCATTGCAGAACAAATGTGCTGCTTATAAACAAATTGTAAAAGCTCAAATTACTTCAGTAGCTTTATAACATTGGATGTCAGTGCTGCACGTCTGTAATTATTAGGCCATTGTAAGCATTGGGGTCTGTGATATGAGAATTATGCAAAAAAAAATTTGAGTACCTTTTTAAACTTAGGTTGTATATATATTATAAGATTCCAGACAGTTGAAATACACAAATATTTAGTCACATCAATAAATAAACCCCAGAAAAACCCAAATAAACACATAAACCACATGTAAACATGAGCAACAACAGAGCTGCTGCAACAAGCTGCTCCTAGTAAGGCAATATCTGGAACAAAATTTGCTGTGACTTCTATATTAGTCTTACCACACTGCATAGATCAATTCACTTTAATGAAGCACTACGTGGAAATTTACCTTGTATAATGTATTTACCTTACATTGTATATATATTACATACTACATTTTTTATTTACCCTGTTTGTTACAGCATGCCAAACAGTGCTGCAAACACAAATTAAAATAAACATGAAATAAGTTATAACTTTATAGTTACTATTACTTATCACATGTGTTTCAACAGTCTAACATTATTTTATACAAACATTTGAACTCGTTGTTCTAATGGTGAGAATTATATGAGCACACATACCTATATGGCTCTTTACAATACTAGGTTGGAGCACCAGCGTGATAGATCTTAGTGAAGATGACAGGATCAACACTGGCTGAGGTTTTGAACACTGTTTAGTCACTGTTCACGCTGCCTTATTGCTTCATCTTGTTAATGTAAATTCAGAGGCAGTATGTATTGTACAATTTGTGTGAATCATCTTTTAAATCTTCTAAAGTGCCAATAGGATGCTGCGTATAGGAGGCTGCTTACAGGATGCCGTTGGCATTTGGGTACGGTGGACAATTCTCAATTCAGAAATGTCACAGAGGTTTTTTTTTCAGTCATACCAGTGTAACACACACCACCGACATGTCAATGTCATTGCAGTGCTGAGTATCATATACCACTCACATGATACAAATAATATCTGCTCTGTGTTAGATCTGTTGGTCTAACAGAGAACCGATCATTAGTGAAAAGTGTGAAATGGACTAGCAAAGTATATCAGCAAACAGACTTTAGTCTGTAATTGTAGACCTACAGTCTGTAACTGTTAAAAGGTGTACCTGGCTGGAGTGTACAGAAATACATACAAAGGTCACTGTACAGGACACAAAGTGTATATACTGTATTTATGTGTTGAAGTTCAAGTTCTTTATTAATATAGCGCTTTTTACATTAGTACAGTCTCACAAAGCAGCTTTACAGTGTTATGAGCCTGAACCCCCAAAGAGCAAGCCAAAGTAACAGTGGCAAGAAAAAACTCCCTGTTTGTGTGTTGTGTGTGTGTGTGTGTGTGCATGTGTTTGTGATTATGTGTTTGTGAGATTATGTGTTTGTGTTACCCCTTATAACATACAGCTTTCTTGTTCTTATTTTAACTTTGCAGATAGACTTGGAGCCAGAGGGAAAGGTGTATGTCATCATTGATTTGTCAGGATCATCTCGTGAAGGTAAGATAATCCACTTCATCAAATTTATGATGAGGTGAAATCCATTACACTGTACCAAATTACTCGGTACGGTACCAAAAATTTTTTATTAGATTCGACTAAATCAGACTAATGTTAATGCCTCATTTTTCTTGAAAATATCAGAAGAATGTAACAAATATTTGAGACTGTCAGATTTAGGTCCATTATAGTTCACAAAGTGTGTGAGATCCAGTTAACATGCTGCTCACTTCAATATGATTTGACTGATAGATAGATTAGTGCCTTGATTAAGTGGTTCACTGAAGCAGAACAAAACCCCTATTAAAGGATCACACTAGACCAAAATAAGCTCCTGGATTTGCCTTTTTCCTTATGTTACACGTAGAACCCTATTTTACAATACTATTGTATTTTTGGATGTTCATTAGAGATTAATTCAGGTAAGAATTCATTGTCTTTCAGAGACAGTCTGGGTTTTTTCTCTCCAATTATAGTACTTTCTATTATTAAATGCATGTGAAGTCTTGAACAATTAAATTAATTCCATTATTTTAATTGTGTCTGTTGTTTATGCTGTGAGTTTATAAACAACAGCCTATTTTACAATTGAATTGCTGTCAAGTCAAAACCAGAGCCATATTCCAAGAAAGATGCAACAAGTGACGTAAACCCACCAAACCCTACACATTTTTTGCTTGTGGTAACATTGGTGATTTGTACGAAATTATATCAACATGCATATACAGTATGTGCTGTTTCAGAAGACCAGTGCTTGCACAGCACAGACAAAAGTAATGTAATATTTGTGTATGCTAAGTGTATTTAGGTAATGATCAACCCAGTTGCATAAAGCAGAACATCACAGGAGAAAAAATGCTTCATTCAAAGACACATAATTAAACCAATACAAATACATCAGGGTATTTGTTGGGTAACTATACCACATAGGGCACAAACCCTCATCAAAGTATAACATACTTTAGGTGTGCTACTCAAACACTGCACTGATTGAATCTTAGAAGCATTCATTGAAGCATTCATATATGCACAACACCAAAAATAAAGAAATAAAACATAAGGATGCTTTCGCCACTGTAGACTCCAATTTGGCCAGAGCAGAACACTGTTAGCTAGGAATCCCTGTTCACCTTCTAATTAAGGCAGGATAGCCCGCTGAAGGTCAAGCATCCAGAGTGTAAGAAGCTCTGCACCAAGCTGCAGCAAAGCCAGCCATGCAGGCGCAAGGTAAGGTATGTGGCAAGATGTAAACCGCACAATTTAACGACCCAGCACTGAGCTATCTTTAAGGCATGCTGAACTTGCCTGCCATGCAGCACAAGCTCATGTAATTTCTTTTGTTGCAACATTGTAATACACAACATGACACATACACATGCAGACCTTGTGTAATATCAGAAAAAGTAAATCTTTTGTTGTTGATTATACAGTTTGGGAATCTGGAAAATTTTAGAGAGTAGAGATAATCTATTCTGTTCTGTGCAGCAGTAAAAAGAGCAGTTAGGCTACATTCACATTAGTATGTTTACATTGTTAAATGTCATTATTAAACAAAAAAATGTACATGACGATGAACATTTTGGCTCTGTATTAGAACTAGGGTGACCAGATTCCATTTCACCAGATGTGGGACAAAGACTAAATTTGTGTGGGACAATGTGGGACACCAATGCATCAAGGTAGTCTAAAATAACTTAAAAAATCTCTATTCTGTCTCTTTAGCACATAACAGACTGCAAATAAAAACGTTTAATATACACACACGGGCAATTAAACAGAACAGACAGTTCTTTATTATGCTTTAAAAATGGTATGACTTTCGTATATTTCTCCATACAGGATATGTATATATAACTTGTATATCGTATTTAAATGTACCTTTCTCTAATGTAAGAAAACATAGTAAGCATGGAGCTTTCATACTATTTCACAGTGTTTCTCAAATTAAAACACGTTTGAATCTTGCTTGGGTTTTAGCAGGAACGCATGCATAGACTGGGAAACCTCCTTTTGAGCAACACGATTTTTGTGAGTCTCGCATTGTCAGCGTTGTTTCACGTCGTATTCACCTCCATGTGAAAAGGAAAAATGACTCAGACAAACCCAGGGGTAGATAGTTTCTTAATCTTTGTTGTAGCTGCATTTTCATTTTTTAGCTATACGGGTTGTGTTTACCTCTCTTTCCTCCAGATCTCATGCTGCATGCCGGTGTTGTTCTGACCTGATTTGTATTGTTTGTGTTGGTGGTCACAACCTTAACATGCGTCCGCGTTCCCCATTGGGTGACATTCAAACCTCTCCCCGATAACAGACAACATCTAATCCATCTAATGCGAGATTATAAAACACGCATTTCAAAACTGCAGTCTGACTATCAATAACAATGCGGGACAACGTCTCAATTTGTGGGACGCGTGAAAAGTAACGAAATTGCGTGACTGTCCCGCACAAAGCAGGACATCTGGTCACGCTAATTAGAACAGATGTGCAGGGTAAAAAGCCTGAACTAGTAAAAAACATCACCATTTACTTACATTGTGCATACATACGCTGGTTAATCAAAAAGCACTGGTAAACAGCAAAGACATTGATTAGGTAGTGAGTTTATTTCCAAATCCACACTAAAACTGAGGCATAGCATGTTTACATGAAAACAAAGCATCTGCAATATTGCAAATGAACAACTAAATGATGCATCTAAACTTGATAATAGGCACAGATGCTTGTATATTCATTCATTCATTATCTCCCGCTTTATCCTCTATTAGGGTCGCGGTGTGGTTCCCCATGCCCATCCAGGGGAGATACACCCAGGACAGGGCGCCAATCCATCGCTGGGCACACACTCACTCACACAGACACACTCTATATGGGGCAATTTTGAGAATTCAATTGACTTAATCCATGTTTTTGGACTGTGTGAGGAAACCGGAGAACCCGGAGGAAACCCACGCAGACACGGGGAGAACATGGAAACTCCACCCAGATGGGGATTCGAACCGGGAATCCCTAGCGCTGAGAGGCGAACGTGCTAACCACTAAGCCACCGTGCCGCTGTATGCTTGTATATACTTAATTTTATTATAGGAATGTAAACTTTTGCATTTTTTATAATGGCTGGGCCCACAGTTAAGATTGGTTGTTTTGAAATGCAACACTAATCTTTCTCTGTACAATAATACCATACATTTACAAATTTAAACAGTTTAGTGTTTACTACAATTCCGTATATTAAAAGCATATTTTTATCTGAAGTCTCTATTTTTGTGTTGGTTAAAAGACATTTTGACACTACAATGAAGTACAGAATAGCTGCTCATACATGAGATAATCAAGTGAGAAATTTTAAATTGATTTGTCTGTTAGGACTAATTAGTAGAAATGTTAGATGTTAAATTACTTTATCCTAAATTAATTAATAACCACAAATTTTAATTAATTAATCAGTATTATTAAAAATTGATTCATGTGTTGTCATCGACGATGAACAATTGTGCAAAGTTTCAGCTTAATGAAGTGTGTAAAATAGCATTTGCAAACTTTTTACCACACACAGACAAACAGATAAAGTTAATATAGGGGTTGTAAAAATTACTGTGAATCACTGAAAATGTATCATTATTTATCATTCATATAGCCATATTGCTGCTGTTATTTTTATACTATTATATTATAATACTTGTGTTTTATATTATGTTTTTATTATTTTATATGCCTTACAAACTCATTGAATGTTTTATGGATATGTTGTCTTGCACTGTGTTTTTCTGTCACCAAGAGGTCCCTTTCAGATTTTTGTTGTATCATGTACAATGGCAATAAAGCTCTCTATCTATCTATCTATCTATCCAAAAGCACAAAATGACAAGGACTGGATCTACATGTTTTTAAACCCTTTTTTACCTTTCTACAGCAAGTCTGAAATTTTCTAGTCATTAGATGGTCATTGTATGTGTGAATACAAATGTACTTGAATTGCATTGTGGCACTTCACTAGTATAAAGTTAGTATACTTTCATTAAGTTCATTTTAGAATAAAGCAGCTGGCGGACCAAAATATTTTCAGTGTGTGAATGAGTGAGCTAGCGTAAAGCAGGGGAAAAAACCAAATCTGTTACTTTTGGGTCCTTGGATGAATCAGTTGCCTGTTGTTTATAGCCAACATTTTGTATATTTTGCATCATGTCCTGGACTTCACAGTAGGCAGCGCAGAGAACACCCTCATCTGGAAGTTATGTGTGTCGACATACGTCGAGTTAGTTGAGTCGTAAAAATGTTTCATGATTAAAAATGTTCAGTATAATTTTGCTTTGTTTGAAAATTGCTTTTAATGGAATCACTCCCAGAGGAAGGTTGATAGCCCAAAATGATAACCACTGAGCTACCACAATCTTCTGTTAGATGTTTAGCAACTGTAGAGAAGATGTAATTCACAGTATCAGTGCTGAAACTGCATTTGTATGAAATATCAAGTTATCATTGAAACACTTGTCTTTAATAAATTAGTTAATTTAGTTAATTAGTTAATTTTGGTAAATCTGATCACAATGCAAGACTTTATTGAGATCTCTACTAAAACTCGAAAGGAAGTGTGTGAGATTACCAATGTCTTAATCTCAAGACATATTTGAGCAGCATAAGACTTATTCTAAAATCTCTTTGTTTTTTAATTGTGTATTCTTTTATTCAAATGAAATTAGATTTTTCTTTCCTCTGGGTCTCTAATAAATAGGTTTTTGATTTCAATGAATGTGATACTTTTGACTTAAAATCTTAATTTTTATATTGTATACTTTTGTTCTTATTACATGTTCATGTCTCACTGACATAAATGACAAATATACAGAGACCATGGCAAAGTATTATCCAACATGAGAGGTTTTTCTGGTTTGTGTAAGACAACTATTGTATGTTTATGCAGTTTCCATCTATGTTGGTGTTAGCTAAAATATCATAATATCCTTGCTTAGTCTGTTTATACTTTTTGCATTTTAATAGAACAACTTGTCTAGTTAGTGCAGTGATTAATCAATACCAGTGGGACTCAAAAATTATGAAATTTTGTTTTAATAGGATTCATGTTTATTTGAAAGATATTGGTATGTTAACTGGCTGTGATAAGAACATGCAACCATGGCACAACAGGTAGCAGATGGCATAGAATTTTATGCAGTTTATTAAAGTGAGGATGAGAAATATGTGAGGGGGTGGAAAGCTGGCGTGTTGACTTCAAACAGAGCCAGAGAGCAAAAGAAGCCCATGATGCTGGAGGATGTGCCATTTGTCAGACAGGTTTTATGTGCATGTGTGCGCTAAGGGAGCAGTGCACTGAAACAAGATCTAATCTTGCTTTCTCTCTAGCTGTGTTAACACACATGACTTTTGATAAACATGCACTTAATAATGATTTTAACTGCATGTTATCCAGTTAAGTCTGTCTTTGTAAATAATTTGCAGATTTTAATCAACCACAGTGCACACTGAGCTAAAATTTTCTATCAAATATGCAAGCTATAATGGTAAAACACTATCATTGCTTTATTAATATATTTATGTAATAATTCATCTAAATCCAATTTTTGTCTAATGTCATCAAAGAGAAAATATTTAAATCAATCCCTCTTTTCCCCCCTTGTTTTCATGGAGGTCTAAGCAAACTTATTGTAAATTCTTTTTCTCTCTCAATCTCTATCTATTTCATTACATTACATTACATGATGCTTTTATCCAAAGCAACTTACAAGTATTCCAAGCCAGGATACAGCCCTCCTGGAGCAATGAAGGTTGAGAGCCATGCTCAAGGACCCACAGTGAGAACTTCAGCAGACCTAGGATTTCAATTTGTCCCAGTAACACTTGGAAATTAATCTTATACACAGCTTAGCCAAAAGTCAAGGGCACATATTTATCACACACAAGTATACACTTTATTAGAGATATCTCACCCAATTTTCGAAGCTTTCTAGCAAGAAAATGAGATGTCTGACCACACAGTACCGTATCTAATCTAGCAAGTTAGTATTTAGTGAAACCACTTTAGTGTGAATCAGCAATAAAATTTAAAAATCAAATGATCTGACTGACTTTAATAAAGCATGGCATACAGAGCTTGAAATTAGTTTTTTGTTGATAAAAAGTATACCAGACATGGGTTTAGCAAGGAAAAACATCCAGTAAATGTGTATTTTGTAAACATTAACAACATGGGCTAAAACAGTGGACCAGTTTGTGTATCGTTACTGGCCTGGGAACTGAAAGGCAAGTCTCCAGTTCATTACTGAACAGTGAAAAACATCACCTGTTCATATGAATTCAGATTTCTTTTTGCACCCTGATGGACCCTTTCTGTCACTTGACAGTTCAATCTACTGGACTCAACTCAACTTAAGTATTTTTTAAATTTTCCTAAATTTTCCTAAATTTTTCCTAAAATTTTCCTAAATTTTCCTTTAAATTTTAAAAGTACCTAAAAAAACAGCTGCAAAAAGGTGCTGTACAGTGTTAAAATTAAAACATAATTTATAAAAAAAAACAAGAACACCATATAAGCAATAAAACATTAAATCAAATAAACCAATGAAAACCACAGTAATGATGTGGGGAACATTTCCTGGGCACATGCTGGGTCCTCTTATACCTCTGGATAGACCTTTGGACTTACCGAATCATTGTGGCCGACCAGGTTCATCCATTCATGAAAGCTGTTTAGTCTATTGTTTGTCTAGTCATGGAAAGGTTGTAGAAATATTGCAGATTTTTTTTCAGTTTCTCTGCCCTTCACAGTTTCACATCATATTTTAGACAAAGTAAAATTGGATATGGGCAGAGCATGTCAGCAATAAGCAGGACAACAAGTACAACACATTTCAGAATATACTATTTGATTGATTATTTTGATTTTGAAGGCCAAAGTATGTGCTAATAGACAAATGTGTCTAATAAAGTGGTCTAATTGTATATACTGTATACACTATACACTTTTTAGGAGTCCTATTTGGTGTTTTTTCATTCGTGAATGTGTCTTTGTCTGTACTTGTTTGCATTAATTAATTAATTAGTCTTTTGTTAATCATTGACAGCTGTGTTTGTCCTAAATGTATATATATATATATATATATATATATATATATATATATATATATATATATATATATATATATATATATATATATATATTATAGTATAGTATAATATATATACACGGGCGGCACGGTGGTTTAGTGGTTAGCACCTCTCAGCACTAGAGATTCCCGGTTCAAATCCCCATCTGGGTGGAGTTTCCATGTACTCCCCGTGTCCGCGTGGGTTTCCTCCGGGTTCTCCGGTTTCCTCCCACAGTCCAAAAACATGGATCAAGTCAATTGAATTTTCCAAATTGCCCCATGTACAGTGTGTCTGTGTGCGTGTCTGTGTGTGTGAGTGTGTGCCCAGCGATAGATTGGCATCCTGTCCTGGGTGTATCTGCCCAGCGCCCGAAACGTACTCCCCTGGATGGGCACGGGGAACCCCCCCGCGACCCTAATATAGGATAAAGCGTAAGATAATGAATTAATGAATATATATACACACACTCTCTTTTAGATTTTTTTGCGATTCAACAAAATTACTTGCACACCTCTTTGACCCTGCTTGCACATGAACTTCTTTAATATTTGTGTAAGACCATAGGTTTTCATTTCCTATGTGTTTGTCTTTCAGTCCCACCCGGTCCGTGTGATGATAATTGTTCCTTATTTTGATGTTTATTGTCTAAATTCCCTGGTATTTCCGTTCCATCCGGTTCAGTTGTATGTTGATTGTTTAATTAGTCTCAATTAACTGGTAAATCAGTTTCATTTGGTTCAGCTGTGTGTCTGTCACATGGCCTCCCTCTTATCTATTTAACTCTGCCTCTCATTCATGTCGGTGTTTGAGCATCAAATTAAGTCAGTCCTGTCTGTACCTGTGTGTTCTGTTATCCCTGATGCATTGAAAACTCTTTTTCATCATCAAAGACGCTTCCATTCAGCGCTGCACAGGCTGCAGGATCAGCCAGCAGGACAATTTGGCATTGTTAGTGCCAGATGCACTGGTTTTAATCATTTGTAGAACTTCTGAACCCCTGAGACTACAACACACAACAGTAGCTGAATTTACTTGTAACAGTGCAATTAGAACATCCTGTAAGCAGCTGGTTTGCTAAAATAAATGCCATGTTGATGAGAGTGGAGAATCGCCTGACTGGTTACAGCAGGAAAAGCAGAACTGGCATGCAAATATGCTAAACAGAATCTCAGGATGTGCTACCTTGTGGTAGAAGGACTACATAACCAAAAAACTACATAGAGGGGCCAGAATCATGTGCCATCTGCTATGGAATGCAGTGCAGTGTGTATGTAATGATCCAGTGCTAAGCAGTGTGTCATTAGACACGCACACTAAGCAATCTATCATCTCAAGACAAGTCAAGTCATGATAAAATTCTAATGTCATCCCATTCATGAAGCATATGTTGATGTGAAATCTGTTTCCTGAGGGTCGTGGTGCAAACATGTACAGGGCAAGCCTAAAGTGAAAAAAATTTAGACCTAGAACATTGTAAAGATGCTTCAAGACATGTTTACATAAGTTAACAATCATACAGAACATACAATAGATAGAAGACAAATATACACAATCCATTAATAACACAGCTGGTCCTGACATGAAGTTGTGCAAAACTCACTGAGGATATTTAAATGTTGTTACCTCAGCAACATTGTTAAGTAAAATGTCATGTAATTAAATAAGCAGTAAAAAGCAGCAATATGTACTGTTTAGAAGGTGCAGATGTGGCATATAGGTGGATTTAATTAAATAGATTAAATAGATTTGAATAGACTTTTTAACATCCTACTGACATTGCTGAACTAGATTGCTGGCTAATCTTGACTTGCCAAGTAAAGACTCCTCCATCATCCTGTAGGCAGTTTCCTGTGAGCATTGATGTAGTATTAAAGGATGACCAACACAAACTGGTCAAAAATTTGTTGCTGTCTCTGATTCTACAGCTATAATTTACATATGCTTATACATTTAGTGGACCCAGCGTTTAATAACTTTACCAACACTGCTGTGTTAATTGAATTATACCAGCGTGACATACACTACCACAAGTGTCACTGCAATGTGGAAAATTGTTCACCACCCAAAGAATACAATTGATCTTTGTTGGGCCTGTGGGAGTTCTGGTCTTATGAGAACAGTGTAAAGTGGTCTAATAAAAAACATAAAGAAATGGACGGTCTACAGTCTGTTATCTAAGTATAGAAACAAGGATGTGTAAATAATAAAAGGGCTGCTGAGAGAGTGAATATGATTAAAATCATCAAACTTTGCTTGTCTAGCTCCTCTGAATGACTTGTAATATGTAAATCATATTATGTGGTTTGCACAGGTCAGCGCCGACTGTTTCAAAGTTCAATTTGGTTGAACTTTGTGCTCAGTGGTAAGGCAGTAAAGCGATGATATATATATATATATATATATATATATATATATATATATATATATATATATATATATATATATATATATATATCACGGACGGACGGACGGACGGACTGGTCGTGTGTAGTGTGTTAACAGTGTAAACAGTCAAGTTTTGCAAAAAAATACATGCATCGAATATGGACAGCAGTGCAAATTGCAATAAAAATCTGCATTATTCACATGTATTGACTGTATACATTATTTGTAAACAAATTAGCATAGTGCAGTAATAACACTATTATAGGAATCTCCCACATTGGTAACTTCAGTATACCTGGAATTTGAAGCCACAAACTTCTGATAACCTCACCACTGACCTACCACACTCCATTAGCCAACCTTAATACATATATCACATCACACAAAGTTAATAAGCAGTCGTAGGCCTGTGGTTGAAGAACCAGCCTTGAAGGTCCATGATTCAATTCTCTGTCCCGCCAAGTACGTGTCATTAAACCAAGGCACGGGTAAATTAAATGTGGAGGACAAATTCCTTTGTGTGTAAGTATAGTAGGATAGACAGATAGATAGAATGTCAGTGGTTGTCCTAATGATCTTATAAACTTTACCCTATTTAGTTATAACAAACAACTCGAATTTGTAGCATAAAATCAAGTCAGTGTCTACCTGATTTGTCAAAGCATTCCTCATGGAATATGCTGTTAGTTGCAATGAGGAATCATGGTTATATTTGTTTGGATATGGGGTAATAGGACTTATTTAGGTTTAACTCTGTAAATTCTACCCTCAATAAGTTGTTGTCTTTACTACATGATTATGTAAATGTTCACTATGTCTAGACAAAGAACTTTATTTTCTGCAGAAGTACTTGGAAGCCACATCTGACTGCAGGGCTGCTGGCTCATTGCCCTGCATCAGTTCTGTAAAGCATCAGCGAGCCACACGCTCACAAGTTGCATGAAGGCATGATGTTCTTTTAATATAAATAAGACCTAGATTGAACAAACTTATTTTTGGCCTTTTCTTGCCTTCTTGATTGCTAACTATAATATTTTATTTATTCATTTTTATAAATATCAATTTATAAATAAAGTTAAATTGATTACTTTTTTAGTTGTTTCATATTATTTACGACATTCTCTTTTAACTTGTTTTTTTGTTTTTTGGGGATTTGCTATGTATTCAGATTTATTAGTGTGAAATTCAGGGCTCCTAGTTCAAATGTCAGTTTATCCTGACAAAATGTTTGTGCCACTTTAATGGTTTTTCAGTGTTTTAGACTATATCACAATCCCTGAACATGCTTAGTATCTTTAAAATGCCTGGGACTTTTTTATAAACAAAAGTGCTCTTTAACTTTTCTTAAACAGCGCAACCACAAATGGGGAGGTACTTAAAACTGTATTCCATTGGCAATTACCAATGTGGGTTTCCTCCGGGTTCTCCGGTTTCCTCCCACAGTCCAAAAACATGGATCAAGTCAATTGAGTTTTCCAAATTGCCCCATATGAAGTGTGTCTGTGTGATTGAGTGTGTGCCCAGCGATGGATTGGCGCCCTGTCCTGGGTCTATCTGCCCAGAGCCCGAGACGTTCTCCCCTGGATGGGCATGGGGAATCCCACCGCAACCCTAATATAGGATAAAGCGGTAGATAATGGATGGATGGATGGAATCCCCATCGGGGTGGAGTTTCCATGTTCTCCCCGTGTCAGCGTGGGTTTCCTCCGGGCTCTCTGTGTATGCATACGTGTCTGTGTGAGTGAGTGTGTGCACAGCGATAGATTGGCGCCCTGTCCTGGGTGTATCTGACCAGCGCCCGAAACGGTGTCCCCTGGATGGGCATGGGGAACCCCCCGTGACCCTAATATAGGATAAAACGGAAGATAATGGATGGATGGATGGAATCCCCATCTGGGTGGAGTTTCCATGTTCTCCCTGTGTCAGCGTGGGTTTCCTCCGGGCTCTCTGGTTTCCTCCCACAGTCCAAAAACATGGATCAAGTCAATTGAGTTCTCCAAATTGCCCCATATAGAGTGTGTATGCGTGCGTGTCTGTGTGAGTGAGTGTGTGCACAGCAATAGATTGGCGCCCTGTCCTGGGTGTATCTGCCCAGCGCCCAAAACAGTGTCCCCTGGATGGGCATGGGGAACCCCCCCGCGACCCTAATATAGGATAAAGCGGAAGATAATGGATGGATGGATGGAATCCCCATCTGGGTGGAGTTTCCATGTTCTCTCCGTGTCAGCGTGGGTTTCCTCCGGGCTCTCCGGTTTTCACAGTCCAAAAACATGAATCAAGTCAATTGAGTTCTCCAAATTGCCCCATATAGCGTGTGTCTGTTTGAGTGGGTGTGTGCCCAGCGATAGATTGGCACCCTGTTTTGGGTGTATCTACCCAGCACCCGAAACGTTCTCCCCTGGATGGGCATGGGGAACCCAAATATAGGATAAAACGGAAGATAATGGATGGATGGATGAATTACCTTGTTATTTTTAGATGATTTCAACACCAAATATTATTAGTAAAAAATAATGTATGTAAATAAGTGTAAAATGTAAAAAAAGAAATAAATTACATAATATATATATATATATATATATATTCATGCACGCATACACACTCTATATGGGGCAATTTGGAGAACTCAATTGACTTGATCCATGTTTTTGGACTATGGGAGGAAACCGGAGAACCCGGAGGAAAGCCACGCAGACTCAGGGAGAACATGGAAACTCTACCCAGATGGGGATTCGAACCGGGAATCCCTAGTGCTGAGAGGCGAACATCATAGACTGCACAATGCCACTTTACCCATTCTACTGTACCTTAAAGACTACACATCCCTGAAGGAAATAAATCAAAGAAAAATACTAAAAAATGAGGGGATCATACTGTACTCCATTCCTTCACCACTCAGCAGCCAGTCACAGGTAGCTGTATCATAGTAGAGAGCTTTATTTCAGAGCACTGTTGCTAGACATAAGATCAGCAGCTATGAAAGAGGGCATGCCACATCGTTCAAGTGTTTAATGATCACTTAGTGATGTCAGCTTAAAAAAGTTTGGCACTGAATCAGTGATCGATGTCAAATGCATCCGGACCTGACCCAGATTTATCCTCTTGTTTACAATGGCAACCTTGAAGCAGTGTATTACAGTTTCACTTCTAATCTAATCTCAATTGTGAGAATTGCATCATACATTAAGATGGAAACTAGATCACTGATGGAAAGATTTTGGGCAAAGGTTTTAAGCCTGAAGCAATATTAGTTTTTTTTTAAGTTACCTGATGATGTGCTGAAGTGAATTTAACCCATTTTTCTTCTATAAATGATGTTGGACAATATTTTTTTTTCCTTCGTTCATCCCAAATGTGCTTGATTGGGTTAAGGTTAATCCTCTGTGTGCATCAGTCAGGTTCTTTCACACCAAACTCACACAGCTATGTTTTTTGGAACTTAATATGTGCAGTCTGGAACTGTAATGCTGGAACAGAACAGGTGCATCCTCAAACAATTTCCACAAAGTTGGAAGCATAGATTTGTTCTAAATGCATAACTAGTAGTGATCAACCGATATGGGTTTTTTAATGGCCGATGCCGTTATTTAGACGACAGAAGTGGCCGATGGCCGATATATAAAGCCGATATTACCAGTTTTTATTGCAACTAATAAAGTACAACAATAATAATAATAATAATAATAATAATAACAGTAATAATAATAAACAAGACACAAAAATAATCAGACAGTTGCTGCACGGTGGCTTAGTGGTTAGCACGTTCGCCTCTCAGCACTAGGGATTCCAGGTTCGAATCCCAATCTGGGTGGAGTTTCCATGTTCTCCCCGTGTCTGCGTGGGTTTCCTCCGGGTTCTCAGGTTTCCTCTCACAGTCCAAAAACATGGATCAAGTCAATTGAGTTCTCCAAATTGCCCCATATAGAGTGTGTCTGTGTGAGTGAGTGTGTGCCCAGTGATAGATTGGCGCCCTGTCCTGGGTGTATCTGGTGTACCTTATTTGAATATCTCAAGAAAAAAATTTAATGAACTGAACTTGAACTAGTTTAGAAAAGCTGTGAACTGGAACAACACTGCCTGTAAGCTAGCGTCAGTTAGTGCTAGCGATATTTAGCGTTAGCTAGCCAGTTTAACAAAATACTGTTAATTATACAAACAGTATATATGTTACAAATAGCAGTATTTAACAGTATATATATGTTACAAATAGCATCCCGGAACATTATTATTATAGCATTAGCTAGCGCTAATTAGTATTAGTTGGCCAGTCCATCCATCCATTATCTTCCGCTTATCCGGGGTTCGGGTCGCGGGGGCAGCAACCGAAGTAGGGAGACCCAGACCTCCCTCACCCCAGCCACCTCCACCAGCTCGACTGGGCGAACCCCAAGGCGTTCCCAGACCAGCTGAGAGATATAATCCCTCCAGCATGTAGTTGGCCAGTTTAGCTGTTGAAGTGGTTGCTAAGGTTACAGTTCCAAATAAAACTATTGGCATTTTCTCTCTAAATAACATAATCACGCTAATTATGCAGACAGTAAACACTTTATACATTACAAAGAGCAGCCAGTAACAAATACTGAGAGTTGAAAGAGAAACTGTTTTCTCTCATGAGGCAGAGTCTCGGCGTTTGTTTGTTTTTGGGTTCTGTGTTTGTGTTCCTGTGTTTGGTTAATTAGCTGTCTCGTGTGAGTATTTTAGTTAATTAGCTTCGCGGGTTCATTGGGTGGTTTTGTGCACGTGGTGGGATATGTCAAGGTATTTAGTTCCGGGGTTTCATGTCTTCCGTGCGCGTCTTCGTTTTATGTTACACTGTCCTTCGTACCTGTGTGTTTGGTGTTTTGAGCACCGTTAATAAATATTCCTTATTCGTACCACCTGCGTGCCTGGCTCCCTTCTGCGCGTTAGAGCACCGCGGCTCTGCGCTGTATTTGCGCAGCCGCGTTTATATCCAGGTGGACTGGTGTGACACAGAGCAGTTTCAAAACACCGATCCATTCCCTTGAGCATTAAGTGACATTCTGCCGGAAGAACATTAGGGGCCGCTCTAAGCAAAAGTTAGATCAAATAACTGAATTCAGTCAATGAGCCAGAATGACGGAGCTGCCCACAGCGTTTAAATATCGGCCATGTGCGCTCATATATCGGCCGATGCCGATTATCTAAAACTGCCAGAAATCGGCCCCGATTAATTGGCCGGCCGATCAATCGGTCGATCACTAATAACTAGCTACTTTATTGAACCTGTGGCAATGAAACTGAATGAAACATCTGAATTTAATGATCATTTATACTTAGGAATAAAAGTATATGTTTATCTGGATTGTTGTAGAAACTGGGTCTGCTAATAATCTGAATATATGGCCAAAAGTTTAGGTGACTAATTGTTTTGCATCTATTCAAGATGCAGAATCTGATAATGCTGATAATATAATATAAGATGACTGCCATAATAATAAATAAGCGCAGCAGCTAAAAATCGCCAGCATGCATCTAAAGTGTGATAGCACATCACACAGACACGCAACAGCATTGTGCACTGTCAGATTTGCAAAGTGGAGATGGCTTTTTACAACAGTAGAACTACTATATACGCGCATTTAAACATCCATGCTGGGATGTCTGCACAGCAAAACATCCACATGGCAGCAAAACAGCAATGTAGGTTCTGTTTTTTTCTTTTAAGAATTTTTTTTTCTTATCTTAGCATATTATTTTAAGAATTTTAACACATTTAATGTGTTTACATTATTAGTAGTGCATTACTAACTTTCTTCATCGTCCTCTGTAGATACATGCAGCTTTTATTAATACCTCTCATGTTTTTATATTGCAAACATTTTTTTTCACCAAGAACCTACTCATTACCTTGTGATTTTAATAATTCAAAGTGAACTATTTGAGAAATAAAGATACATTTTTACATCCAATATTTTTGATAAGACATTTCAGTAATAGTAGGACTCATTTTAAAATATTCCACCATCATTCTAATGTGCTTTATATTATACTTGAATTAATTAATCTCTTGTGGCTGAGATTTTATCTTTGATATAGTTGTTAATTCTAAAAGCATTTTTGTGCTTAAATAGTGCCCTTAGGAGCAATGTGTTTGATTAAAAACATATTTCAACATTAAAGGTTTTTATTTTTCATTATTTCAGTTATTTTAATTCCAAACACAATCACCTTAGTTTTTAGATTAATTGACTAATCGAAAAAAATAATAGTTTGATTAATCAGTAGGAAATTATTCATTACTTGCAGCCCTAATATATTGTATAGGTACAAATATGCACTAAGTAATTTTCTGATGTTGATTAATTTAAAAAAACAGGGGACACTGGTTGAACTTCCCTTTAAATTACTGGAACTGTTAAATCTGGTCGGACACTTTATTACCAATAATATATTTGCAAACTGTCATAAGTTGAGTTATGACCATTTAAAAAAAACATTTTAACAAACAAAGTGCATACCTTCGTATAAGTTCCTGCTCTTTAGCCTTAACATATTAAATGTTTCTTGCTCTCACTGCAGTTTCACCTGGGTTTATGTAAACCAGTGTGTTTCTGCCAACTGCAGGGTCATACCCGCAAAAACACATGCTCACTCATGTGCTTTCCTTTTCAGTGTTTATGTATGTGTTGGTCTCCATCTTTTGATGGAGACCAAATATGTCACGTGACAAGAACAAGCACACATGATAGTTTCAAAAACAATACAATTCTACATGTATTACAATGTAATTCCCACTCTGACTTTTAAACAAACATATACATAGACACACACATACACACAAGTAGTGTGTTTGTTTAGTTTAAGTCATATGACACCTACACACACACACACACACACAAACTGCCTCTGTTTGTGTCTTACAGGCTGATTGTGCTCTGCTGATCAGCTGGTAGGGGTGTGGGGTGAGAAGGTGACGAGAGGTCTGATAAAGGTTGCCAGAGTCTGAATTAGCACTGTATATTGTAGCTGCTTTATAATTTGAAGGTATACTGACTTAAGGTTCTACTCGCGAATATATATATATATATATATATATATATATATATATATATATATATGGGGCGGCACGGTGGCTTAGTGGTTAGCACGTTTGCCTCTCAGCACTAGGGATTCCGGGTACCAAATCTGGGTGGAGTTTCCATGTTCTCCCCGTGTCCGTGTGGGTTTCCCCTGGGTTCTCCAGTTTCCTCCCACAGTCCAAAAACATGGATTAAGATCAATTGAATCCTCAAAATTAGCCCACATAGAGATAGATTGGCGCCCTGTCCTATGTGTATTTGCCCAGAGCCCGAAACGTTCTCCCCTGGATGGGCATGGGATCAATTTGCCCGCGACCCTAGTAAGCGAAAGATAATGGCT
This sequence comes from Corydoras sp. C115, assembly GCA_019802505.1. Lineage (NCBI taxonomy): Eukaryota > Metazoa > Chordata > Actinopteri > Siluriformes > Callichthyidae > Corydoras > Corydoras sp. C115. Next base: position 8,409,859 of record JAFMOC010000007.1, read on the forward strand.
GGATGGATATATATATATATATATATATATATATATATATATATATATATATATATATATATATATATATATATTTCTGTAATTGACCATCTCTGTGTATAATGTTTATAAATCTCAGTGCTTGTCAGCATTTTAATAAAACTGCTTTAAAAAGATTCAGCATTCAAAGACGCTCTCATACTGACACTTAATATTGAACTGTTACATTTCAAGCATGAGATCAGGAATGCAATTTACCATGTGGGCAGTATAATGCACATAATTACCAGCCTTGAATATTTTTTCAGTGGTCCAGTTAACTCTGTATGATCAGGAAAATTTTGGTCAGCGTATTAAGTAATCAGCACAACTGCAGTATTAATAGTATTCTCATTTTGAATATAGGGACATTTTTAGCTAAAGTTAATTACATTTTCTAAAATATCTCTTGATTACTTATCTTCCAAAGACAGGGTAGTTTATAGTGTGTAGTTATGTGCATCAAGTATATAGTTGTTTGCTTTAGACTTTAAGTCAGTTACAGATTAGTAAAGAATCCTCAGTATGTTATCTGTTGGCAAGTTCAGTTTCTTTTTGTATCTGTTTACAATATAAAACATGTGATTGGGATTTGTTGAGTAATAAGACTGTCCTTCACATTAAATGCTATTTAATTACTTAAATTGAATTGAAAGAAAAATATGTAAATATGACAGTTCAGGTGAATTTTGAAGAGCAAGGTAAAGTTTTAGTGTTCAGTGTCTTCCATTTGCAGGTAAAGGATGTTAAGGTAAATGACAACTTGATCAGTATGCACTGTATTTAACTGTTGAGAACCCTAAGGGCATGGCGGAGACTGTTGCCAGGCAGCCTTCGTCTGTTGCTAGGTGATTTTTGATTTGAGGAGTAAAAATAAGGATATACAATACATGAAGGGGATCCTCACATGACCTCACATTCTATGACATTAATAATATCCATGAATTCACTTGAAATTTGTTTAAAAGTTGCCTTTTTCTATTGCATAATTGAAAGATGCAATATGCAACTATCTGCAGTTTTAATAAATGTACATGTTAAATATTAAATAATCACATAAACATCCTGAACATTTAATAACTATATTGCCACATGCCGATTTTTTTTTTTTTACCACCACTTGTAACCAATAAATGCAAAATTACTACCTATTAAATGTAAACACTACCTACCTAACTACAGTTTTGCAAACTCAACAAAGAACTATTGAGATTTTAAATGACCTAGCTCAATTAGATGGCCCACTCTCTAGTACTCTTGCTTATTTATGTATGTTTTTATTGGTTTAGGGATGCTTGTGTTTACATGTGTATTTGCTAATGTGTAAATGGACAGAATGTATAGATACGTTTATACGAATATGCTATTTGTCTGTAATAAATATATAAGAAAGGCTGATCTCAAGCTGATGTGGTTAATGTTTATTCCTTGTTAATGTTTATTAATGGCACAAAAACAAATGCAGAAGTCATATTTTTCTGATTACAGTACACTTTTTTTCAATTATAATATTTTCTAGTCCTCTGGTTTCTTTTCCTAGTCCAAAAACATGGATTCAAGGTTAAATGGCTTCTTTAAATTTCTCCTATCTGAATTGCTCCATGTATGTGTGTCTGTGTGAGTGTGACCCAAGCACTGGATTGTTGCCCTGTCCTGGGTGTATCTGTATAACAGGAAAAAGTTAAAATAGCTTGATTGTGTTGTGGGTATTTTGTTCATATACAGCTCAACTGGGTTTTTGTCATAATTTTGACTGGACCATTGCAGTCTCAATTTGTTTCTATTCTATTTTCTTCTTCTGCTGTTTTATTGTAGTATTAATGGTGTTCTTGGGATTATTGCATTGTTGAATAACCGAGTCTCAGACAATCTGCAACTGTTAAATGGGTACATTTATAACCAAAAAGGTACATGGTTGATTTAGTTATTGCAAATTGCCCATGTCATGTGGCTTGAAAATCAAGTCCAAATCATGACACCTCAAAATCAACACCATGCTTAACAGTTAGCTTGACACCATGCTTGACAGTAAGATGTGTTTGTGCTAAAATGCCGTATTTGTTTTTTTCATTGGCATTGTGTCTTTTGGCTAAGAATCCTGCTAATTTGGTATTGTCTGTCTTGTGGTTGGTTGGCAGTGCTGTTATGTTCTTCTTAGAAAGATTATTTAATTAATGTGATGCTTGCAAGTACATTGTTAAGATGTTAGTAGATTGTTGTGTCCTCGTTGGCATAAACTAACATGATAATGCATGTTAATGCCATAACGAATGGTTATCGATGCAATTAATGACAGTCAGATATAGCTGGTAGTAAAGCCAGTAACTATCAGCCTTATAATTCTCAAAAAAACACTCTATCAGATGAAAGAGCATACTGTATAAGCAACAGCTTTTTTACTGTTAATCAATCACACAGCCATCATTAATATTATATTAATCAATGTGTGACGGTTATTTGATGTGCTAATTAGGAAATTTAAGATATCACGTCTGTTAATTTTTGTTTTTAATGACAAATTTGTAATTAGGCCTAAAGGCAACATGGGATTTTGGTGATAAGGAGGTATGTTTAAAAAACATTTCCACAAAATTATTTGCAGTAGTTACTGACAGTTCCTTTTGTGTCTATAAGATTAAAACTAGCACATAAGGGAATATACAGATTTGATCACTGTTCTACATTCCCAGTGGGAAATAAAGGGACTGAGAGGGAAAGAGTGAGTGTGTGTGTGTGTGTGTGTGTGTGTGTGTGTGTGTGTGTGTGTGTGTGTGTGTGTGTGTGTGTGTGTGTGTGTGTTCCTAAATGAAAATGTCTGACAGCTTAATTTTTTTAGGTCTTTAATCAGTGCTGAGACAGTCACTTCACAGAATACCCCAATTTTAAACACTTACTTATAGATATATGCACTCTGTATTTTATTTATTTACTGTTCACTTTTTGGCAGGCCTGTAATGGAAGGAAAGCCTACATATGTATAAAATATGTACTGTGTGTTTGTCTTTGAGCCCCGTCCGATCCGCGTGATGTTAATTGGTTGTCGCTGAAGCTGTGATTGTCAATTATTTTCATTATCATCTACAGCTGTGTTTTCCATCACGTGTGTTCCTCTGTACCTATTTATACCTGCCTTACTTTACTGTCTACGTTTTGAGCATCAATTTAAGTCAGTCCTGTTCATTTCTGCATCTGTATTTCTGTTTTTCCGTGATGTTGCACTCTCTTTTTTCATCAAAGACTAACAGGCAGCAGGTGTGTGACAGAGTGAGAGACTTTTAGCAAATAATTTACAGTTTTTAATAAATAAATTCCAATTGTGTGTAAGCAGGCAGCCATGATAACGAGGAACGAGTATTTCGAGAGCGAATTCGACCCAGGAAGAGACAGGGAGCGGTACGGAGGAGAGTGCATCAAGTCAATGGTCACAAGTTTATGGCTACCTACCTGAGACAGCCAACTTACTGTTCACATTGCCGTGAATTCATCTGGTAAGTTCTTTTCTGTGCTTTTCGAACTTAGACTTATAGAGGATTACATCCAAATTGCAATTGAGGTTTTTCATGTAACTAGCTGCCACTACAAGTAATGTGTTTGTGTTAGATTGATATTTGCAATAATTAATGATAATAAATATATCTCATTACTGTCTTTCTCTTATAAAACTCTTTTTTTTTTTGCTTAGATGTGTGCTGATAAGCATTGTATGTCAAAAGCAGTGCTATAATAGTTGCATACTGTGCATATCAAGACCACTTAGGGGGTCTTGGTAACAAGACAGGTGGTGTTATAACATAATTCCGATTCTGCTGTTTCCTACTTTTTTGCTGATTTGTCCTACTTGAATATTTAACCACTGCTCAGGGTGAACCATCTAGCTCACTCAAGTTTTCATTTAATATGTACTGGTTCTTGATTATAGTGACATAGTGACATATTTGGTTATTGCACTTTTCAGCAGTAAAGTTTGATTAAAAAACTTTATAGCAGTAAAGTTTGATTAAAAAACTTTACAGCAGTAAAGTTTGATTAGACAATGTGAAGATTGCATGTTCCTCACAGTGTCTGAATGGGTTTTCTTTGAATGCTCAAGTTTTTATTAAAGACATACTACTAAGAGAATGGAAGTTACTAAATTACCACTCTTGTGTGGGTGTTTCCCCAACTTTTACCCATTAAAACCTGTGATACAGATCCCCCCACCTTCCTGATCAGGATTTGCCTTACAAAATTAATTTTAGTTTCATGAAGAATGCACTGATGCCATTATTATTAAGTGTCTGTCAAGTAGTGTGTTTATGTGCACAGTAGAACACATTACCATTCAAATTCCTTAAATTGATTACATATTACAATTTGTTTAGAAGAACAACAACAAGTTTTCGAAAGTCATTGTACTATTGCTGTACCGGAACAGTAATATTGTTGTTTTTTGACGCTCACATTAATTTGGTATACCCAAATGTATATGAGGATCATTTTTATGGGAGGGCTTAAATTATATTTACCAGTTGAAACAAAAATATATTGATTGATTGATGGTACTTTATTAATCTCACAATGGGGAAATTCAGAAGTGAGAAAGATCAGATGGAATACATTGGGAAAGGAAAGACAGGTGATTAAAAAAAACAGCCCCCAGACTTTGCTCCCAGGAACACAGTTTAGGAACACAAAAAAAGCACACAGCACATATATAAACACATAAAGTGAATGTTTGAAGTGCTATGTTTAAATAAGGCAGAGTATGTCCCCATGTTTATTCATGAAAAAATTCAGAGAGCTGTGAAATAATAATCCTTCCTTGACCAAGTATAAACCAATGATACTTTTTTCTTTTCACAGGGGTGTTCTAGGAAAACAAGGCTATCAGTGTCAAGGTAATCAAAATGTATTATTTCTACATCATTATTCCAGGGTACCAAGTGATAAATCCATAGTAATCCATAGTCTTTTTTGTGTTCCCTCTTTGTTGTGCTGGTTAGTTTGCACATGTGTGGTCCACAAACGTTGTCATGAACTTATTATTACTAAGTGTGCAGGCCTGAAGAAACAAGAGGATATGACAGAAGAGGTAGGCATGTTATAAATGGTAACCTTACTATTGTTTACATGTAAAGCTTTTCCAAATAACTAAAATCAATGTGAGGATTAGTTGCCTTTTTGCAATCCACATTGCTGACGTGCTCCCTCCACAGGTGGGTTCTCAGCGCTTCAGTGTCAACATGCCTCACAAATTTAGTATTCACAACTACAAAGTGCCCACCTTTTGTGACCACTGTGGCTCATTATTGTGGGGACTGATGAGGCAAGGACTGCAATGCAAAGGTGGGTTAAATGTGGAAACGAGAGCAGTGACAAACACAAATCTCAACCACACACAAAGTTCACACATAATACTAGAGTTGGGGGGGTGTCCCCATGTCCATCCAGGAGAGAACAGTGCTTAAAAACTGGATCTTAAATTGATGTTCCAACTAGTAAATTAATTACCTTGGAGAGTACAGTCACAGTGACAAGTATTGTACACATAAAGATACAAGGCTCTCTTTTTGTAGAATCTAGTCTGCAGATTGTGAGACAGTTGCTAGTCTGACAGGAAAATTGAATAGTGAGCACGAAGACTCAGATGTAGAGACATGTTGTAAAGCATTTAATTCCCAGTTATTTACTGTGAGATTTCTTTCAGGCACCAGCATAAATCGGTCTGGAGGTTTAAAAAGCGCAGTTTTTTCATAATCTGCAATGAACGTCAAAGTCATTTTATAATATTTTTGTCTCTTACTTTTAGACGTTCTGGTAAGGTTTTAGGTCATATTTGTGCAGCAGGTCTTAGAAATATTCATTAATATTAAAAGATTAAACCAATGGAGGTAAATTGGGCAAATTGACATATACTACATTGTTTCTTATTTTGTCATTCAGTTGTGAATTTTATTTTTTTGTGTAAAGATACATACATTAAAATTAACACAAAAACACATCCTCCTCAGTTTTTATTTATTTTTAAAAACAAAACAAAATATACTGCATTCTAAAATCTGATTCACTATAAAATTGTCTAATAAGCAACATTATTTAGCATTTTTTAGATTTTTTTTGTATTTAATTGATCACTGATTGTTATATTTTCTCATTTTTAGTATGTAAGATGAATGTACACAGACGCTGTGAAAGTAATGTAGCACCTAACTGTGGTGTAAATGCACGAGGCATTGCCAAAGTACTATCAGACCTGGGAGTGACACCTGATAAGATCTCCGGGAGTGTACAGAGAAAAAAGAAGGCAAGTGTGGAATCAGTACATTCTGGAATGCAAATGAAAACTTCTATGATTAAGACAATTTTAGTATTTATTAGTGATTAACATGTGTTTACTTTACATATTGGGAGCGACCAAATTCTCACTACATTCCAAATTAATTACTTTTAAATAAGTGAAATAATGGACAAAGTAAATATACATTGTTGCTCATTTGTAAATATATCACATAGTATTTAATTACTGATTAATTGTAAAAAAAAAACTAAAACAAAGTGATGTCAGTGAGAAATCCCTTCCCCGGTTTTATTGATCAAATAAGACTAGTTTTGCCCGTGGAGTGTCTAGCAATGACAGTGGCAATGTTTGAGTTTCAATAGCATGTATCACATAAGCACCTGTTGAATAAATTTAGTGTACAAGTTAAACCTAAGCCTAAACTCTTGTTTATTTGGGAAAAAAATGGAATCTGATTTATAATTTTATAAAATAATAATGTATTAAAAGAAGAACTAGTATATAAAAAGTTGTATAAATTGAAATATAATTTTGATTTGTTTTGCAATTCATTGTTTGCAATTTACTGCAATATTTCATTTAATGTCCATTGTAGTATGATGATTTAAACAATAAAATTTATTAAAACTTTTCTAACAATTATAATATAACTTGTATTATATTGTTGTAGCCTGGATTATTTACACATGTGGTTAGCATGTTTATTTTGTAATATTTTAAGGAAACCAAATGTGCCAACATCTTCTGATCATCTTTTGTTCATTCTTGTTCTTTACGCTTGACCCATGTCAAAGTTGTTTACTGTCTTATCTTGCCTATTTTTACTGATGTCACTTTAAATGGCAATACGTTTTCTTGCTGCTTTATTAATCCCACCCACAGCCAATTGCCACTGTAATCAATTGACTAGTGCTAGAGAAGCACTTGGCTGTGGGTGGGATTAATGAGGCAACAAGTGAACTTTTTGTCCTTCAAAGTGATGTATCAGAAGCAGACAAAAATTGGCAAAATAAGCAAGTAAACAACTTTGACAAAAGCCAAGCACAAGGCACAATGCATTAGTGTTGTTTACTTGATAAAGCTTAGAGCATATTTTGATCTGTGTATTGCCAACCTGTACTTTAAATTTAAAATGTAATTGAGCATTGCTATAATTTCTGTTTCAAAAAGCTGGGCTAGTTCAAAAATGTACCCTAAACATGAATAATTAATTTGAATTGACTTATGTGTCATCTAAAGTTAACTGCTAAATAGACTAAATCATTTTTAGTCTAATGTAATGTGACTCTTTATCAGGATTTTCAAATTATTTATGTAAAAAAAGTTATGTAATAGGCAAATTTTAAGGTCATTTTATCATCAGCTTACAATCTCTTGTCCAGTGTATTATTCATGTACTAGTTACTTTGTTATACAAACCGGATTCTAAAAAAGTTGGGACACTAAAAAAATTGTGAATAAAAACTGAATGCAATGATGTGGAGCTGTCAAATGTCAATATTTTATTCGTAATAGAACATCAAAAGTTCAATCTGAGTAAATGTAACATCTTAAAGGAAAAATATGTTGAATCAAAATTTCACAGTGTCAACCAGACCAATTAACACTAATTAGGTCAATTGACAACATGATTGTGTATAAAAAGAGCTTCTCAGAGTGTCAGTGTCTCACAGAAGCCAAGATGGTAAGAGGATCACCAATTCCACCATTGTTGTGCAGAAAGATTACACAGCATAAAATAGCAAAGACTTTATCATCATCAACTGTGCATAACATCATCAAAAGATTCAGAGAATCTGGAACAATATGCTGTGCATAAGGGTCAAGGCCATAAAACTCTACTGGATGCTCATGATCTCCAGCCCTTAAATGTCACTGCACCTCAAACAGGAATGCCACTGTAAAGGAAATAACAGAATGGGCTCAGGAATACTTCCAGAAAGCTTTGTCAGTGAACACAATCCACCGTGCTATGTGCCGTTGCCAGCTGAAACTCTACAGTGCAAAGAGGAAGCCATTTCTAAGAAAGTTCCACAAGCTCAGACGTTTGCACCGGGCCAGGGTGCATTTAAAATGGAGTGTGGCAAAATGGAAGACTGTTCTGTGGTCAGATGAGTCACGATTTGAAGTTCTTTATGGAACACTGGGACACCATGTCATCTGGACCAGAGAGGACAAGGATAACCCAAGTTGTTATCAACGCTCCGTTCAGAAGCCTGCATCACGTAGTAGAAGGATCCGGGTACTGAAATGGCCAGCCTGCAGTCCAAATCTTTCACCTATAGAGAACATTTGGCGCATCATAAAGAGGAAGGTGCAACAAAGAAGCCCCAAGATGATTGAACAGTTAGAGGCCTGTATTAGACATGAATGGAAGAGCATTCCTATTTCTAAACTTGAGAAACTAGTCTCATCTGTCCCCAGACATCTGTTATGTGTTGTAAGAAGAAAGGGGGATGCCACACAGTGGTGAAAATGGCCTTGTCCCAACTTTTTTGGGATTTGTTGACGCCATGAAATTTTGAAACAACATATTTTTCCCTTACATTGATGCATTCTCAGTTTAAACTTTTGTTCTGTGATTTGTGTTCTATTCTGAATAAAATATTGACATTTGCCATCTCCACATCATTGCATTCATTTTTTATTCACAATTTGTTTAGTGTCACAACTTTTTTGGAATCCGGTTCGTATATATCTTGTGTATGTTGGTTGTGGGGGTATTTTGTACAGACCAGCCTATTCCATAATGATTTTTTTACCACATGTTGAACAGATCAGTCAAACTGCAGACCCTCAGCCTTTGCCAATATTTCCACAAATGGAGGAGGATCGCTCCAAATCAGCCCCTACATCACCATGTGACCAGGGTATGCAGCAACCTACATATATATGACAATAAATTTTTGTAACAACTGTGCACAAAATGTTTAGTTAATTATATTATAAGTTAAAATATTAGTCTTTATGATGTGCATATGCCAGTGTCCAGAAAATAAAATCTGTACATGAAATACATTTCTGGTGGATTACATACAGATATAAAGGATCTGGAGAACATCAGGAAGGCACTGTCTTTTGATAATCGGGAGGATGAGGCAAAGGCAGAGCCAGCTTCATCTTTAAATGAGCATGGTTCAGAGGGTGTGGGAGAAGGACGACAAAATGGAGAATTGAAGACACTACAGTCAAAACGAATGAGTTTAGAAGACTTTAACTTCATCAAAGTGCTTGGCAAGGGCAGCTTTGGCAAGGTAAAGATCTGTTGTATATATATATATATATATATATATATATATATATATATATATATATGTGTGTGTGTGTTTGTGCTTCTATCTTACACTTGCAGAATTAATGTTGATGTTATATTGTGTTATTCTGTGTGTGTAGGTTATGTTGGCTGAACTCAAAGGAACAGATGAGGTGTATGCAGTGAAAATTCTAAAGAAAGATGTGATTCTGCAGGATGATGACGTAGACTGCACTATGACAGAGAAGCGCATACTAGCATTGGCAAGAAAGCATCCCTACCTGACTCAGCTTTTCTGTTGCTTCCAAACGAAGGTACAGCTTTCGTCCACTTTAACGTGTCTATCAACAGTCTTGCTTCTGTTGATCCAGCGTGCCAAATTTGTGGTATTAACCATATTTGACCACTAGATGGCGATAAAATTTCATTGCTAGGAATGTACACCGTTCTACACTGTTGGAAAGCATGTTATAGTCGTGTTTATTATCTTCCATGTGATAAATGTCTGTGTGTATGTATGTATGTATGTATGTATGTATATATATATATATATATATATATATATATATATATATATATATATATATATATATATATTTGGAAAAAGATCTGAACGGCATTATGCTCTTTATTCATTATATCTTTCATGAGATTCACAGTAGTTATATACATGTGTATTTTTTTTTAACTGACAAACTATTTTATTAATAATCTCATCAAAATTTCTCATAAATCATAACCCAGGCATACAAACATACTTAAACATGTCACATTTGGTATGGACAAAGAACACCTTTCAAAGAAAGCTGCTAAATTCCCCAGCATGTCAGAGCCCATGGTTTTGAATTAACTGTTAGTGAGTACAGCGACATCATTCACTAAAAGCATGTCCTTAGCACTTAAAGGGACATTGTACAGAAAAAAAAAACATTTTGGTTCAAACTTGTTAGTCAGTCGACTGTACAATGCTGGAAAATCCTGGCTAAATTTGGAAACCACCTGTTTATGTTGTCTGAGAATGTCTTAAGCTGGTTTATATGTGGTGGAGGTTAAATTGTCCAAAATGTTTCTTTGGAATTGAGGATAATAATGTGGTGTGTTTTGTGCTTTAGGTCCAAACATCTTTACAGTTCTTTTTTCTTAAAAGAAAAGGTTAGGTTTATTTAAGATTTAAATTCTAAACGTCTAATAAAAAATGTAATCATACAAAATTACCATGAAAAACAATCTTTATCTGTGCTGTAGCCTGGTTATGGCAACATTATGCTTCTCAGCTGGGAAACTTGTGTAAATGGTCAGTATTGAAAGGAAATAGTACTGCCATGTACTTCCAAAATGTGCAAAACAATGTGCTTTAACTTTATCCTCTACTAGGGTCGCAGGGGGGGTTCCCCATGCCCATCCAGGGGAGAACGTTTCGGGCGCTGGGCAGATACAACCAGGACAGGGCGCCGATCTATCGCTGGGCACACACTCACTCACACATTCACACTCTATATGGGGCAATTTGGAGAATTCAATTGACCTTGAAACCATCTTTTTGGACTGTGGGAGGAAAATAGAGAACCTGGAGGAAACCCACGCGAATACGGGGAGAACATGGAAACTCCACCCAGATTGGGATTCGAACCGGGAATCCCCAGCACTGAGAGGCGAACGTGCTAACCACTAAGCCACCGTGCCGCCCGTTATCCTTTTTTATATATATACTTAATATATTTGGGACACCATGTCATCTTAATATATCATTTACTTAATATTTTTTTCCAGTTAAATCAGTTTTGCCATGGATAAAATTAATATGCCCATAAAAATATTTTTGTTCAACCATCCAAACAATGTAATTTATTTTGGCATGCAAAATAATTCCCACTAGTAATATAAACCCAATGTAGGTAGTGAAGTGTGTTTTTCTGGTGAAATAGAGCAGCTGGTTTGATAAATGCGCCAGTTTTTCTAAATACCTGGTGAGCTGATGAAAGATAATGAATGTAAACAAAACAAACTGAAACATTCTTGTTAATTAAGTAATAGAGCTTTATTTACATGAAAAATCTGCAATATATATAATGCCATGTTATCATGTAGTCCCATTTTATAATAATTTTGTGTTTGTTTTAGAACAACTGATATAATGTTTAAAACAGACTCTAGCCTGTGATAAAGCTAATATACACATCAATCAACTCATAGTTAAAGCTAAAAAAAAGCTTTACATAAAAACAGTATAGGTTGCTATAGTTTTTATTTATATTATAATTTGTTTGTAATTATAACAATATGGGTATTTAAGAATTTAAATATTGAGAAAATATTTTTGGTTATGATAGTTGTTTGCTTATTTTACCTTTATTTTTACTCATTTTGCAACTTTGTATATTTAAATCATTTATATTATGTTACAAACCTAAAAAGTAATCCGTACCAAGATTTATAATACATATAATAAATGTGTTTTATATATATATATACATAATTTAAGATGTAATAAGAAGCTAACTTCTCCATGAGTAATTTATGCATTGAGTTCATAGAAAACTGTATTTTGATATGTGTCATTATCCGAAATATGAAAAGATTTTTGTCACATTGCAATGCCCTAGTTTTAAGGATATTTGATATTGTAGTAATGTGCAGTGTACAGTGTATTATCCATATAGTATAGCCTGTAATGTATTAGTATCTTTGACATACAGTGCAGGTAAACTGACACTTCACTGTTATAAATATAGATTTACTCAATATAGAAGCATTGTGTTCTTAGTCTTTCACAATTTGAAATAAAAAGCTAATTACACTTTTTTTTAAGAATACACTCTTAATTTACATTGTGGAGACAACCGTCACCTCCAATGCCCTTTTTGTTTTTCTCGTGGATTGAACCTGGAGTCAGCTGTAATGATGGTGTCTAACTCCCTTTTAATTTATTTATTTCTACCGTTTCCTCAAACAAGCCTGAGAACATTGTGTTCTGGCAGTAGAAAGTAGAGGGAGGGAAAATGAAGTGGGTGGCGTCAGGCTGAGGAGAGAGGAGGGGCTGTTGATCGAGGCCAGCAGAAGTTGAACAAATGAGGTTTTGGTTGAAAAAGGCAGAAGCAGTTGAACAGGTCTGAAATAAAGGTTCTAAAAAGAGGCAATCCTCCTTAAAGCCATTCAAATCAATAGATAATAGGGGTATGAATGTTTTTGGGGCTTATGGATACAAATCTAAAAAGCAGAATGGACACAGTTTATCTAGATGTTCACTTCTAGTTAGTGATCTATAAAATAATATGAAAATTACAAATATACAAAAAATTTCCTGGGTTCTTCCATAAAACCTAAAACCAAGACTATTTTTGTTCTTTGTCCTCACTAATGGGCACATTATCCTTAGTTTTGCTTTAGTTTAAAACATGCAATTGTTGTAGACCTTACATAACGAGGTCCTGATCCTTATCAACCCTGATGTGTATTCCATATGCTGTTTGTTTTCTTTTTCCAACACACACACACAAACACACACACACACACACACACACACACACACACACACACACCTTTGCATTATGGGGACTTTATATATACCTCTATTTATTCCATAGGGACTTAACCTAACTTTAACCATACTAGTATTAACCTTATAACATAACTTTACCCTACAATTTAATGTCTTATATTGTGGTGTCCCTGCCAGCATGCGAAGATACCACAATGTATTGCATACAAAAACTTACATACACGCACAACATATTTAACAATATTATTGAGTTAATTCTTAAACTTCTTTGAGATTTACTCAAGCTTGCACTAAAGCCAAACGTACACTCATTTTACTGATTACAATTTTGTACTTGGAACGTTGTTGCAAGCATGTTTGTGTACTGTATATCTTAGGCACTTGTGTAAATGTCCTAATCAAATCTCATTGAATAGAAGCAGGTGAGCAGATATGTGTTCTTTTCGCTCGCTTTTTAACCATGGCTCGCTCCTTTCTCTCTTTCATCAGTTCTTTGTTGCTCCACACATAGTGGACTAGGTTGACCTCTTGTTAACATCACTTCTTCCCTCGCTCCATTTACTGTACATTCTATGTCTAATTTGCCATAAGGTACTGCCAAGGACATCACTGCTAGATTTGGTCTTTTAAGTCAAAAGACTGTGTTTTTGTTTTGTTTTCTCCTGGTTTCTTAAATAACAGTTGCACATAGACTACCTTGGCCACACAATTAATGTTCTGTTGTTTATTTCTTGTGCTGGCCTTTTTGACAAGTTAAAGACAAGAGAAAAAAATATAAAACAAACAAAAACCTTTATGCAGGTAAAGAACGTGTGGTTTTTACTGTGGGTTTTTATCAACCCCAATCTTTTAAATATATACATGTCTTTTGAACTCATCATGTCCTATACATGTACATACTCACCAATTATTTGGGATTGTATTAGATAGAGGTATTCTGAAAGATACAGGCCGTGGAATGCGGCATGGTATGAATATATTTGTTATGTTACACAGAAGTCAAGTGTAACATATTGTGAGACATTACTCCCTCATTATTTATTTTTTTTAACAAATAAAAAATATTTAAGATAAGGAGTTGAATGCAGAAGAAATCCTGTTTGGGCAGTAGTCCTTGTTACTGCTGCCTAAGTGTCAATATTTTGTTTATTTGTTCTTCTATTTTCTTATCCAGTTGATTAATGAAAACAGGTCTATTGAAGTATAGGGTAGCTGGCATCCATTAAGCAAGTTCACATTAGAAAAATCGAAGAGGATGTATTTTGTACAGTGTGCAAATTATTTACAAAGGACTTACAAGAAGTTATGCTTGGTATTTTGTTTAAGCTGTAATATACACTGGCCAGTATGTCAGTGTATTGTATCGTTATGTGCAATCTTATCTTAACTTATAACAGAAAGAAATTTTAAACATTTGTTAGAATTTTTCCTAAAGAGGATATAAAATTTTGACTTATGGAAGAATCTTTCTCTGTTGGTTTGCTTTTTGCCCATAGTCTCTTTTTTATCTAAATAATATACCCACCCACCCCTTTGGTTTAAAACTAAATGTGTTTCATCAGACAAGGCTACCTTCTTTCAATGGTCCAGTATTGATACTCACATTCCCATTGTAGGCATGTTTAGCGTTGAACAGGGGGTCAACAAGGGCGCAGCAAGCTGTGAAGCAGCATTAACATATTAAGCAATTTGTGCTGCAGTAGCTCCTATGTAGGATCAGAGCAGACAGGCTAGACTTCATTAGACACATGCATCATTAAGCCTTTTGTCCCATGACCCTGTCACTAGTTGACAGTTTTTCTTTCGCCTCTTTTTTTCACCTCTGCGTCATTTTGTAAACGCACTAAATCAGTTGTGATAATTTAGCTTGATGTACAGCTGTTCAGATTCTTATTCTTGCTATTTTTTTCTTGCACACTTCTAAATGTTTGATTTTCCTATGTCTAACATAACTGTCTAACATATCCTTTCCCATGTCACGTGCTTGCATAATAAGATTGATATTTGTTTCACATGGAATTATTGTTGTTGGTTATCTGATGTATCTATTTGTATCTGTTTTTAAATAATGTGCAAGTATATAAGTAATTAATTAGATATGATTAAATCTGGTGATTTCATGGGATTAGAGTGGAGTCATAGTTAGGATGACATCTTGTCAATAACTAAACCGATAAATCCATATATAAAGATTGTAACTAGCTATTTCTTACATTCAATGTTTAGCAACAAGGTGTATGATTTTGACATGCAGTGGTAGCAGGATCTTTTCCTCCACATGCATATCCATGTAATGTTAATGCAGCTCCGAAATATGTATGAATAAGATAGATAAAGTAAATCATTATGTACCAGTTCAGATTTTTACCACCTCCAATTCACTTAGTACAGACTTATGTTTGTCACTTGTCCTTATCCAGCATAATTGGGTTAGTTAGGCTGATTATGGACTGATATCACTGAACACACTAAAAAGCAGTTATTGTAGTTGAATGCCTGTGAAGAGCTTTGGTGACATGGTTGCATTACCCTACCATCAGACTGATAATGGTATCCATTATATTTGCAGAAGACTTACCATGTACAGCAAAAGCATTGTATGGACAATGCTTGGCGATATTAATGTCACATCATCTTTATCTGAACCATATAATTAGATCCCATAATGGAATAATGCATTCAGTTCAGTAAAGTAAATGACTCATACACCTTAGATTACCAGTCTAGAGATGTTACATTGTGACTGGGGTTGATGATGTAAAAGTCCAGGTGTGACCAGAGTTGTTATTGCACATTTGGAGGTTACAGAAACCTGATAAGCCGACCATGTGGGCTTAAACGGTACGACCACACTAAGCAGGTAATGACATAAAAGCTGACTTCACTGGACAATACGGGCAACCAGAATATGTACACAACACACACAGGAACTATAACAGTTAAAAAAAATAAAGATGCATTAACAGGTAAAGCTGATTAAAAAACATAAATGAACTTAAAACAATACATAAACTATATGGACAAACTATATGGACATTTTTAGGAACACACATCTAATCACTGAATTCAGGTGTTAATTAAAAAATCTGGAAACATATGCAATAAGAAAAAAAAACAGGATAAAGACAAATACAGGAATTGGAATTAGATTGTCAAGATGGGTCATACTGCAGCTTAGCTGGTTGCATCTTGACTTACTGACCTGTGTTTTTCTTTACTTGTTAGCATCATAAATTACTAAATGCAAAATAACAATCGTACAAAATGCAGTTTTTTTAATCGTGACTATATTCTAGTGCATAAATCAAGGTCCATCAAACTATAGTTGGGTGACTTTGGTGTAAAAGAACACAGACCCCTGACCACAAACCCATGAAACATCTTTGGGATGAACAGACTTTAAGCCAGGCTCTCTCACCCAACATTACCCTGACTTCACAAATGCTTTTCTGGATGAATGGGCAAAACTTCCCACAGACACACTTCAAAGTCTTGTAAAAAGCCTTTTTTGAAGACCCTAATCTTTTATAGCTGCAAAGTAGAAACCAGCTTGGTGTCATACTCATGTAGGTTTAAAGTTTAGATGTCCTGATTCTTCTGTCCTAATAGTGCATAACCTGGCTTTTCAGTAAGTTATTGTGTGTGTGTGTGTGTATATATATATATATATATATATATATATATATATATATATATATATATATATATATATATATATTTCAGATCTACTATTGGAATTCAACAGAGCATACAATCCTGGTGAAAAAAGTAAAGCGTCTGTGAATTCTAAGGTTTTACATATTAGGATAAAATGAAAACACCTTAAAATGAAGTTACTGTAAGATCAGATAAACAACACGACAAATTACACCATGCTATTATTTATTTTATAAAAATGATACCAGAATAGAAAATACTTAATTAATTAATTATTAATTAAGAATTAGCCATCAATATCATCAATAAAACAAAATAAATGTATTCTGTATTACTTTTAGTTTGCCACATCTAATGAATTTTTTCCCACTTTTTTATCACATTGTTTCAGTTTGTTAAAGTTTGTGGGCATTAATTTTGGCATAGTTATACCGCAGGACATCTAAGCATGTATTTCAGTGTTTGGGATCCAGGTTAAAATCATGCTCTGGGCAGTGTTTCTATGTTCTCGCTGTGGGTTCTCTCTGGGTTTTCTGGATTGGGTCCTCTCACAGTCCAAATACATGGATTCAAGGTAAATTGGCTGTTCCAAATTACCCTCATGTAGTGTGTGTCTGTGTGAGAGTGCGTGTGCCCAGTGATGGATTGGTGCCCTGGCCTGAGTGTCTGCCCAGTGCACAAAAATCATGCCCATTTCTCCTGAATGGGCATGAGTAACCCCCGCAACCCTAGTATAGAATTAAGTGATAAGATGAGATGAGTTACTAAATTGTGAATTTGTTTTTTGTTAAATAAATAATTACATGATGTAATTCGTCATGTGTTGTACAGCACTGGTTCTGGGGTTCAAATTTATACCTGCACTTATACTGACTATTACACTTTTTAGATCTTAAGTCGGCAACAGTTCCAGTGTGTTTTGAACTGTACTTTACAGAGCAATGTTCCTTCATTTAGTGGAATGTTACACCAGTGCCATTAATAGTCCAGTGTTTTTTTGTTTTTTTTTGGCAGACTGGTAGCTGTTGATGGCATGAAATACTTATTTACAATATATAACATTTCCATCTGAGATTAATAAAAAAAATTCTGATACTTATATTCAATATTTAACACTTGATATTCAAAACATGGGGATTTAAACATACTTGATTAATTTACATGAATTATTATTATTAATAATAAAAATCATTGTAAAGCTTAATAGTACTAGAAGTAAAAAGGACCAAATAAATTGGCGTGTGTCCCTTTATGATGATGATTTATCAGAGAAAGATTTAGATTTGGAAGAATTACTTGACACATCTTGACATCTATTTGAATTTCATGCAGCCCATAGTTATTGTAGTTTAGTACTATCTAATAAAGAAGGAGAATAATGATGAGAATATTTGCAAACTTCTGCATTACGACAAGTAAAATGCTGTATTATTCTATTTTCAAGCTCGTCCATTAAGCATCAGTTTGGCAAGCTTACTGGAACCTTGGCTGTGTGCCCACCAACATAATTCCTATTGTTTGTCCATTAATCACAGAGTATGATTGCAACAGCATGTTTTTTAACAACTATGTTTGTAGCCAAACCTACAACCCGCAATCAGAATGAAAATGTGAAGCAAAACACAAGGGAACACAGGTCACCCTATATCAAGATGCATGTGTTGATTTCTTGGGATTTTTGTGGGATTGGTCCCCATTAATCATTGCTCTAATGATTAATTAGATGATTACATGTTGGGGTTTTTGAACCATTAAACCTGTTCAAAGTAAAAAAAAAAAAACAAAAAAAAAAATTAATTATTGGTTTATTGGTTCAAAAACGCCATCATATAATCATCTAATTAATATATATATACAGTGTGTATATATATATATATATATATATATATATATATATATATATATATATATATATATATATATATATATATATATATACATTATCCATACTCTACTAGGGTCACGGGGGGGTTCCCCATGCCCAACCAGGGGAGAACGTTTCAGGGACGCTGGGCAGATACACCCAGGACAGGGCGCCAATCCATCACTGGGCACACACTCACTCACACAAACACACTCTATATAGGCAAATTTGGAGAACTCAATTGACCTTGATCCATGTTTTTGGACTGTGGGAGGAAACCCACGCGGACACGGGGAGAACATCCAAACTACACCCAGATTAGGATTCAAACCAGGAATCCCTAGTGCTGAGATGCGAATGTGCTAACCACATTTAAATTTTTATTAATATACTCTACCACATTACCCCAGATAGCATAGGATAATATAAAAGAAGATGTGGCACTTACCAACCTGGGCTGGATTTCCGAAAAGTTTCGTAGCGCTAAGTACTTTGTAACTTCATACTTAAGAACAACTTGCGTCATTCTTAAAATCGCTCGTAACTTACGAGTACTCAGACCCACTCGTAACTCACTAAGGAGTTTGTAGGAATTGGCAGCGCACAAAGACTCACAGATGCACTTGTTCAAATCGCACAGAAACACAATTAACAGTAATATTACCACCTGGAATTCAGTAATTTAATCACGTATTATTTTATACATTATCATTATTTTATAGATATCTTTAATTTACTGATTTAAGCAGCAGTGCCATAATTGTTGTATGTGCTATGCTACACAACATTGCAGTTGTTGCTGGCTTAAGTTTTCCTGATGAAGAATGTGAGAATGAAGAGAGTGAAGACGGCAAACATGTTTCTGCCAAATACAGTTTATGCCTGTTCTATTAGTTGAATTGCAAGCATTGATAGTTTGTGATACATCCTTCACTTTCTTTTTGTTAATGTAATTTGTCTTTTTGTTCTACTTAATCAAGCATCTTATTTAGTTTGCTTTCAGAAAAGTGTATATTACGCTGTTGGTTTGCCATGCCACTGAATAATGCATTCAGGTTAAAAGTGCACCCATTGGTAAGCTTGCTTGGTAAACGATTGGTCAAAAATTGGTTGTTTCCCGCTTTTTATAACAGTAGCCCAATTTAAATATAATTATTTATTGTTTATATAGTTTTTAAAAATATTTCCTGACTTAATTGTTTATTTTTTGTGCATTATAATGAGAGATTGTGTGGTAATATGTGATTCAGTTTTAGACAGACGATGCCTTTCAGGGGCGGAGTCTACAAAGAATGACTTAATAGTCTCTCTTAGTCTAGGAGACTTAAGAAGGCTTTTGGGAAAGCACCGTAAAATTTGCATTCTTAAAGTTACGTCGTTCTTAAAGTTGTTCGTAAATGCTAAGAACATTCGCTTTCGGGAAATCCACCCCTGGTCAATAAGCAGCTGAATCGACCAATGCTGAGACACTAGGGGGAGTCCCTGTCAACATTAGCCACTAAGATTGGCTGTTACTAGGCAACGAAAGCAATGGCAAGCAAGCATTCCAAAAATCTGGGTCTGCTAAACTGGCAGCAAGTGCAGCAAATTACTACATGGCACTCTTCCATTCAATAGGAAGTTTCATGATCCACAGCATTTTGCTGCCAGCAGACACCAAGAATGGCAACACTCTGTGCACAACTCTAGCCCTTTAAGAAATGAGGCCAGACTGGTCAGGGGAAAAAAATCTTTCAAATGCTAGAGCATGTGTGTGTGCATGTGGCATTGTTATAACCCTTCAAAGAAACCAAATAATTTTGACCAAAACCTGAAAAACAGATGATGTTATACTTTAGTCAAATATTAATTCATTCATTCATTATCTTCCGCTTTATCCTATATTAGGGTCGTGGTGGGGTTCCCCATGCCCATCCACTCACTCACACACACACACACTCTATATGGGGCAATTTGGAGAACTCAGTTGACTTTATCCATGTTTTTGGACTGTGGGAGGAAACCGGAGAACCCGGAGGAAACCCATGCAGACATGGGGAGAACATGGAAACTCCACCCAGATGGGATTCGAACCGGGAATCCCTAGTGCTGAGAGGCGAACGTGCTAACCACTAAGCCACCGTGCCGCTCTTTTGACAAATACTGTCACCCAAATTATTTCCGCATGCTATCTTTTAGATTCCTAATTATTATTCGTTTTGTAAGCATTGTAATGTAAGCATTGTGGCTTTGATCATGGCTTGAAATGTCCTATATCAACTAGATTGATTATGTCTTAAGTAACTAAATATTGCTCTTCACTGTTGGTATGGCGGAAATTAAGAATAAAATTAAAACCTCCAACTGTATCTGGCTTACAAATGTTTTTTTTTTCTTTAAACATCCCTATTAATCACTATAGCATTTTTATGAACAAAAATGGGTTGTAATTATTTTTTATCATTACCAAATCAGTAACCATGCAGTGTAATGTATATTTTCTAGGATAAATCGTTGTTATGTTAATGTTTTTCAGTTCTGTACTATATTGGCACCAGTTTATCAGGTACTGGTTAAACATCTGTGATCCCATCTCCTGCCATGCTACATTTAGCTCAATAAGCTTTTCTTCCTGTATGCTTTCCTTTTAGAACAGACTGTTCCCAAACAGAATTTTGTATGCAGCACAGCAGCATGTAAAGGCTTGAAACTCTAAGGTAACAACTGTTACAAGTTTTCCTATCAGAGGAAGAGTACCTGAGAGAGATAGAGGATGGTTTAGTTAGTAGGGTTTGCACTGGGTAAAGAAACATCCATCAGTGGTGTGTTTGTTCTCTCTTTGTAAAGTGAAATTTTCCTGCAGTGATTAGCTTCATAAAACACTATTAGCTCTAAGCTGGTGATGGCAAACAGAGAAACATCTGTGTGCTTTTTACTGCAAAGGTGTTGCTTGATCTTAAAGTGTTAGTTTTTGCGGCTGGGTGTGTGTGTGTGTGTGTGTGCTGGTAATAAATTACATATATTATTATTTATTATATTTTTTATTGGTATTTTTAAACTTTGAATCTACCAAAATAATGTTTTTACCACTTTGTACATAGTGGTATAATAGCTGATTTCAATGAGTGACATTTTCCTGAAAACCGGATTGATTCATTTTTTTCTTTTTTTTTAGCAATATGGCTGTAATACATGGTGATTATATGATATAACTAAAGCTGTTTGTATGTCAGGACTATATAAAGTCTGCGATAATGCTATTTTTTCGTCAACTGAGAGCCTGAAAACCCTGTCACATAACCAGAGACTGGTGTACTTAGCTGGGGCTTTTGATCTTCTGCATAAATGTTTTATCCTAAGGAAAATCTTGTTGAAATATTATTATTCTTATATACATATTACCCAACATGTAGTTACCATATTTTTATTCTTATTTCATCATATCATCTTATTTGTTAATCTGAGACAGCATTCATTATTAAATATTCATTATTAAAATATAACGAATAACTGATTTAGTACATTTAATCAAACAATAAGTTGTTTCTATATATTCGGTTTATTCATATCAAAATAATTATCTTGTTTTTGGTTTAGTAAACAATTATATCTATATAAAATGTAGTTACAAGACAAGACAGTTCACAAAAAAAATTGCTAGCTAAGGTATGCTGGAACACCAAAAACTCCATAAGATATCAAAACCCGTATTTCCTGTTGTAGAGACCAGCTCATTGTCCATCGTAAAAATAAATCTTCCACAGTATAGACATGCACATTTTTTTGTCTTATTTAGTGGAGCAATTTTAAAGTAATTATTCCTACACTGCATGTTCAGTTAATGACCAGTGACCAGTTTTATGACATCTATGTTGGGATTATGATACACATTATAAGACTGTGTTGTTATTACATATATCATCATAGTGCGAACACTTATTTACACATAAGGTCAGAACTAAGTACTATATGAATGAAACTCTACACAGAAGGAACAATTGTCTGCCAGTCATGGGCTTGTGGTGAAGGAACCGGCCTTGTGACCTGAAGGTCTCCGGTTCGATTCCCGATCCCACCAAGTACTATGGCTGAAGTGCCCTGGGGTAAATCACCTGACCCCAATTGCTCTCTGGGCGCTGCATTTAAGGCTGCCCACTGCTCCGTGCATGTATGCTCACTTCACCAGTGTGTGTGTATATGTGTGTTTCACTGCATGGCTGGGTTAAATGTGGAGGACAAATTCATCTGTGTGTACGCACAGTAGGCAAAATAAATCACTGTATCACTTGTCTGAGAATTAAACCTGAATCTAAATGTTCTTGCTGTTAGTGACTAAATACTGATGAGTTAGTAATTAAGTTAGTAATAAACTAAGTACTGATGTTATTACAGATTCTAATTTATGTCTATACATCTTTAAACATGTATGTAGGTTATGCTTTGTAGGCAAGTAGTTAGTGCTTTTCTAAAAGACCACTAGAAGTGAACAAAATGCATCCTTGCTAATTTCATTACATTTTATTTATGCATTAAATCATTCAAATTAATAATGTGTGTTAATTAATAAATACATTTTAACAGTACTAAAAATAGTGTACAATTTTTATCCTATTACAACATCGGCTAAAATACTTTTAGCTGCTCCCATTGTTTGCATTAGTAATGTAATTGCCTTATGTTTGAAAATAGAAAGTAATGCCTCTTACTTTAAATTGACTAGAATAAATAATTGAATAGATAATTAAATCAGCTTGTCGGGTCACATTCCTTTCATTTACTTAATTTTTTTTCTTCTAAATTACTGTTAAAGGCAAAACAATTACAGCTTATTCCAACTACTTTTTGGAGACTCCTCAAATCATCCATCATTTCATGATTGCCGGAAGCATTTACAAATTGTCTGGATATGTGCACAAACACGACTACACATGGGGTGTAGCAAAAGGCAACTGTTGCCTGTAAAATGCGAAGATAAATAAAATTAGCTGACCACCCTTGAGTCTGTCGTTGATTTATGTTGGATCGTATGTGAGCTTTACACTAACTCCAATGCTTGTTTGTTGATGTGTGATCTATGTTTTTTTTATGCTGCTTTGTGCAGTTTGCTGTTTATATTGTAAAAAGCACACTATATAAATAAGTATATAAAAATGTGCTTTGTTATTATGATGTGTGGAAAAGTCTGCAATAGTAAATAAAACTACAGTAGTTTAAGTTCTTCTTTTTTCAGGACTTTTAATCATTCTTGACTGCTGTCCAGTGCTATATCTTATACTTTCTGTGCTAAAATTACAGCGATTTCCTTTTGCTTTTAGGATCACACAGCTTTGCATTTGTCAAGTGAATAGGCACTGTACTAATCATACAATCTTACCACGGCTATTATTTATACCTGAAGAAAATGGGTCACTATTTAAATCAATGTTAGTGAGCCATAGGGATTAATCGCCCCCTGCATTCATAGCTTTCACAATGTGTTACTTAAGGCATCATTTAATTTCAGAAACACACATCTTAAAAATATGTACTTTCAACTCTTGGAAATAGTTTTCTTAGAAAGAAGTTTTGTTTTTTTTAATTTCCATGAAATGGAGTGTGCAGGTACATGCATGCACACACATAGAGCTCATGTTATCCATCAAAGTCACAATCTGCCACACACTATGCTCTAGCTTGTTGGGTCTGAGTGGTTTATCTGGGAATCAGGTCTTTTCTGTTGTATGGTGCAGGGATGCCAGTATCTCTGCATTTCTAATTGGAGTCAGGAAATGTTTATTCACGTTTGATTGGGTGGGCCTTTGCAGCGTCTCTGGGAACACTTTAAATAAACTATTTCAGCATCCTGTTTAAATTCGCTTTCAGAACAAGAGAGCACAAGACAAGGCAGATCATTGCACATTTATGTAACACGTGGGTATCTAGTTTTAATTCTAGTGTCAAGCTTTCTGTGCATGCCATAGTTGTTAGCGGATTTGTTATATGAGCTGTGATTATTGTACTAATAGGTTAATCTGTGACGTTTAAATAGCATATAGCAGACAGAAGCAGAATACAGTCCATGGGCCAAAAATGGCCTAAACACTCATTTTCTGACCACAACACATTAAAGGGGATACAAAGAATGTGTTGTCATTAACAGATAGTGTGTCTATGAATATCGATTACTATCCAAAATGCTGAGAAGGCTTTCTACAATAAATTGCAATTATCTCATTCCACAAGTTACAAGAGTTTTTTTTACATACAGTACCAGTCAAAATTTTTGCTACACCTCCTTTCTAGTCTACTTATTATCCATTTCATCAGTTCCACTTGTTATAAAGATGGACGTTGTAGTTCTATTTACAATTACAATTATAGACTGTAGTAAACCCTTAATCTGTTCTCCAATGGTCAGGACCCTAATAGGAGCACTACAGAGCAGGTACTGTATAACTTCTAATTCCAGAAGTCTCACTGAGGTGCTTACCCGTGTTTCTCATATACTTGTACCAGCATTGATACACAATTCATTAGTCAGTCATCTGCTCTATTTATGAGCCTAATGCTAAACTTAGTGGACATTTTCATCTTGGCATATTAAAGACATGTTTGATAAAAGTGATTATTATCATTATACAAACAATTGACTACACTCGTAGCGTTTTCAAAATGGACAGTTCTGCATAAATTAGAAATACTAGATATTGGAACAGAATAGTGATCGACCGATTGATCGGCTGGCCGATTAATTGGGCCGATTTTTGGCATTTTTAGATAATCTGCATCGACCGATATATGAGCGCACAAGGACGATGTTTAAACAATGCCTACAGGCAACGCTGTGGGCAGCTCCGTCACTCTGGCTCAATGACTGAATAAAGTCATTTGATCTAACTTTTGCTTAGAGTGGCCCCTAGTGTTCTTCCGACAGAACGTCAGTCAATGCTCAAGGCAATGGATCGTTGGATCATGATAGAAAACTGTTTATCTTTCAACTCTCAGTATTTGTTACTGGGTGCTCTTTGTAATGTATAAAGTGTTTACTGTCTGCATAATTAGAGAGACTATGTTATTTAGAGAAAATGCCAAAAGTTTTATTTGGAACTGTAACCTTAGCAACCACTTGAACAGCTAAACTGGCCAACTAATACTAATTAATACTAGCTTACGCTATAATAATGTTCCGGGATGCTATTTGTAACATATACAGTGTTTACTGTTTGTATAATTAGGGCGATTTTGTTAAACTGGCTAGCTAATGCTATATATCGTTAGCACTAACTGACGCTAGCTTACAGGCAGTGTTGTGCCAGTTCACAGCTTTTCTGAACATTGTTCAAGTTCGGTTCATACATGCTCAAAGTGAACGTTTCATGTTCAAAGTTCACAATTTTAATTCTGAACTAGTTCAAAGTTCAGTTCATTTAATTTTTTTCTTGAGATATTCAAACACTTTTTTTGCACACTACAAACTACAATATTTGTTTGTTAATATTTTATTTATTTATCTAAATCAGATAAATTGGCTCATTCTAAAAAGATGCTGCTCTATGCTCATGTTTAGGTACACTGAAACTTTAATTAATAATGTGTAATTTAAAGTTGTATGTTTTTAATATTGCTCTCTGTATTACAAAAAGTAGAGTAGACAGTGATAAACTGTCTGATTACTTTTGTGTCTTGTTTATTATTATTCATTCATTCATTATCTCCCGCTTTAATAAATTTAAATAAATTCAAGGAAGCCTGTGCAAGGCTACCTAAAACATTTGATTTTGAAGAAAAACCTCAAATAATCTAGGCTTTTAAGATTTATTTTCAAATTACACCTTATAGTGTACATACACTAACTCACCCACCCATATATTCATTCAATCATTATCTCCCGCTTTATCCTCTATTAGGGTCGCGGTGGGGTTCCCCATGCCCATCCAGGGGAGAACGTCTCGGGCGCTGGGCAGATACACCCAGGACAGGGCGCCAATCCATCGCTGGACACACACTCACTCACTCAAACAGACTCTATATGGGGCAATTTGGAGAACTCAATTAACTTGATCCATGTTTTTGGACTGTGGGAGGAAACCGGAGAACCCGGAGGAAACCCACGCGGACACGGGGAGAACAGGGAAACTCCACCCAGATGGGGATTCGAACCAGGAATCCCTAGCGCTGAGAGGCGAACGTGCTAACCACTAAGCCACCGTGCCGCCCTGTTTATTATTATTATTATTATTATTATTATTGTACTTTATTAGTTGCAATAAAAATTGGTAAATGCTTTCTATATCGGCCATCGGCGACTTCTGTCGTCTTAATATCGGTATCGGCCATTAAAAAACCCATATCGGTCGATCACTAGAACAGAACATCTTACATAATCATTCTTAAACAGTCTACTTGTATAAACAATTTCAGTTAAAATTAAGAGACAATAAATGAGACAATATGCATTGAATATATTTACTGTATTAGATTACCACACACACTAAACTGTGCTGATTTAGGTTCATAAGATCTAATGCATCATGCATTGACTGTACTTACAGTTTATGAAGAGTAAGAGTAGCCACTGGGTTGCTTGAGTTTAGAAAGGCAGGTGCATTTCACTAAAATAAAGCCACCAGGAACATTTAAAAAATGTGCTGCAGGTGAATATTAACATCACTGTATTGCCAAAGGTGAATCAGTTTAGCTGAACTACTGGGACAAAGTTCACAGTGCAGTAGATTCTCTTGTTTGCACAACAACAAATCATCTCCCTGTATTATATAATGCCAAACTGATCTCAAACTAAGCCATATTTACCACAATTAATCCATGTAAGACCTACAGCAATAGCTAATGCTACTTTGGTCTTTGGACAGTATTTGTTAAAGGTATTGTTCCATTTTTATCCCCAGAAGGCCAGCACTTTGTTGTATTCTACTTTGTAAGTTATAGTTCTTGCAAATTATATTCTTGTTTATGTTGGAAACAATCTGTATCACAGGTTTAAAACTGGTTTTATGTTTAATGTTAATTTATCATAGCAAACATTAAGCCTGTGCTTTGATATCAAGTAATTTCTTAGTGAATTAATACAAATAATATGTTATGAATTATATTTCATACCTATTAATTTTAAATGTGTTACAACATCATTGTGTTAATGTTTACAGTTACACAAGTACATACTGATTTCTTTGTTGATTACATTATTGATGTTAAAGCTCTGCTACTAGCAAATTGTTAACTGCATGCAACTTGGTTAGCATGTTGATAGGCTAAAGCATTTATTAAAATAAATTACTGGTGGATGTGAATGTGTAAAAATTCATTCATTCATTATCTTCCGCTTTATCCTCTATTAGGGTCGCAGTGGGGTTCCCCATGCCCATCCAGGGGAGAACGTTTCGGGCACTGGGCAGACACACCCAGGACAGGGTGCCAACCTATCGCTGGGCACACACTCACTCACACACACACACACACACACACTCTACATGGGGCAATTTGGAGAACTCAATTGACTTGATCCATGTTTTTGGACTGTGGGAGGAAACCGGAGAACCCGGAGGAAACCCACGCGGACACGGGGAGAACATGGATACTCCAACCAGATAGGGATTCGAACCGGGAATCCCTAGTGCTGAGAGGCGAACGTGCTAACCACTAAGCCACCGTGCCGCCACTACTATAATATTATACAATTAAATTAATTATTTTCTACAAAATGCAAAATGATACTTCTAATTACTTATTCCAGACTCACAACGTATGGGAGCTTATCATATCTTTTAAGTCATTCAGTGCCAACTTTACTGTATATAATGCTTTGTCCTCACACTAATCTTTTACATGTGTGAATTTCTTTCTAGGATCGCCTTTTTTTTGTGATGGAATATGTAAATGGAGGTGACCTGATGTTCCAAATTCAGCGTTCACGCAAATTTGATGAAGCCCGTTCCCGTTTTTATGCGGCTGAGGTCACGTCCGCTCTCATGTTTCTCCACCGGAATGGGGTCATTTATAGGTAATATATCATCAAGTCATTACCTTATTTATTTATTTTTTTGTTCATCTGCATGTAATCTCTTAATCCCAAATATTACATCTTGTATCACTGTCAAGTTTCCAAGAGTAAAAGAGCTATGTGACCTTTTAGTCAGGTCGTTTCCATCTCACAACCAGTCAAATTTGTAAAACATTTTTTCCAAGCCAAAAAGACTGCAGGTCATGTAATGTAAAAAAATTTAAGCTTGACATTCAGTAGTTACCTTCAAAAAATGATTGATCACAAATTTGGGCCCAGTTTTCCTAAAGCTTTTTAGAATTAGGAGCAATTAAACTAGTAGTGGCAATGTTGATGCCAATGTCTGTTTTACTATGTTAGAAATTATTTATGCTAATTTCGTCTTAATTAATTAAACTGGTTGAACTTTGATTTTTTTTTATTTACATTTGTTTATATAAATTATATACTCATAAGAATTGTGATGTTTTTGTTGAAAATAGCCATAGTCACTGTAAAATCTGGCTTTAGAACTATAGATGAAAACATCCAGCATTTAAGCATCTTTAACATTTTTTTTTTTATGATGTAGGTTGCCATGTATATTACCTACATCAGTTGTAGTGGGTTCACATGACATAATCAAATCTGGGGTCTATGGGTGTTTTGTTGCTACTTTGCGTACTGATAACAGTGCTTGTTGGCCTTGTTTACCTCACAGTGTTTACTTGAAGGAGCCTGTCTCTTGGATGATTTATTCATTCTCAGACAGTTTGTTTATCTACTGATTCGTGTGTCATTAAACACACAAACATGCTGTGCTTAGGGAGATGAGTTTGGCATTCCTTTGGTTAATTCCTACTCATTATTTTCTTTCTTCTTGTTAAAATTTTAAAAATTGTTAATTTTATTGTTTTATACAAGTTGAACATGAGCCAATGGAAATGATTTACTGACTGTAAATGATTGTGCCTGTTGTGGTATTTATATTCTATTAAATTACTTATATTGTCTTGTTAAATCCAACATATCCTTCCATGTGTCAGATGGCTATGTGGTATTCACAGCAAAATAATGTTAGCACTGATCAGTGTTATAAAGACTACTTTACTTTACTGTTGTTATCCTGGGCAGAGGTCATGTCTTTTAGTGATCTCAGGCTGACCTCGGTGACTTTTCAGCTTTCCCACCCAGCCATTCTCTGTCTGTCCTGAATATTCTTTTGGGGATTGTACAGGAAAAATGCTATTTAGTTTTGAATGTTGTTTTTATTGCAATGAAGGCACCTTCTACCCAGTTGTGCAGAGAACTGCAAAATAAGGAAGGATAAAGGGTGTCTTAAAAATCTTGTCACTTTAAATAATATAATCAGTCTCCATGTTTGTTATTTGCTTTGAGATTTGTATTATGATTATTTAATTTGGATTTCGAAGTCCTGGCGCAATATAGAATGTGATTCTTTATAATACCTTGTCTTTAGACTACTGTTAATGGTTTGTCCAGAATTGCTTTGATTATATCCATCCATCTTGACTTTCCTTCCTGTCTTTTGCCTTTAGCTATTTTAAGCGTAATTGTCAGTTTCAATGCTTTGGCTTATAAATTGTTTAAAATAAGTCTAATCCAGATAAATGATCTTTAAATGTAGGATCCTCACAATTACTGAAGATTTTTAGAGAAATATAATAAAATTTATAATATGTCCAAATGTAACAAAAAGTGATTTTTTTTAACATGAGCAAAGCATTGTAATAGAACAACAGGAAGTATTGTGCCAAGCTTTTGTTGGAACACCACACAGTCAATTATATAAAGAAAAAATGGATTGATTAAAAAACAATCAGTTGATAAGTGTTGGTTTTATTCTCAAATGCAGTTTAAGAATAAACCCACTTTAAGTGTTTTTTGTAATTTGAACGGCATCTGGCTGGATGTACACACTTACGACCTTAGTACCCTTTGTTTACTGAGGGCCATTGACTCAAGCATTGACCTGTGAGTGGAAACTCACCACTTGTGATCCAAGAAGTATGAATTGCTCATTGTGTGCTATGAGAATACACATACACACATAACTGCATTAACATTTACATTTGTAACAGTGATGTTGTTCTAGGATATTTTTCCTTCTGTGGGTTTAAGCAGTTCTGCTTAAGTTCTGGTAGATCAACTTAAGTGCATGCGCTGTTCTTGGGGTTTTTTGATTTTCATTATATGTAAAAATTAAGAAAATATTGTATGCGATCCCATCTTTTAACTGTGGATAAAAACTGAATTGTTACTAATTACAAGGAATTTTCTAGAGACAGTTTGTCTAGAGACAGTTATGAAAATAAATGCGCAAAGCAACAAGGCACTGCATCAAGGTACAGCACAGCCATCAAGCAGTGCATTAAAGATTAGTGATAAATATGACACTTACAGGGATAGACTACTGTCTATCCCTGTACTTGAATTGAGGAGTGCTGACTTCAACATGCTGCTCAGAATTCTATAACATCTTAAGTTCGCTGTGGCTTATGTTGTACAGCAATGCTCAAAGGTTTGTGAACCATTTAAAATTCTTTTAATTTCTGCATAAACTTTAAACTAAAAATTATCTGTTAAAATCTGGTTCTCAGAAGATATGTTTGATAAAGTGTATTATTGCAAAGAGGGTATTTGTGAAGAAAAGTTGTTAATGCTCATTAGACTGGCTCATTAGATTTAAAAACCACCCCTAGAGTTCAGAATAGTCTATAGTCATTAGACTTTAGTTTTTAGAAGTGATTGATTAACAGGGTGATGCCAAGAACAAGGTGTTCAATGTATTTATAGCGCTTTTGACAACATTTCATTATCTGAAAGTTTGCTGACATGGCCACTCTGTCAACTTGGGTGATGTTTTCCATTTGAAAATAAGCTCTGTACAGTGATGGACCTTAAAGTATTTGGAAATTAACTCCACATAAAATGATGAGCAGCAACAACAGCTTTTCTCCTTGGGATTGTCTTAACAAATACCTGAATTCTCCATGCCAGTAAGTTACCCAAACATTGCTTATACAAAGGTGGTCAACTTGTTAAACCTTATCAGGGGTATTTGATAAACAATACATGTCTTTTACTACTCCCCTCAATTCCTATGAATTCACCAAGAGTATACCTTTTACAAATCACATCTGCATTTTGGGTTTAATTTTGTTAAATACTTACGGACATAGTTATGTTGGTGTTCTGTGATACCTAGCAAAATTTTATAACAAACTGAAATATAATGCATTTTCACCCCGATCACAGCTACTGTACATAAAAGTAGAAGTACAAGTATATAAATGTGCCAATATGTCAGCATTGTGCTGATCTCTGCTTTGAAATATAAAAATAAAGCTAATTATAGAGCAGGAATCAGGAAACTTTTAACCTAACAAAGTCATAAATACCAGTGACTGCCCACCCTGTACACTAACAATGCAGGTAGAGCACTGCAAATATTGCAATTGCCCCATCACTACCTAATTTCACCTCAGGTGTCAATGTTTGAAACTGACTAATCCTTCTGATAATCAATATTTTTTGTTGTGTTTACAAAAGTTTACAGTTTAAATGAAAGATTGCATTTCATACATGGCAACAGTGTACATAAACTTTAGCTTGGAAAAGACACACACACACACACACACACACACACACACACACACACACACACACACATTAAATATATTGTTGTTATTTAGACTAAGAGAATTATTGAAGCATTTACTGACTACTGCTGAAATTTAAAAATAAATTAGGCAATGTGAAATCACATATAAAAGTAATAACCAGTACATATTAATATAATTATAGGATATGTATTGTGTTACATTTGAAATTGTATAAAATATTGTTGGTGGTAATACAATAAAGAGGTTTCCCAATGTTACTTGATTGTCTCAATGACCTGTTTTCTGGGGTCTATTATTGGTTTCAGGGAGAAATTGTGTGCAATTAAATTTCTAAAATAATATGAAATAATTTTGCAGTGATTTTGCACTTTTACATGAATATGGACAGGGTTTAAAGTGCACTTGTTCTTTTAAATGTTAGAAAATAAATGAAACATTACAATTGATGGTTGTCCAGACTTTTGCATGCAGTAGTATGTATAAGGACTTATACCTAGCAGTTTCATTAGAGGATGTCTTTTAACTTCATTTCAGTAGAGTTAAATCTGCAAGCTTTTGGATCAAATATGTTTGACCATTTTTCCAAAAACATGCAGTCAAACTAGGTATCATTTAAAATAATTACTCTTATTTACATTCTAGAATTTCTCGGCTAACATGTAAGCTCAATGCATTCCTATGTTTCATGACTTGTAAATGTGCCTGTCATCTATTTATAAAAAATAAAAAAAACATGAAAATAAGTCTGTTTTCATCCCATTTTCCCATTGGGTGTTAGAGTTTACTCCATACGTAATGGAAAAATACTCTACATTATATGAAAGACAGGAAATGCTCCCTCATGTTTGTTTGTTTATTTTCGTTCTTCATTTCACTCTCTTGTCTTTGTTTCAATAGATTATTTTTCCATAAATATATACATATACAAAGCCCATTTTAGAAAAATTGGAACATCTAAAATGTAAACTAAAATCTACAATTTTTAATTCACTTCAAACTTTATTTAACAGTAAAAATACAACTTTTTAATTCTATTTGTCATACGTAAAATTAAACATAGATGCCTGTAATATGTATTTATGTATTGGTACCAGAGAATAAAACCGAAGCACCATGTCACTGGATATTGCGTTTATATCTCAGGACCTTTATTGTTGTGTATGACAATTTGCTGTTTCTTCAGGATATAAATATAAGGTAACATCTGGTAAAATTTTATTATCATCAACTCTGATGAAACCCAAGAACTCCTAATTTAAACAAGAATGAAAAGTGCTGATGCACCAGTAAAGAGATTTCAAAAGTAGAACATAGTTGAAAAGTGGCATATATGCATAATGAATACCATTTAATACCGGAACATTTCATCTGAAAATCTAGTTGACTCTCTAAGAACGCTGAAACTGGGCCTTCTACTTTTAACCTTAACCTGAGCTCCACTCATTAGGCAACTAAAGTTCTCATATTATTGGTAATCAATCCAGTTAAGAAAATATACATTTTATCAGTCCTATACAATATTTAAGCCTTCACTGGCATCTCAGTCGTTCCACTCTTCATTCTCTTCATAGCTACCATCACTTCCTCCTTGCTAATCTGAGGCACTACCTGGTTTGCTATCTCTGCAATATCCAACCTTCACTCTCTCACTTTTATTTCTTACATTCATCAGGTCCCTTTTATTACTCATTTGATCTCCTCAGTACACAGACTGTGATAATACACCACACCAAACAAAATGTCAAACAAAAAAACACAGGGCCCTATTTTAGTGAACTTTAACGAGCCATCAACTGCACACAGTGGGGCTTGAATTAGGTCGTGTCATTGTGCAATGTGCAATAAACCAATCAATGCTTCACTTGCCATTCCCTTTAAGAGCCAGATGATTAAACTTTGGCGGATTGCTATTTTAACAGCACAGCTACCTGGAACCAATGTGCTGGCCCATGAGATATTCCATTTTACTGCGGATCGGGCTGATTGCTGACATCGGCCTAGGTTGTTTTCACATTGCCAAGTTAGTAAATATGCCAGAAATTTACCTAATCACACATCATTTCGAGACCACCAAACCCTTCAGTGTAAATATTTTCACAAGCTCTATTGCTATTTAAATGATACATGCACAGTGCGTGAAAATGTTTTATATTGGTACTGGGGTACCCACACTTTTGTAAATTGCAGACTACTTACCTAAGATTTAACAGATAATTTGAAGCAGTTTAATCTCATCAAAATCACATGGACAAGGCACAGTATTGAACCAATGACAAATGAGATAAAAAAAATAGACATATTTTGTTTAAATTAGAAAATTTATGTTTTTTTTATTCCTGGTCATCTTGACCAGGACAAACTACCAGCATGGTTGAAACAATGAATTCGAAATTATACCAAGAAAGTTTAAAAGAAAGTTCCAAAACATATTTTTGTGAAATGTATCTCAAGTGGGCGGCACGGTGGCTTAGTGGTTAGCACGTTCGCCTCTCAGCACTAGGGATTCCCGGTTCGACTCCCCATCTGGGTGGAGTGTCCATGTCCTCCCCATGTCTGCGTGGGTTTCCTCCGGGTTCTCCGGTTTCCTCCCAAAAACATGGATCAAGTCAATTGAGTTCTCCAAATTGCTCCATATAGAGTGTGTATGTCTGTGTGAGTGAGTGTGTGCCCAGCAATGGATTGGCACCCTGTCCTGGTGTATCTGCCCAGCGCCCGAGACGTTCTCCCCTGGATGGGCATGGGGAACCCCCCCGCGACCCTAATATAGGAGCGGAAGATAATGAATGAATGAATGCATCTCAAGTGAATTTGGCTCATGCAGCAGAACAATGAGCCTAAGCATAAACATTTACATATATCTTGTATACAATACATTAAGTAATGCTCTGTAGAGTGCTTTGTTTTTAAATAAAATGATGTCTGAGTAATATGTCAAAACTAAACAAAAACATGATAAAATGCATATATTTTAGAAGTATCAATTACACATCATCATATTTATCATTTACTCTCATTTTTATTTCTCTGTGCCACTCTCTGTGCTATATTTTTCCTTATTAGTTTTAATTTGAAAAACTAAATAGGGTGAACTAATGCTGCATTATTATTAGGGGTGTCTTCAACTAAGGATTTTCATAGTCGAATCTGATTGGTCATATTTTCCCTATACACGACTGATAGTCGAATCAGTTAAAATTTCACCACAAGATGGCGCTATAAGCGTGGTTTTAAAAAAATATTTTTTTAATATTTTTTACTTGTTTTTCTAGAGCACCGTAAATGGGATCCCCGTTCTGGACTTTTTTTTTATTAGGATGAAATTAAGAAATTAGGATGATTTTATTTGACAAAAGGCTATATATATAACGAAAACAAAGACATTTCATGTAAAAACTAATGCTTAGCAGCAGCCATGGGCACCCCCATGTGGTCAAAATGGTACATTCGACTATGAGGTTCATAGTCGACTAAGGTTCTCCGAATCGAATCGTCGAATCAGCGAATAATGCAGCTCACCCCTAATTATTATATTAAAAGAACCCCTGATGGTTTATTGAGTGGTAGGTATCAACTCAGCCACATACACACACGCATACACACATTTTTCTTTTATACATTTGTTAAAAACACACACACACACACACACACACACACACACACACACGCACGCACTCACACACATTTGACTGAATGGCATGCTCTGATGTTGACATTCTTATTGCAATGAACCATCAAGTTCCGTGCCAACTAGTTTCATCCCTCCCTTTTTCTTTCATCAGAGGCTTATCGCATAGGCCTCTTCTCTCTTGCTCTTTTTTTTCTTACTTTTGCTCTCGCTTTTTCCATGCATTTTTTTTTACTGCTAAATCCTCCTGTGGATGACGGTTCTGGAAGTGACAGATTGATTCAAACAATCAAATTAAATTTTGTTGTGCATTTTTAAAAATCATTGACAACAATACTTACATTTCCTAAACATACTAATTACTTTGCAAATAAACAATTACATATATGTTTTTATTCTCATAAATATATAATGATAGTTCATTGTAATACTATTGTTATACAACCTGGTTTGTAACATAACACTGGTATAAGTCCCTGACAATAGACCTTTCTTGTGCGTTTTATAGATTATCTTATTTTCAATCAGTTTTACAAAATTGTTTTTAGTATTTGGCTTGCTGTAATAACAAAATACACTTATGCTATGCATAGAAGTCTGTATGAAAGGTATGACAGTCTCAACCACACAAGCCAAGAAATTTAATTTAAACAAGCAGGAAATATGAACCTAATACATACACATCAGAGTGTTTGCCAATCTTACACAGTGTCAGATGAATCAATTATACATCAAAGAACTGTACATTTCAGTGAGAGCTTCAAAAGTTGTGTACAGCTGCTCCATGCCACCTCCATGCACACAAGCTATGTGTCAACCCACTCAGAGCCACATGCTACTTACCGTACATACTTTATGGTATGATGTAAGCTGTCACATCTGAGGCAAGAAACTCTGAGCAGTCAGAACAGAGTGCTTGAATACCGGTGCCAGCTCATTAAATACAGTCAGGTGCCCAGTGTTTTAGTATTTGGCTTATTGTAATAACAAAGTGCACTCAAGCTGCACAAATAAGGCTGCAAGCTTGAATGCGTCCAGTCAGAACATCTGAAATAAAAACATAAAAGCTAAAATAACAAAACTTTATTTAGACAAATAAAGAGCATAAAACCATGTTTTACGACATGCAATTGGTGCAATTGTCCATTTTTTATTCAGAAAACACATTAAGGCGTAAAACATGGTATCTTTTTTTTAATTGCCTTGTTAATGCTAGATGGGGCGACTTAAGGCATGTTCATGACTGTTAGCATTTTTTGTTCTTTAACTAAGTGTTGCAAAGCTTTAAAATGTGTACTGGGGTATAATTTGTCTTTTACTGTTTTATCTTAATAAAGTACAAGCAATTTTACAAGTAACCTTTGACTTTGGCCCTGACCATAATTTTTTAATTAAAATACCCCCTCAGAAAAGATATACGGATATACAAATACTATATTGATTGTTCAAATATATAATAATTCAAATTGTTTTTGTATTTGTTAAATTTTAAATCAACCTTGAAAATGGATAGAGTTTAATTCTAAAATGTTCATTTTTCAAAAGTAACAACACCTGAATACCTAATATTAAAAATTTAATTATTAAGATTTATCTCTAAAATGAGTAATAAATGAGTCTGTAATGCATGCCTTGAGAAACCCCAGGTACTAAAAGTGTTATATACATACTCATCATTCCTATTTTTTGTAAATATAATGTTTTAGATACTTTAAAGGTTCAAAATACAGGACATTTGAATTTTGAAAATAGTAAATAGATTCTAGGGCCATATGGAATATCAGCATAATATCTGATGGCTACATCATTCTCTCTTTCTTTATCCAGAGATCTCAAATTGGATAATATCCTATTAGATGCTGAAGGACACTGCAAGCTAGCTGACTTTGGCATGTGCAAAGAGGGTATTCTTGATGGCATAACCACAACAACATTCTGTGGAACACCTGACTACATTGCACCTGAGGTACAAAATGTATTCTTTGAAATTATTTAAAACTATCTACAATAAACTCTACAATAAAACTGTCTTTTTTGTTTCTATATTTAGTATATGATATGCTGCTATATGTCTATTGTATTATTTTAGCAATTATGTTGGTGAAGTTTAGATAACATAAGGTTATGCGATCAATTGTTTTTTTTCTTTGTATTTAAGTAAAAAGTTGCAGGGCATGACACCAACAGAAATAACCCAAATGCAATCCCAAAGTTTTCCAACTATTTCAATGTTACTACTAACACCCTTCATTTTAGAATTAGTGATTATCTAGTATTTGGATAAATGATTATTAACTAATGTATTGTGCATTGTTATTATAGTTTATTGTTTATTTTAAGAACTGCTGTATAATAAATGTTTTCTGTTGGCTAAGAACAATGACAGGAGTTTAGTATTTTAGTGCTTCACTGTTTCAGAATATACATTTACATTTAGTCATTTAGCAGACGCTTTTATCCAAAGCGACTTACAAATGAGAACACCACAAATCAGTATTTAAGGAATAACCCATCTACAGTGTAGAATTTTCACACCTGATCATTATCCTATACTGTACCCCACCTCCATTTTTTGTACCCCACATTTTGTATACTGTCCATTTTGTATACTGTACCCCACCTCCATCAAGTGTTTGTGAAAGAGATGTGTTTTCAGTTGTAAGTAAACATCATAGCAATAAGATGTATAATATTTATAATATTTAAATACATATTTCTTGATCCTCAACAAACAGATCCTGCAGGAGATGGAGTATGGGCCTTCAGTAGACTGGTGGGCTCTGGGGGTGCTGATGTATGAGATGATGGCAGGCCAGCCACCATTTGAGGCTGATAATGAAGATGACTTATTTGAATCTATTCTACATGATGATGTACTTTATCCAGTGTGGCTTAGTAAAGAGGCTGTTAGTATCCTTAAAGCAGTAAGTATCTGTTGGCATTTGTATTTGTCCCATATTTTATGAATTGACTCTTCCTTTATATTTTATTAATTTCTAATAAAACAGCTTAAATTCTTTCTTCGGATGTTCTTCGGAAATTTTTTGGTCATGACCATTTTAAACTCTCACAAATATCAACATAAGAAAATGTTGGACTATACATACATAACTGGAATTGTGAAATAGTTCCTTGTCCTTTAAGTTAGTCACTCCCCTAGGAAAGGCAGCAAAAGGTATGATTTAGTCCCCACAAGTCTATTCAAAAACTGACATCCAGCATGCCAAGCATCTGCAAAGCTGTTATTGTGTGATGAACAGAAAAAGTCTAATTTAATAAATTGTTATGACAATACAGTATATGGGCTCTGGTAAGGGTGTGCTCAAATTTGTGTGTGTGTGTGTGTGTGTGTGTGTGTGTGTGTGTGTGTGTGTGTGTGTGTGTGTGTGTGTGTGTGAAAAATAAATGAATGTGTTCTTCACTTGTACAATCTCAAAGTCTTTATTTGTGGCATGACAGTCCAATGTCTTTGTGCTTTTAGTTTTTGACTTGTATTCATGTTGCTGCACTGGAACTTGTGTGCTGTTTCTCTCAATGCTTTCATGTTTTTATTTGTTGGTTTGTGTCAATGTCAGTGTGCGTGTCTTGGTTTGCCTGTGGCTGTGCAGTGTTTGTTAGTCTGTGTGGGCCTTTGTATATTGCATTTTTCCATTATATGTCCCAAATTTACTTTGGTCATCTCTGACCCATTTGTGGGAGCAGCAGCATATTTCTCTTGGACTGAGCTGCACTTTTGTGGCCTAACCTGTCACACTCATCTCATTTACACATTTTACAAACCCAACACTTGCAAATGTAGGAAAAAGCATGGGTTGAGTGGCTGTTGAGATGGCCCTTCCTGAGTCCTTCACATGCTTTATTTCGGATTTGCTTTAACCTTCATTGTTCTGCTGTGTCTCTTCTAGTTCATGACAAAAAGCCCCAATAAACGTCTTGGCTGTGT
Source organism: Corydoras sp. C115 (assembly GCA_019802505.1). Taxonomy (NCBI): domain Eukaryota; kingdom Metazoa; phylum Chordata; class Actinopteri; order Siluriformes; family Callichthyidae; genus Corydoras; species Corydoras sp. C115. The sequence goes on from JAFMOC010000007.1 coordinate 8,449,597, forward strand.
GGCATCTCAGGGCCTGGAGGAAGCCATTAAAGTGCATCCTTTCTTTAAAGAGATTGACTGGGTACTGCTGGAACAGAGGAAAATTAAGCCACCCTTCAAACCCCGCATTGTAAGTAAGATTGCGCAATGCACATTGTTGTTGGATGTGCACCTGGCTCAGGGAGTTCAAGAAACATACAGCAAAACTAATTTACAACATATTTACAATTATTTATAACTCCTTATTTTAAAATAAAAAAAGAAATGCATGTTAGAATGTTTGGGACATTATGGCCTCAGAAGCACTTGCTATTGAAACAAAGGAAAAAATATGGAAAATCTAGTTATTGAAACCAGATTAGAAAATGATTCGGTTTAATAATACTGCAGCTGGTTCTTTGTGTTGTTCTCTCATTTGTAAACTGCTTTAGATAAGAGTGTCTGCTAAATCTATAATGTAAAAGTTTTAAAATATGGCTCACTTTGCTTAAAATTACTTTAATATGATATATTTTGCCTCAGTGATCAAAAAAGGCTTACGTGAGATAAAGGTCTTTGTCAGGTGCAGAGAGCTTAAAATCCCGAATGGCCACATAAAACCACCATCACAATAATTTGAACTGCCATTTTGAAAATATATCTGTTTTATTGTTATTTCTCTAAGAACAGCTAGGTATCGGATAATAATAATATCAAATATGATGCCATTAATAACTTTTTTTCAATGAAATCTGTATTTCACAGCAAATAATAATGTTCAGAGTTCAAAAATGGTATTTATTTATAGTATTTATTATTTATTTTGCATTAATTATACATTAAAGCTGTAATTTCATATTCACATATAAATTATTAGTCTCTCTAATTAAAAAAAAACTTTAAAAAGTCATTACTTGCAATTTATTGCAGAAAAGCGTGATAAAAATACAATCAAATACAATCAAAGTTTTGAATGTGCTTTCTGTTTGACCATGTGGAGTGGATTCTGGTTTTGCCCTACATGGACTGAGATTTCTGCTTAGTTTTTTATTAATATTATCTACAGTTGATTGAGAATAACGTAAACATTTTTGTGAAACGTTCCTTTATTTTTTTGAACATTTTAAAACATTTATATTTTGTATTCATGCATGCTGATGACATTTCTGAGTAACCTGTTCTACAGGCACAGCTCAGTTAGTGTTTACTGGCATGTTGCATAAACAAGCCTCTGTGCACTATATGAGAAACATCTTAAAATTTAAAACAGCATCAAAACAGCCGGTCACCTGCAAAAAAGACAAAAATGTACACTACATTGTACATTGTACTTTGACTGTATATTATATATAAATATTGAGTCACAGATTTTAATCATTCCAAATTTATAGGTGCTAGCCTATAAAGATGGCTAGCCACATAAAGGTGCTTTTTATGGTACTAAAGCTCACACTACCCCTTAATAATTAACATTTAGGGGCAAATGTTAAACAGTTCAGGGGCTTACAGTGAGAAAGATTTCCCAGGTCACGTGGCTATTGCAGGATTTCTTTTTGAAGTTTAATTGTTTTTTTTTTGTTTTTTTTTTTGTTTTTTTTGCTTATAATAAACAGCATATCCTTTTTTGTTTATTTGTAATGTGTAATACATCTGCATGTTGCTTTGGATTTACTGTACAATGCTGAGTTGTATAAGAGTGCATACACCAACAGAGCCAAAAACTCTGTAATTCATATATTTTTTCAGCAGATATATAAAGTAAAAAAAATACTTTGTACCTCAATATTTCATGACTTTCATATTTACTGGGCTTTTCACTTTTGTTGTTCCTGCAGAAAACCAAGCGAGATGTTAATAACTTTGACCAAGATTTCACACGAGAGGAGCCGGTGCTTACACCAGTAGATGATGCCATCATTAAACAAATCAATCAGGATGAGTTTAAAGGCTTTTCTTATTTTGGTGAAGAGACTTTGTCCTAGGATTACAAGCTTACATGGGCTGCACTCTTTCCAATCTGATCTGAACATCTTCATTTACCTTTGAAAACTGAATTAGGACTATTTAAAGAAATTGATTTAAAGCTACTTATTTTCAAATCATAATTCTATGATTTTTGAATTAGACAACATTTCAGCTGACCACCCATCACATGCCACTGGTTCAAATCCATGGCTATTCAATGAAATCATATTTGGAGGAGAATTTAAAGTAATCAAGATCCAACTTAATTATCAATAATTGGAATTTAATTGTAAGTTATCCTCAGATGGTGCATTCATATTATATAAACAATTTAATATTATTAAATATACAGAAGTATAAATTATAAATAAATAACTACTAATAAAATTAAGTAACATAATTTTTACCTGAAACAGAATCTAAAGATATAAACAGTAATTGTAAAGTAATAATACAAATGTTTTTTGTCCTTAAATATAGAGGTTTGGTAGGTTATTTCTTTCACATTCAAGTCCTGGTTAACTAGCAATTTTCCTTTAAGGTTCATGCAGGTTCTGCATTTTTTGCAACCTTAACATGGTAATTTACCAGCTCCTATCCATCATCATATTCACCTGAAAGACCTGTTACACACAATACCACAAACAAGTCACATACAACGCAGTTTCCAAAAACAATACATTTTAGGGTTTTTCTGTTTTTAACACAGTTTGAGCTCTCTAACACAGATGATGTGTTAGACTGGATGATGAATACACTAAAAGACCACAGGTCATTCTTGACAGGTTTTATCTATTGAATAAAACGACAGCATTTTTAAAAACGATTTTTTCCAAATTACTCTAATTTGCATAAATGTGCCTTGTTATTTTTGGTACCTTTGCTCTACTTTGAAAAAAATCTGGGGAAAAGTCATGAATAGTTTTTAAAGGAATTTGATGAATGAACAATATTGATGTCATGATTAGATTAAACATTTGAAAACCTTTTTATGATGGTTATAATTTAGATTTATTTATGGAAATGACTCTGTTTCAGTTTACTAATTAATCACATTTAAAAGTTTCATTGAAATCTAAATACATTTTGCTATACATTGCCCTTTAATACTATTTTGCTAGTTCTATATTTTAGTTTAGTGTGCCCAGCGATGGAATGGCGCCCTGTCCTGGGTGTATCTGCCCAGCGCCCAAGACGTTCTCCCCTGGATGGGCATGGGGAACCCCACCGCGACCCTAATAGAGGATAAAGCGGAAGATAATGAATGAATATATTTTAGTTTACTGTGTGCTAGTAATTTTAGTCCTTAAGTTTCATCTGGTTCACTCTAGAGCTATTCCAGAAAATAATCTGTAATTGTATTATGTCTATATCTAATACACTGCTGAATCAGTGTAATCAGTGTAAACAGTATTTTGACTGGTTGTGTGAGGGGTTGGTTGAGGAGGCAATGGGGCTTTTGCACTCTTCTTGATACATTTTGGCCAGGTTAAAAATTGTAATTTAAAGATTGTTTTGGTGACTTGAATGCATGTTGAATGTATACACTATATATGTACATACACACGCATTCCCTTTGCACTCATTGCCAGTATAAAAAGTCCTTCAACATTTTCAGCACAGACTGTTTCTTCATATTCACCACCTTTGTGACTCTGAAACTTCATCTGCAATATAGCTTTCTTTCTTTCTTTCTTTCTTTCTTTTTTGGAATGTAAAAACCAAATGTAGGCAAACAGTTGTTATATTTAAAAGTTGTAGCTTTTGCCTTGCTTTAATAATTCCAAAGGAGACTTGGCACTGAATTTGTATTTGCTGACATTTCTACTAAGCAGTAAGCGGGGGAATCATTTATCTTGTCTAGATCACCAAAAGTGATCAGTAAGCAGTGTTTTCATTTTAACTAATGTCACACAACATAGTGCTGCGTGGCAGTTTTGTGGATGTGAGAATGTTTCATGAGTGTTTATTTTTTATATAAGGTTTTGGTTTGTCTTATTGCCGAGACAATTTTTTTCCTGTTTTTTAAGGAAAGGTATTCATTATGTAATTATATTGGTTGTTCTCTTTTTTAAACATGTCATGTATATTAGTCTATTTAAATAAAAGTTCTCAACTGTTGTGTCATCTTTGAAACAATAACCTTTTAATACTAGAATTACGAAAAGGTGTCCCTGTGCAATAGCCTGGGTATGGGTGTCTCATTTGCATGTACCTTGAATAGTAGTTTCCTTTCTTTTCTCAATAATCCTCTGCTTCTCTCTCTCAGCCCTATTCAAGATCTAAGTTGCCATTATGTTAATTTCCCTTTCACAAACAGTAGAAACTCTAGATTGTCAGCTAGGAGCATTAACACTTTGGCAAAGTGGTTGAGATCAGAAATTTAAAGGAACACGTGCAAAAAGCTAGTGCTTCTTTAGCAACTGCAAACGAGTCTTGAGAGAACACTGCTTGTCTGGGTTGTAAGCATTCATTAGATCAGGTTCAGAAAGAAATTGGATCAAATTTCAAATGCATACAGCATTAATACAGTTAAAATTTTATAACAGACCTTACTGTTACAGTCCCTGTTTATGATGTCATTAGAAAATTCTGCAAAATTATAGACTTACAGTTATTTTCACATTTTGAACTCTGTTGCACTCTTGAAATTACCATGCATAGTATCCATCACAGCATTCCTACCAGTGAAACCAAAGCCCCTAAGCGGTGTTTCTCAATCCTGAACCAGTAGGCCAACTGTCCCACACTTTGTAGAGCTTTTCCTGTTCCCAAAACATATGCTGTAACTAATCAGCTTAATAATAGCCCATTATTGGGTTAAAGTGGGTATTTTGGAGCTGGGAAAACACTGAAGGGCAATGGGGCTCCAAGACCAGGATTAAGAAATACTGATTGAAAGATATACAGCTACACAATCTAACCATCAGAATTAAAATGTGAGAGTTAAAATCCGGTGGTTTTTTTATGTTACTTTGGTGGTATATGCAAAAAAAATGATATTTTTGTTTAGTGTTGTTTTTTTTTTTATTACTGTTTTCATCCATAAGTCAAGGGTATGTTCTGAGCCTGAGCTCTGTGATATAGCAAAGGCCACTCCAAAAGCATACAGATAATTCTTTCAGTGCAAAAGTGGTTTGGCAATCCCTTTATTCTTTTCCAGATGAATTTGCATGTGTGCCCTTAGTTTGTAAGTTTTTGCATTGTGTTGCTGCTTTTTTTTTTACTGCACTTCTGCCTCACTCTGGTTTCTATCAATAGGAACTGTGCTCACTACTATTTCCAATACTTAAGACAACTATAGAGTTATATGTGGACAAAAACATACTGGGACACCTATACATTTACACCTATTCATCAACAAAAGCTTTTATGATCTTTTATTCTAAATTGGTTCCTCTTTGCAGCTATAACTGTTTACATCCAGGAAGTCTTTCTACAGCATTTACAGGACTGTTTCTGTGAATTTTTTTCCATTCATCTTGAATGGTGTTTGTGAGGTCAGGTACTGATGCTGGACGATAGTGCCTGGTGTGCAATCTGTATTCTAATTCATTTGATTAAATTTAGGGCTCTGTAAGGGCCATTTTATGTCTTCTGAGCCAAACTAACTCAACCATGTGTTTATGGTATGTAAAGGGGGTTTACCAAACTTTTCCCACAAGTTTAAAAGTATTGAAATGCAGTTTTTACACTTGTGGCAATGAGATTTAAAAAAATACATGCAATTGTTGATTGAGAGATGTATCCCAAGACTTTTGTCCATATATACAGTATATATAAAAATGGATCATATTTAAGCTGTAGGAAAACAAACACAAATCTGTGTGTGGCTGCATATTAACATATGTACATAAGGAGGTACATTGAAAAGTCATGTAAGTTATGTGTATTATATCACTGTAAGTATCATTACATGTGTATGTAAGCATTTCATTGTACAGTGTCATTTTTTTAATGTTTATTTGCTTTTTTCTTCCTTTCCATCATCCTCATGTTATGTGTATGCATTTTACTGTGTGCCAAATGTACTGTATTTAAAGGATGTGAATGTGGATTGTTTGTTTTTGAACCTATTAAATACAATCATGTCAAAACAATTGTCATTGTTATTCTTAGAAATGCAACAATGAGTTAAATGCTAGATGTTTTATGATGTATGTAGTGCCAATACAGGAAACTACGAATAACCTGACTGAAGGGTTGACGTTTATTTAGTTTTGTATCACTTATCTATAAGAAAGTGAATTAAAAATGTCAGTGTTTATTACATGCAAAATGTTACATGAACTTGGTCTAATTGAAGAAAAATTACTTGCCACAGAAATATTTTCTGGGCAGTATGGTGGCTTAGTGGTTAGCACGTTCGCCTCTCAGCATTAGGGATTCCCGGTTCGAATCCCCATCTGGGTGGAGTTTCCATGTTCTCCCCATGTCCATGTGGGTTTCCTCCGGGTTCTCCGGTTTCCCCCCACAGTCCAAAAACATGGAGCAAGTCAATTGAGTTCTCCAAATTGCCCCATATAGAGTGTGTTTGTGTGCATGCTTGTGTGTGTGAGTATGTGCCCAGCGATGGATTGGCGCCCTGTCCTGGGTTTATCTGCCCAGCGCCCGAAACGTTCTCCCCTGGATGGGCATGGGGAACCCCCCCATGACCCTAATATAGGATAAAGTGAAAGATAATGAATGAATGAATTAAAAATATTTTCTTTCAACATCATTTACAAACAGATTTACATTAATTCTTTGGAGCTCTATATTTTTTATCTGTGTGAGTTTATTCTGATGTTGTTCAATGTCAGCAGAAGTTTAACTGAGTTCTCTTCACTCATATTTTATCTCTAAGCAGAATCATAAATTATGATAAAATGGAAGATCGATAAAATCAATAAATATATAAATAGTATATACTACATCATAACTAAATTAATTTAAACACAGAATAAATATACTCAACATAGAAATTCACAAATAAAATGTATGGAAACCTTTCATGAATAAGAACAGTTTCGTTCAAAAGGTTTGACTGCATATTTCTAAAATGAAAGAATCAGGTCTTCTATAAATTCTGTAAATTTGTGTCCTCTGATTTGTCACCTATAAACATTGGAGGACTTATAAACTAGACCTGAGTAGAGCAGTTTTTGAAATGTGCATCAAACACATGCCATTCTGAACTGCCAGTCATTCTAATGTGCAAGTCCTTACCAACAGTGTTGTTTAACAACAAAAATGTGAGAAGTGTCATGCTATTAAGTGAATGCGTTTCGTGAGGCCTGGGATCCAGAATGGAATGTGTGTAATTTGGATATATTTATTAATGGCACATGCATTCTGACACCAGATGCAATGTTAATATATTAAGAGTAATAATTGGATAAAGGATTAAGGTAAATAAACACTACTGACCAACACTGTAATCAACTAAAAGTGTCAAATGACTGGCAACCAAATAAAAACAATGACAGTGAAATTCAAATAAATTTTACAATTAAACACCTTTAATGATGGCGAAGACAATATTTAATTGTATTGGCCCTAAGACAGGGTTATGTTCTAACATAAACCATGGCTGGTCTTCTCAAAAAGTGTGCATTTTGATAATACAAGTTTCAAATTTCAAGTTTATTTGTCATTTGTGCAACATGTTCATATAGAAATTTGTGCATGTGCACATAGAAATTCTTATGGTGAGACATAGGGATATACACACTACATAGAAGATAATATAACAGATAATATAATAATAGATAAGATAATACATGGATTATCATTCATTTCAACAACTCAATTATGTCAAATTTTAATGGTACATTTGTATGTGAAGCAGATTGCTGATTCAGTGGTTAACACAACATTTTTCATTTCATTCAAGGCATTCTCCATACTTTTTTTTCTGTACCTCTCTGTTTTATGTGTAATGTATGTGTAATGTGATGTGAAAGACGTCAATATAAATGAGTAAAATATAAATTATAATAATAAAAGGAAAAATTTTCATATGATTTTAGATATTTATTTAATTACTTGCATAGTGAATTACAAATACAGTTATTGTTGTAATTGACATAAATTTTTATATAATTAAACACAAAACTGAAACTACTGAAGAAAAATAATAAAGAAAGAAATAAAGAAACGTTATTTGATTTTTTTAAATCCTACATTATGTCACATTACAATTCATTCATTCATTCATTCATCTTCCGCTTTATCCTATATTAGGGTCGCGGTGGGGTTCCCTATTCCCATCCAGGGGAGAACGTCTCGGGCGCTGGGCAGATACACCCAGGACAGGGCGCCAACCTATCGCTGGGCACTCACTCACACAAACACACTCTATATGGGGCAATTTGGAGAACTCAATTGACTTGATCCATGTTTTTGGACTGTGGGGGGAAAACGGAGAACCCGGAGGAAACCCACGCAGACACGGGGAGAACATGGAAACTCCACCCAGATGGGGATTCGAACCCCTAGCCCTTCGGGAATCCCTAGCGCTGAGAGGCGAAAGTGCTAACCACTAAGCCACCGTGCCATCCGTCACATTACAATATATATAAAAATATCAAATCTAAAGTAGGACTGTTGGATTACAGTCTTGAAATTTGCAGAACAGTTCTGAAAGCAAAAAGGCATGAACAAACGGTACAGAAACAAATGGACTGATCACTTTTCAAATCCAAATAAATAGTAATAAAAAAATATGTTTCTTGGTTTTATTATTATTGCTGAATATTTTTTGGGCAAAAATAATCCAATTTATAGATGTAAATAAAATTAAAGTTTGAAGGATAAAATATTAACTACTATTTAAAATGATGATTTGTATTAGGCACTGAAAATGCTGGTCTTATGCAAAAGTGTCTGATTCCAGATAGGAAGACTCATGTGCTATCACAGATCCGAGGGTAGTAGAATGTTTGCCCGACAAGCTATATGCTCCTCTTGCTTTAGTAAATGTGAAGCTAGAGGAAATGAGGTATTGACCTTATCTATGCTGAGAACCACGAATCACAATACTGGTTTTGCAGCATGCCATAGCAGCTTCCTTTTTTTGTAAGGACATTTGAACCAAGAGGTTAACAACAGAAAATGTGTCCATTAGCTTTGGGTGTGAGCCATTCCAAAAAGATCAAGCAGTGATTGGTTATTTCAGTGACTTAATAGTTTTTAACACCACACCCCATGACTACAAAAAGCTAAACTGATAAAAGTTTTTAAACAGTAGATTTAGGACTGGGCATTATATAGATATTTATTGTTCTTATGACAAATAATGTCTTAATATGCTTTTCTGAGCATATTGTGAAAAGCATCAACATTAAAACAATGATGAACTTAATTTTAAACAACACATTATAACAGTATAACAACATTTACTTATAGTATTAGCTAATATTAAATTCTGTCATAATGGATATCAGCACATCTGTGCTAGAGATGAACTAAGAGTTCTAACTACTAACTACTGAAATTCAGTGTTAGAGCACATACTTGTGTGTTTAGCTTTTACATGACAGTTCTACAGGTACAAATAACTCTGCGAAATTATTTTATAAATACAAATTTTATTTTTGCTTCCTAGTATAGGTTTTCCCATGAAATGTTCATGATCCACATACAAAGTCTGGTGTATTCATTTGCGTCTCATGCTCTGCAATACACCTGTTGAACCGGGCTCAAAAACCTATGAAGTGATATAAGTTTAGTTAAAAAGACAGTGCTTTTATATATTGTCAGCACACCTGGAATGTCTTTTGTCCAATCAAAGCACTGGGTCAAAACTAACTGGGTTCAGTTCTGTTTAGTGTGTGAAATTGTAAATAATAAGAAGAATGGATTAATGTTGCTTAATGAAATAAAGCTCATAAAATGGCACACTCAATCACCCAAATTAAGTCCAAAAATCTTTGGAAAATATATGGACAAAACTGGAGCTCAGAGCTCATATAAGTGTCTGCTGCAACCTCATATAAGTGTCTGCTGTCAAGACTTATTAACAATTTGTTGTAAAATGATGGGCTAAAACCACATATGAACAATGCACACGACTAGTTTCTTCATATAGCATCTTGCTGCTGTATTAGTATTAGTATTAGCATGTTCAAGTTTTTTCTCATTCCACTTTATTACCCGTAACTTCATTTTTAGACTATTTGTTTTGATTTCTTCTTAGGTGTGGAATGCTTGAGTTGTGACTGACATCTGTGAAAATTTTTGTTAGTAGCATATTTTGAAGCCTTCAAATACGTATAATTATATTTTTCACATCACCCAGATTTATTGTAACAAGCACTTGAAACATTTTTATGGTTGTTTAAATAGTATAAATTCTACAAAAACCCTTTACCATTAATGCATTAGGAACATGTTATTAGTGTTATCATAAAAGGACACTGCTGTTATGTGTTGTGACCTCTGCTTTAACTCTGGTACTGGGGTCTTGAAACACACCGATTTTACACATCTGCATAGTTTTTTACTCAGTATTAATGACTGTGTGTATTATTATGTTTGAAACAAATTAATGTTTTATTATCTAGTATTAAGTAGTCTTTAATCCATTTTAAGCCATTATTTGAGTTATGCAAATGTTTAAGTGTTTAAAAAAGTTTTAAACACTTAAACATTTGTTTACTCCCACATTAAAAAAAAAAAACAATGTTAGATGTCAAGAAATGAAACATACATGAAGCCTCCTACAAGTGAAGAATGAGTTATAAAAGCAAACTTTATGACGAATATAAACTGTACTAGCAATTACAATAACACAATTATCCATATGCAATATTTAGTGTGGTGCATGAACAAAATAAGTTTATGGTTTTATTGATTTTGCATAAACATCTGCACTACAGTCCTACCCTATCTAAAAAAAGGTTAAAGCCTGTGTCTAAAGTCTTTATATATTCATATTTACACATATGCAATTAGCATGAATGATGTGGTTAGGACGTCTGATGTGTATTGTCATTTAGATAAAAAGTGCACTAACATGCGAAGAATTACCGAACCGTTTCTTTTGAATCATGTTAACCCAAACAAAAACATCAGACAAACGGTGTATTAAAGCTTGGAATGAATAAATGAATAAATGAATAGTAAATAAAGTTCGCGATAAAAAGTAATGCTTTGTGACAGCAGTCTGGTGCTGAACTTATCTGACACTTAATATATGATGGGCGGAGCAAAGGGCGTAACGTACAAAATAACTGGCCAATCAGGAGACTTGGCTTGATCGGCTGGCTGGCAACAGACCAGCTGTGAACAGCACTATGTTTGTGTGTGTGTGTGTGTGTGTGTGTGTGTGTGTGTGTGTGTGTGTGTGTGTGTGGTACAAAGTTCTCAGACTTTTGAAAGCGGCGCTGGAAGCAGAGCACCCTTCTCATTCCACCGCGCACGCAGTCCTCGGCTTTCTACCTGCGCTTTGTGGTGGAGCGCTATACGATCCTCGGCAGTGTTCTGAGACTGTATAGCCGCGCTGCTGTTTTTTTTATGCTGAGGACAATTTCAAACCGGAGTGGACTTTATTTTTACACGAACGAAAAGACCGCCGCGACTTTTTTCTTCGTTATTTAAATCGACCAAGGTTTATTCTGGCTTCGCTGTTGTTTTCCGGCCGCTGTCGAAATATTGACGCGACCGAAGTCTAAACCTAGGAAACTCAGAAAGCCAATAATCGAGTGAAGTGAGAGAGCGGAACAACTGTGTGAACATGACAGCCGAGAAAGACAAGAAGAGGTGAGTTAAGCAAAGCTCAGTGCGCTCTGTCACTGCCGCTTCAGAGTGACACGTGAGTTTCCTCTGGATGAACGCTGCGAGTGATCTAATTAGATACCAAGACAGAAAATCAAATGCACTGACAGAGTTAGCAACACCTGTTGCTTATATATGATTTATTATAAAAAACAATAAGCCTAATAATAATAATAATGATACTACTACTAATCCTAATACTGCTAATCTTAAATACTGTATATTAGGGGCATTTAAAATGACAAACTACATCAATGTATGTAAGTAAAGCTATTTAATTAATTGGTGGTTTACATTGTACAGTGTTTTTCCTCGTGTTTGTGCTTTCTTATTTCTTTCATTTGCTTATTTATTTATCGCAAACTGAATCATGACTTGCGATCCTTTTGAAAACACCTGGCACCTTTATCTGTCACCATAAATCAAATAAAAAATATTCTAGAGAGTCAAACTATATCTATATATATATATATATATATATATATATATATATATATATATATATATATATTCTCAATTTTAGTAGGATGTTTAGCATTCCATTCTTAACTTCTACTAAATGCCTCTTCATATGCTTAATAAAACGGTAAAATATTGAGGATGAAATTGAATACACCTCAATTATGGTGTAAGATCAGGCTCCACTATTGTGGACACTACTGTTTACCTCACATGTTTTCAGTTTGATTTATGTCAGGAAACTGGAAGCCATTTTAAATGACTAATTATTTTGCTGGTGAATCTCTGATATGTGGATTTGCATGCTTGTTCCCTTTTTGGTCCTTTTCACTTTAAACCTTCATGGGCTAAAACAAGTAAATAGCATAATCTATTCAAAAACGTAGTTCAGGGATTTGGAACAAAGCCAACATTGCAAAACCTGTTCACCATACTTAACAGTTGGATTTCCTGTGTATCAATCCCAGTGTTGGCTAACCAGAGCTTTAGGGAATCTGGTCTTTTTTCAAAACTGTACAGACATTTCAGTTATACACAAAGTTAAGATAGATATTCCACTAAACATATAAATTTCTGTTTACAAACAGAAATTATTTTTTTGGTAACTGTATTTTGTTTCCTTGATTATACATTCTTTACATAATATATTTATTCCAGTGTAAAGCAAATGCTTTACTTTTTATATTTATCTTTTACATAAACAATACATACATACCCAATTGCAATTAATATTTTTTCATATTTATTTTTACATCAGATCAGTTAAATGTGTTCACAGGGTGCATGCAGCTTTATGCACCATTTTAAAAATACATAGACATTTCCAATATTTTGAAATAGGGTTTCTGACATTTCCAATATTTTGAAATAGGGTTTTTGAACAATGTTTTCATGAATGCTTTTGTATTTCTCATTCATTACTCAGGACATTGAGTTCAAATGTTGCTTGGCCCAACAAATGTTTCATTGTGTCAAGTAGACATTTAAGCAAGCATATCATATTTGAAAACGTGTGCTTAAAAATCATGTTTAAACCTGTCTTAAACACTTAAAGATGAATTCTTCAGATATTCAAAATATGTAAAAAAAACATTTAAGTAAATAAATTTTGTTTCATATATAATTTGAAAGGAAAAGGACCATTAAATCGAAATATTGTGAATTAAGTTTTTTAAAAAGCTACATTTCTAAAAGCTATTTCAAAATACAATCATACATTCTTATACATTCTATATAGACTGCAAACCTTGTTATATTCTTGTGTTGTGTTGTTTCTGTACTCTTCAGCTGCAACAGACAGACTTGGCTTTTTCCAAACACAATTCATCCAGTTTGAAAAGTAATTAATTATTTGGCTATATTAGTTTAAAAAGAAGTAACCTTAAATCATTGGTGATTAATCAGGTTCTATATTGAGATAAATCCCAAGGATAGCCTGAAGTTAACCTCAGCCCCTGATTAATGGTCTTAATGCAATCTTTAAGGTGGAAAATGCAATCAAGCTGCTAAATTTTGTATTGGGGACATTTTTACTGACCAACAAAATAACTGGCTCTTAACTTAATTGCATCCAAAACCTGTTTAAACAATAGGTGAAAAGGTGGTTATTGAAATAGTGGGCTAAAATCATGGTGACTTTGTTTTAGTGGAATCCTTACGTGACAGGATTGACACAGATGTGACAAAATTCACGACACTTTAATTCCACCTGTATTTCTGTAATTCCATCTGTTTTTATACATAAAAATTAAAAAGAATTAGAAAATTAGTGTTTAGAAAATTATGTTACCAAAATGATATTTACAGTTTTAACATTAATTTATTATTTCAGCTTTGTATATAGACATTATACATGCTCATTTTAAACAGTGAATATGATACATTTATGTGTGAAAATCTAATTATCACTGTATTTTATCCCTTTATACTTCAGCAAATTTAAAGCTTTTCTTTAAAATAGTTTTTGACCATTTGCCTTACTAGATTAAGTCATGGTATAGTCAAGCGCCAAAAAGTCTGCTTTAGCAATCCTGTCATTCTCTGCATGCTCTGTGTACAGCTATCAGATGAATCAGAGGGAAACTGAACACAAACAAAGTTGGTATTATGCTCAAATGAAGAGCTTGTATCTTTAGTATCAGGATATTGCAATTCAGAGGGGAATGCTGACACTCTAGAGCACTTCCTTAGAGAATAAAGTTAGAGCTTGGCTGAGCATTTCTAAAGAAGAGAATGTCAGCCATATTGGAGCTCTAGAGGGTCATTAGGTATTTGTAATGGTCAATGTTTTTATATAAATTACAAATATTTTCCAGTTTTATTTTACAATACCATTTACAAATAAAAACAATATAAAAGGCTTTAGCAGCTTAAAAGTGCTTTGTCACTTTTGTACAGGCAGATTACCAAAGCACACACAAAATCAAATCCAATCAGGTTTATTAGTCACATGTGTAGTTGTACAGCCAGCAGTGAAATTCTTTTCTGACGTCTCCACATAAGTAAAAAATTTGGAATTACAGTAAGAAAAAACTTTAGATTTACAAAACAGTTATTCAGAATAATAAGTAAAATAGAATACATAAAATATGTATTTACAATGTGCAATTAAATAAAAAAAGAGAAACTGTACAAATATGGCACTGTAACGGATATAAACTAAATATTGTTTTATAAGTTATGATTGAAGTAAGTGGTGCAACTAATGCAGTGCAGGGTTAAAAGTTGTTTGAGTGTTGAAGGTGTTGTGGGTGGGATTGTGTCCGTTTAGTCCTGGTTCAGGGTCTGAATCGCTGTTGGGAAGAACTCACTCATTATCATCACACTCATTATCTATGAAGCAATGAAGAATGAGATCTGTTGTCCTGCTGAACTAATCATGGACTTTTCAGGAAAAGATATAACATTTATGGCAGCACATGAACTTGCTTATTTCCTGGTTAGGGTCATGGAGAGGATAGTTAACACCACACCATTTGTATGGCAAAAGCCAGAAAACCCCCTGAAAGGTTACCACTTGAGACACACAGACAAACACATCTAATTACAATATCCTAATTTTTAAAAATTACCTTGTAATTTTATATTTTTGTATGATAGAAACTAGAGAAGCTATAGGAAACCTGTGCTGACACAGGGAGAACATGCAAACATGAAAGCGTCCCCTGCCCCATAAACTAACCTTAATCCATTCTTTCAGGTTATATCCCTTCTACTTTAAAACATGTGGCTATATTTAGTACAGTTTCATAACAGTTAGTCTCAAACATCATCAATAGTGTTTTGTGGCTTTGCCTTACACAGATTAAGAGTTCTCATTTTGACAAATTTTGCTCAAAGTTTAATATAAAGTGGTGAGCCACAACCCGTTGTTGTTTGCAAAGACAAAGCTGTTGATGGATGGGTGCTCTGTTAATAGCCAGATATAATACCTTTACTACTTATCAGTTAAAAAATAAATTCAAGAATGTTACAGGGAGTGAATTCAAAATTTGTCTGAATATATGAAAATATCAGAATACTCTTAAGAGAATTATAATTAGGGTGTAATGGTGACTTAGTGGTTAGTATGTTCGCCTCTCAGCGCTAGGGATTCCCGGTTCGAATCTCAATCTGGGTGGAGTTTCCATGTTCTCCCCATGTCCGCGTGGGTTTCCTCCGAGTTCTCCGGTTTCCTCCCACAGTCCAAAAACATGGATCAAGTCAATTGAATTCTTCAAATTGCCCCATATAGATTGTGTTTGTGTGCATGTCTGTGTGAGTGAGTGTCCAGCGATAGATTGGCGCCCTGTCCTTGGTGTATCTGCCCAGCACCCGAGATGGTCTCCCCTGGATGGGAATAAATAGAGGATAAAGAATTATAATTAACTATTAAGAGAATAAACAAAATCACAAACTCTTGATGTTAAATCTTCCAAAATATTCCATTGATTTTAGATAAGGGTTTTAATTTTAGTCGAATGAATGGTTTAACTGTACCTCAATTTGGTACTTGATCTTACTATGATAATTTAATGAAACAATCCCAAAATTCATTCAAAAATTTAATATTAACTAAATGAGACAAAAATATTAGACACAATTACTTATGTATTCATTTAAATAATGAGAGACATATCTGTGAGTGACAAAATGCTGAATTTTTAGCATGTACGAGACCAAATTGTCTTTATTTAAATGAGAAGCATTATGTTTTAAGAACGAAAAACGCTGCATTCCAGCAATCATCATCCCGTCTGTAAAACACAATGGCGGTTGAAGTATCATCCTTTGGGCCTCTTTTGCTGGGCCAGGACCACCTGCTATTTTTAAAACAATGCATCTTAATTTATACCAGCAAACTTTGAAGGTACATGTTTGGAGTATTTTACTCTCAATAGGCTTTAATTAATAGGCGTTTTTTAAAATAAAACAGGGCATTTACACACACACATAATATAAATAAATAAAATATCTAATAAATAAAGTCTAATATTTTTGTTGCACTTGTCTATTTCATTTATAAAATTCTATACTATAGTAGCCCAGCGATGGATTGGCGCCCTGTCCTGGGTCTATCTTCCCAGCGCCCGAGACGTTCTCCCCTGGATGGGCATGGGGAACCCCACCGCGACCCTAATAGAGGATAAAGCGGGAGATAATGAATGAATGAATGAATATACTATAGTAATCTATATTAATACTAACTACATTAGGACTTGTTTAAAAACTTTAGCTAGTTTGGTTCAAATGTCTTGATTGTGTCAGTGAAAGGTATCAGCTTGTACTTCTATTGTATAAAAAAAAGATAAATAAAGGGTACATCTTGTCACTTTCCTTAAGGGAATTTTTGTAACACATTGTCTTTAGAAACAGTAAAAAGTTACCTGAGGTTACTGATTTAAAAATAATAATTATATAAAATGTATTTAATAATTTATTAATTATTTATTTAATAATTAACTGTTAAGGGTGGCATGGTAACACATTTATTAGTGGTTTCATATCATAGCATGAAGGTCCTACATTTGATAACTAAGCAAGGTGGACTAGTTTCTTCTTTAGCTCAGAAATATGCGAGTGGGTTGATTTGAGTTTAATCACAACCCTCTCGTACACCTTTCTGTTTCCTGGACTATGTTTTTCCACTAGTTGTGCTTCTTCTGGTTCTCCTGAGTTTTGATCACATGTTCTTTATTTTCTTATATCATGCTAGCCTGGTTCTTTTTTTAAGCTTGTGTTTCTACTCTGGTCCTTGTGTTGGTTGTCAGTAGAATCCTCTAGCATTTTATATGTGTGTTGCGATCATTTTAAAACTGATCCCTGCCTGGAATCCTTGTCTCGTTTCAGTTTGTTTTTATTTGCTGGATCAGTTCTCAGGGATACCTGGTTAATAAATCTATTGGAAACAAAGTGTTTCTTCAGTGTTTCACACATACTTGTTCATGAACACTGACAAGTTTCTAAAATGCATTTTGGTTTAAATGTGGATATGTGAACTTGTTTATCTGTATTATTGACTGGCAACTTGTCCATAATGCTTACCTTTTAAGACATGTTAGAATTTATTAAAAGAATAAATAAATACATGTAATTGCTCACATTGTGCACACTTTCTATGTGTGGTGCGCTGGTCTAATGAGTGTGTACGTGGGCACACAAACTTTTGGCAAGCATGTGATCTGAGGCTGATTTCTAATTGGTTAATTTAGGTTTTTCCACAGGGACACACCCATTCTAGTGAGTCACTATTGGTAGTGTGTTACTACTGATTAATTTTATTTAGGGATCGTGTGATTGGACAATTCCCGAATCGATTCATTAAATCAGGTGCAGTTCATTAGTTCAACTCACCCTTAACGTTTGCCTCATGGCATATTGGTCTTTAATTTTGAGATCTTTCTTTTAGACTTGTATTTGGATTTTATTTGTCTCATTGCTTTGTCTGGTTACTTCATATTTTGTTTGTGGCCTATTTTTGATTCTTGTTTCAAACAAAGAAAAAACGACATACTTCAAAGCACTCTGTTAATTTGAACTCTCTGGTCCCTTGGCCAAAAATGGGAGAAGCTGGCTTTATTCCCATGGCTTTGAATGCCAACCCTTGCTTGATTTAAACTCAATTCACAGACAAAGATGTGCATCTTAAAACCTTGCTGATAACAGAGATGCTCTGTTTACAGTTGATTAGAGGACACATCTTTCTATTGAATAAATATTAAAAGGAAGATGTTTAGCATGCAAAGGTAACAGCGTAGTAAAATGTATGTTGACTGTTCTAAGATCAGATGGGCTCGCAATCAAAATCAAGACACTTGGATTCAATGACATGTTCAATAGAGCAAAGGTTAAACCTTGCTGTTTGCTGTTGCTTTTTATCTTTGACGTCCACCTTTATTCAGAGGAATTTTTAACAGGCAAAGCTGCTGACTTTTGTATTGCTGCAAGTCTGTGATTAAATCAACAGAAAAGTTTTGTTCTGAGCGGAGAAGTATAGACGCTCTCCCAGCTGTCTGACTCGACAAAAATGTGCAGTTTATTGTGACAAGATCTCAAGAGAGTATCTGAATCTAGGCCTCTAAATCCCCACCTTCGGTAAACAGCGGGGGCAATAGCAAAGCTTTTACTTTGAAGCTTATGATCTCTTTTGTAACACACATTTATTTTATTCTATCTTTCTCCTATGATAAATTTTGGTTGGTCTTAGCTAACCAACTTTACCTTCCTCAGAATACTGTCTCTTGGTCTTTCCTGTTGAACAGCCCCCCACATCCTTTATTTGCAGCATACAGCACTATCTGATTTTTAGATTGAGTCCGATAACAACTTGTTTGCCTCGATATAGTGCAATGTATGGAATATGTACCTTGAACATAGGTTTGTATAGTTAATGGCCATTTGGTGTCAACAGGTGTGTGTTCAGAGTGCTCTAAGTATATCACTGCATTTAACTATCTCCAAAATCTCTTATCCCATGAGTGAGACTGTACCGGTACTGACTGTTTTGCTGTGTGAAGGAACATACTGTTCCAGAGGATCAGAGATTAGCCTAGGATGCATTGTTTTCTGTTTGTATTTAGCAAAATGCCAGAATGACAGGAAAACAACCTATAAGCAATCAAGGTGGAGGAGCCAGGCAGTGGGGTTTTATCTAAATATTGCATGGTTATCATAGACGGGTATTACATTGACAGAAATTACATCATGTAAGTGAGAAGTTCAGAATAATAGTTTAGTATGTTCTATAAATAAGTGTCTAGTAGTCGAAGGAAAAAGCAAATGAACCTGCCTTCACCACCTGCTGTTATGCAAAAACACTGATGTAAATAAACTATTAAAATATGCAAAGCATGTTAACAGGAAGGCCAAAATGTTGTAATGTGTAAGTGTGCTTAAAACATATTTTGTAATATCATGTAAATCAAAACAAGTAAAGCAAGAAATACATGTGTAAAGCTTTAACAAAAACAGCACAGATTCCACCAGAGTATATACTCACATCCCCATCAAAAAACGGATTTATCATTGTTTATTGTTTAGGATTGACCAAATTTACATGTGAATTACATGTGATTTATTTAACATTTTTTGCACATTGTCACATTGTGAACATTAAAATGAAAATTATTTTCTGGATCACCACTTAAAGAGCGTAAATATTTAATTATTTGCAATATTCTTTATTCTCTTTGTGTTGTTCTAATACTAGTTAACATATATTCAGTATGTAATATATATAACTTATTCTTAAATCACAGATTTTTGTACCTGTGTTTGTCCATTTAGTACTGGGTTTTGAAGGATGTAAAAAGGGGCTTTGGACTGTCTGGTTTCTGTGTAGCCTTAGGTATCTCACCGTACCTTTCTTTTTGCTTATGACAGTTTGATTAAAAACACTGAAACAAAGGGGCTTGAGGAAAGGGAGAGGCAATATTATGGTTTGTTATATGTATAAATCAGTTTACATTAGTGGGCTAGAATATTGTTTGATTTAGATGTATGTATGTGAGAAACAAAATCATACAATGAACTTTCATTTGCTTAGCCTATAGCAAATGAATTAAAGTCTACCTAGTCACTTGTTTTTAATATAGCTGGAGACACTCATGTCAAAACACATATTAAAGGAAGTCACTTCCAACAGTTATTAATGTGTTTTTCATACATGGACAGAATTGAAGTAAAGTATTTAACAGCATAAACCTTTAGTGAGCTCAAGCCTTAGCAGCAGATTAATTAACAACAGCTGGAACAGTTTTGCCCTTATATACTGAATTTCACTTAAAAATCCAAAATACAATTTAAATATTATAAATGCATTTCAATACAATTATTTATTATTCAACTTTATTTTCATCTTCATTATTTAATTTGTATTTATTTTTTGTTTCTTTGTATGTGTGGATTGCTTGGGTTGTTACCGACATCTGGTGAAATTTACCTGTTATAGCTGCACCAGAAACATAATTTTTGTAAAATCTGTTGATGCACGCAATTAAAATTTTCCCCAATGATTATAAAGCACAGACTGTCCCAGATAACTAATTCATTTAATTACCTTTAATTTAGTTAATTCTACAGACTAAAGCCAGCACCTTGCATGAAGAGTACATGTTGGTTTATACATCTCAGTCAGTTCACTTAGATGCTGTATTCCTAAATATATAGTACTATGTTTAAAGTTGGCGGCACGGTGGCTTAGTGGTTAGGACGTTCGCCTCTCAGCACTAGGGATTCCCGGTTCGAATCCCCATCTGGGTGGAGTTTCCATGTTCTCCCCGTGTCTGTGTGGGTTTCCTCCAGGTTCTCCGGTTTCCTCCCACAATTCAAAAACATGGATCAAGTCAATTGAGTTCTCCAAATTGCCCCATTCAGAGTGTGTATGCGTGCGTGTCTGTGTGAGTGAGTGTGTGCCCAGCGATGAATTGGCGCCCTGTCTTGGGTGTATCTGCCCAGCGCCCGAAACGTTCTCCCCTGGATGGGCATGGGGAACCCCCCCGCGACCCTAATATAGGATAAAGCGGAAGATAATGAATGAATGTTTAAAATTTTTATTTGCATTTAATGTGAGACCTAGATGGGAACCATTTCAAGTTTGATTCAACAGGGTTCAAATGATTTATTGGAACATCCTGTTAGATAACCGTATCATCACAACAGTAATCCTTTTTTACTTAAGAAAGGAATAAATAAGTAAACAATTATCCACCACAAAAGCAGCATGAATGGAACAGTTTAACCAGTCAAAAGAGGAGTAGGCTAATACAAAATGCTTTATTTCCACATTATTTGTTTTAGTCATTTAAGCTTAAGTAATCCAAGTAAGTTTAATAAAATAATAAATATTGCTAAATTCAATATAATTTTCCAATGTGTGTTTCTACTATCACAGTAGTAGTGGTATGCATTCATTGGATTTCTTCCACTTTCTCCTCTTATATATCATGGTAGTTTAAAGTAGAAACCTAAACAGTAAGTACAATTAAGAGTCCTGTTTGCTTTACGAACTGTGATACAGTAGATATGGTATGCAAAAGGCATGGACAATCTGAGGGCAACCTTTTCTCTAGTTATGCACCATTAGAACATTGCACATTGCATGCAACTGAAAATAGCATGCTCCCATGTCTGCTTTAACTTCATAAGACTAAGTTCAGGTGAAGGTTTACTAACATTCCTAAGTGTATTTGCACCTGTGCTGGCTATATACAGTTACTGTGCAAGTCTGTAATGTTAATGCTTATCATCCCATAAACAGGTTGGAATTTGTAAACAATAAAAACTTAAAAATATAATATAATTTGTAAAACAACATAAAGCAAAAAATATGATTGTATAGCTCACCGAACATTAAACTAGTAAATTAAAAATGTTCAGTTATCACTGTGAGAAGTATAACAGAAAATAAAGAACAATTTATACTATTGTTAGAGCTATCAATATACTATACATAAAAGGTCAGCTTAGAGTTCCTGGAGAGGTATTAAAATGTCTTGCATGACAGAGCGGACACTAAGCTTATTTTAGTCTGCTTTATGCAGACTGTGTTTTTTGTCACAAGGCTTTGCATTTTTCTTCAAGCCTGAGCATGATGGGGCATTTTTCCATTGTTTAAGCTCTTGACAGCTAGTGTACATATGTATCGTGCATCTGATTTGTCAGACAACATAGCATGCGTTTTGTCGTCACATGTTGACATTGCATTCTTCTGTGAAATGGCTGGAATTTTCTGAAATTGTTCATGCCACTTTAAACTTGAGTATAAAAATCAGCCAGCTATTATGTTTAAGTTATGTAAAATGAAAAAACAACAACTGATATTGTGATTTGTTCTTTCGTTTGAACCTATTATTTAGTTGACTAATATTCATTAAATGTAATTTCGAGGACAATTTTTTTAGAGTAATGCATGAAGTGCATTCAAAAAAATGGTGACAGGCATATTTAGCACTATTTTCTATCAATGTCATTTTCAAAAATTTCATATGACAGTACAAATTCGAAAGTATTTTTCTTTTAACTTTAACCTATATTTTAGCATGTGACATGTACATCAGGAATGTAACATCTATGAGGGTTACATTATGTAGTCTGATTCAGTCATACTGACTCAATACAGAATAAATTGTATAAGTTGATTAAATGTCTAATCTGTCTGATTATACCTGTGGCGGCATTAAGGTGTGTTTTTGATTGGGCTGAATATCAATTGAGGATCTTACAAATCTGAGAATTAATAATCCAAAACTGTATAACTGACTTAATGGTAATGTTATAATTGCAAGTCTGTCCTATTAATGTACTTTTAAAGGTTAATGTTTCATACTAAACACAGTTTTTTAGTGGCATATTGTGATAAACGTAACTGTTTAATAGCAGCATCATACGATCTGTCTCTCTAATTACAGTGCATTGGTTAATGTTCAGAATGGTGATACTGATCAGTGCAGAAACGGGTGATTTGTCAAAACTCCATGTCACTCACCAGCTTTGGCAACTGTTCATGCGTTCTGTTCCTCAGGCATGACGGATAAGCTCTGTTACGCCTGCACTTGTGACCTGTCTGTACCATATGTGCAATAATTGTACACCGTTTGTCATGTTATCTATGTGATCAGAGGAATAGAAAAACTGTCAAATGTGAGGAATTTATACTTCATTGCTTTTCAGTAAAAGGAAATATTCTTCTTTTGTTTTTGCAATTGCTATTTCTTGAGCAATCAGTTTTGATGGTTGCAAGATTTATGCGCATGTAATGATATCTTATAAATGTGTGATTACATAATATGGTTAAAGGTTGCTTTAATGAGGTCAGCCAAAGTAGTATTTTTAATCCCTACTTGTTGATAGTTTAATTTTCAAGAATTAAATATTATAAGTATAAAATTTTAATGCAATGAAAATACAAAATATGTATGGAAGAGAATTATAATTTACTAGTCATCTCTTGGCCTGGCTTTGCCCCGGATTGTGATGATGTTTCCTACGAATGGCATAAAAGTTTATTTATGAGTAATTGATTGCTTCTTGGTGTTTGTAAAAAGTGTATAATCCTCTGCAGGGCCTTGAAAATCATTTATGTTAAATTTATGCCAACAGTGTAGGGAACTCACACACACACACACACACACACACACACACACACACACACACACAATGTGTTAATTGTAAATATTAATATGTTTCTAGAAATTAAAAATAGGTAATTAGTTTTATACAGATACTGGATACAGTGGAACCTAGCAAACTATTTATTTTAAAATTGTTTATTTATCTGTATTTCGTGTTTAAACCCCTATTTAAATGTAATAGATGTGAATAATGACCTTATATATAACGTTTTTATATGTCTGCATTTAGATGTATTACACTAAATTGTGAGCGTTTTTTGCATTTATTTTCCTTTTTAATTACCAAATAAACATACTGTGAAAACAATGTGTTAAACTATAAAATTTTAGCAGCCTTATTAAATACATTATTGCTCAGCATTATTAAATTTTTTTGTCATTTTTGGCTGAATATTTTCATTTACCAAATATTTGGTGCATACCTTCTCCTTATGTATCATACACACCCAATTACAATATTGCAATGAGTTTCAGGCTTTTTACGTTCAGACTCGCTCACTGAACTTTACTGGAGATAATACTACATAAATTTGGCCCATTATGTACATATAGTGGAATTATCTAAAAATTATTTTGTCAGTAAAGGACATATTTCAGCTTGTTTTTTTAGGAATGACATGTCAAGTTGATTTCAGCAAAAGGTGCAAAGGCCAACATCAGTCATGGTATGTGAACTATAGTAGTGCAGTCACTGGTGACTTACGTATGTCTGAAGCTACCATTGATGTATATCATAAGTTTTAAGAGATATCAGGACAGGGTCTCATTATGTGGTTGCTACAACAGAGAGCATGTGCTTAAAAATTAAGTTTAAGTTACTTCATTTATGTAGCGCTTTTTACAATAGTGTTTTATCCCAAAGCAGCTTTACATTGTCCTAAGCCTGATCCCCAAAAAGTGCAAGCCGAAGTGACAGTGGTGGAAAAAAATGGTATTTGTTTTTGGTTTAACAATAAGAAACCTTGTGAGGACCAAAGACCAAGATATTCTGTGATTCTGTTCAGTCATTAAAGTATGGTAAAAATCCCTCTGATTCCCTGTGAGAAATAGAGTGTGCAATGGTCTTTGGAGTAACATTCTGGCAGGTCCACAAACCCCCTGCTCCAATAGAATCCAGATTCTATCCATCAGAACCAAGCGTGTGAGACCAACAACAGTTAATTTAAATGAAGGCCATCACTGTAGCATTGTAGTAGTGTTGTGGATGGGGAGCTTGTGATACCGCAACAGAAAATAAGGAAATAAGAAAAGCTGTTAGAATATATAGTTGAAAAGCAGACAGAATTTAACATAAATGCAGCATGTGACTCTGGCAATACTGACAAGAGTGGCATAACTAAAAGGGGCAAAGTCCACAGATTACCAGTCAAGAGGGCTCCCTGGAATGTCAGCATTTGAGCAGCACACTCTCTACTAATGGTAAGCTAGGTGAAGAGGTGAAATGTCAGCATACCTAATCAACTTAACAAAGTTCAACATGAACTCTACACCTATATCTGCAGGACTATTTAAATGCTTAAATAAATAAATGGTTTAATCTATTTTTAAAGATTGTTAGTAATTCATTGATTCAGAATCAGAAAGGGTATTTTAAAATGAATGAGCTTTGTAGGCAAATCCTCTCCCATTAGCTGTTACTTTTATTAATTTAAGGGACTAAAAGAAACCTGCCATTTGGGATCAGAGTTCACTGTTGCGCAATTAAATTAGATCAATGGGTTGCAGTCTAGTTCTGTCACCTTCCAAATAATTATTGTGATTAAAATAAATAATGAAGTAACCTATTGGTATTTGTATTGTTTTCCTTTGAATGTATTGCTGTTAGTTGCACATGGATTGCTCCTCTGATCAGACCTTTGTTTTAATTTTTTAATTCTTGTCTGTTTTGCATTTTTGTGCATTGGTCTTTGCTGATCAGTTGATCAGTACTTGTTAATTTGACTTTTGTCACGTCTTTATTATGTTTTATTTATTTATTTATTATTATTTATTTATTTATTTTTTAATCACGTGTCTTCCTTTTGTCTATATAAACCCGCTTTACCTCCTCATTCCTGTCCTATTGTCAATTTGTCAGCTTTGTTTGCTTGTGCATGTGATTTTGTTTCCCCAGTATTTTCTGCATCAAAAGCCTTTTCACTTTAGACTCTGTTTGATATGTCACACAAGTGACTGTAACGTGACAATTGCTGACATTAATTTCTGAATTTCTTTACATTTATACAACACAGAAAATTTGATCAGTGAAAACATTGTAAATTTTTAGGTTAACCTGTGATAGTTTGGTTTGCCATATTTGTACATATGCCTCAACCATTTACGAAAACACTACCACATTATTGCAGCAAATTGGAAAAAAATTACAATTAATAGACAATATTTTCTGGATGTATGACCCAAATAAACTTTTCAAATTTTTTTATAATTTTCTGTAGTTTTGTCTTTGCTGTGTACAGTTTTATAGATTAGGTGAAAAGATCTTCTCAGATTTAAAATGAGGTCACTTATATTGTTTTCTGTGCTTGTTTTCTGTACTACAAGCTAATTGTACAAGTCAGGTTTAGAAAATTAACAATGTAACCCAGGTTTATATCCACAATAAATTCTTCTTAAGAACACTTGCTGACCTGAAGCTTAGTTTTTTTTAGTTTAAGTATTTATTAATGCTTCTTATGTATCTAAAATCTAAAATCCCAAATATTGTTGTAGCATACCTTTCTATTTCTCATTATTGGTGTGTTTAAAGTGGAAATTAATCTTTTTTTGCTTATTACTTAAACGGTAGAACAAAATAGAGGTTTTAAATTGTACTTTCAGTAATACTGACCATTCATGAACCTTTTGTAAACTGGACAGGTTTTTGGTGCCCTAGTAACACACCAATGTCAGTTCACCCTCCATTTAGAAGCTGCAAATGAGATGTTTATGATGCTCAATCACTGTTCGACCATGAAGACAGTGCGAACATTAAGATGTTGCGTCAATCTGGAATTAAGTACTTAAGCTGCTTCATTATTATCTGGGAGCTGTGTTGATTATTATGCAACAAGCCATGTCTTGTTCTGGTACACTGGCCTGTGGCCTCAGTAAAGTAAACATGTCTTGTGTTTTGCCTTTTTTTGCATTGAAAATAGTCCAAGTCGAGTTCAAATTCTTGAAAACAGATGGACTTTTTATGTAGATGTTCTTGCAAAATACTTAATTGATCAAATAATTGCATCTATGTTGTACATGGGCCAAAAAAATGCTCTGTCTTTAACAGTGATGGAAACAACATATTTTTCAGGTATTTGTATACCTGAAAAATATATGTATTTGTAATACAATATCTGTATTTAAGTACAATTTTAGGTTCTTGTTGTTTGTGAGTATTTTTTTTAAGATGACACTTTATGATTCCACTCCCATTTAGAGGATAATAATGTTTCAGATTTTAATGTTGTAATAATGTTTCAGAAATTGTTTCAGATTTTGTTCTTGCTCTTATGCATAATGCAAAACAGATTACATTTAAATAGCTAGGTTGTTAAAGGTTATAATGGAGGAAACCCACGCGGACACAGGGAGTAAATGGAAACTCCACCCAGATGGGGATTCGAACCGGGAATCCCTAGTGCTGAGAGGCGAACGTGCTAACCACTAAGCCACCTAAGAAAAAAAACACTAAGGTGTTTTTTTTTTAGATCACTATTGCGCTGTAGAAGCAACCATCTTTTTTACAAAATGGCTTTTAAAAATAAATGTACTTATTCTGTCTTTAACCATTAACATATTTGTTCTTTATGTCACCTCCTCAGTCAAATATATTTACTTTTCGTTAAATTCTGCAATCCATTCTCTAAACATTCATTGCTTATTCACAAATTAAGCCAAAACATTCAATTTTAACTTGGAGTCAGTCTATATATTTTTTTGCAGTCAAACAATACATTTCTAAAAGTGGATTTGTCTGATTTTTTTCTTTGTCTTTTAGTATTCAACTTGAACTCTATGTTCAAGAAAGCTGCCATTTCTTAACTATATTACAAACTGAGAAAACAGCTACATAACAAAATAATCTGCCTATAGCTTACCAATGCTTCTTGTTATGCAGCTGCTTATAATAGTACATTGCTGCTGATTGGTTTGACTAGGTTTAAAGATTGTTTAAGTGTTTTTAGGTTTAATAGCTTTATAAACAAGATTTTCTAGTCATAATGTACAAACGTACGAATAATGAAATATTTCTAATGTTTTTATTAAAAACCTCTTGTTACGGCCTGAAAAGCCAGACAGAACATAGTCTAAGACGACACCCTCTCATGAATCTCACACCCAGAACAAAACTATTACAACCACTGATGTACAAGCCAAAGATATGCATTTTGAAAATTATTAGCAAAACTTCAGGAATAAGAATGCTTAAAATAAAAACCAAAACCAACAAACTACATTATCAAACAATAACTGCACATAACACAAAAAAGAAGAAACAAAATTCCCCTCTTCCTATGTTACAAAAAACAGAGAGATTTAAATGAAATATGCTTTATCCCTTGGTACTTTGACTTGAACATAACTGCAGCATATTTACAACAAGAAACATAACAGATCTTTAAAAATTACATGACCAAATACTACAGTTATCGCATAACCTCAAAACACTGACATTAATACAGGTCAGATTGAAGGCAAGGAGGTTTGGTCTGGGCAGCGTGGGTGTGGTAAAAAGAAAGGGTGCTGAACTTCACAGCTGCCATAGTGAAGCAGGACCAAGATTAACCAATCGGCTCCTCCTCTCACAAGCACCTATTAATGAGACAGGACAAAAAAGAAGTAATCATGAAAGGAGACAAAAGAAGCAACAAGAGACTTAAAAAAGTAATAATAATAATCTCCCATTGTAACACCTCTACCATTTAGAACAAGCCATGGTTGAGCCTGAACCTCTTCATTATAAGCAAGAGAGAGGGCAACTGCGATCACATCATCAGACACTTTTTTGTAACGGATTTCCAAAATAAAACCTTGAACCAAAAGGGACCAACACATGAGCTCATGACTGGAATTACACATACAGAAGCGGATACGGATTAAAAAACACAAGCGGATTGTGATCCGTGTACACAATAACAGACAAACTGCTAGATTCAACATACACGTCAAAGTTTTGCAGAGCCAGTAAAAGAGCTAATGGTTCCTTCTCAGTTGTACTGTACCTCACTTGATGTTTATTAGATAGAAACTTTGAATAGAAACAAACCAGCTGGTCAATGCCATCTGAGTGCTCCCGAGGTAGAACCACCCCAGCACCTACAGCAGTAGCATCCACTTCTAATTTGAACAGGCATGAAAAATCAAGTGCACTACAAATCAGTGATTTTTTAAAAAATAAAATCCCCTGTAATATCCCACTTTACCCAAAAAAATGGAGCAACTCTCGTTTAGTGGTTTAGTGGGCCACCGGACAAACTTGACTCTGTCCGACCTGTTTTCCCAAATAGGATATAAAAGCTTTTCCAAATTCACATTTGGCCAAGTTCAACATTAGTGATGCATTACATAAACGTCCACCGTTCTTAGAACAATAAGATGCTCAGGCCATGAAGATGAAAAAACAACATTGTCTAAATATGTCTCACAATGTTCAATATCAGCCAATACAGAATTCATTAAGCGCTGAAAGGTAGCAGGTGCATTTTTCCATCCGAAGGTAAGAATGGTGTACTGAAGAAATGTATCAGGAGTAACAAATGCAGAATTTTTATAATACAACTTTACTTATAACTACACAGCACCTAACAGCAAGAAGTGCCTGGATTTATTTTCCAGGCAGAGTGGGCATTTCTGTGTGGAGTTTTACATATTCTACCCATGTTCTATAAAGTATTCCATAATAATGGAAGCTGTTGCAGCTGCAAGGAGAAATCAGCTTTGAATAGGATACTTTAAAAGTAGGTGTAATGTGTTGGAATCCAGATAATTTTGCCAAATTGTGTGTTTATATCAAATAAGTGTACTGTTCTATTTATTTTCTATAAACCTAACATTGGATGTACTATGCTTTTATGAACAGGATGGAAAGCAGTCAGGGATGGAAAGCAGACATTTCCAAAAGTAATCAGTATTTCTGTTTGTATGTTCTTTGTTCTTTCGACTAGAAGCACTTCTGAGCGTCGTAAAGAAAAGTCACGAGATGCTGCTCGCTGTAGACGCAGTAAGGAGACAGAGGTGTTTTATGAACTGGCCCACCAGCTGCCCCTGCCTCACAGTGTCAGCTCCCATCTGGACAAAGCCTCCATCATGAGACTAGCAATCAGCTTTCTTCGGACATGCAAACTCCTTGCATCGAGTACAGGTATTGTTTGAAAACACACAAGCAAGTTCAAGTTATTTCAAGTTCAAGTTCAAGTTATTTATTTATATAGCGCTTTTTACAACAGTACATTGTCACAAAGCAGCTTTACAGAATGAAAAGCCTTTAAACCCCCAAAGAGCAAGCCGAAGCGACAGTGGCAAGAAAAAACTCCCTTTTATGTTGTTATTTAAGGAAGAAACCTTGGGAGGACCAAGACTCAGTGGGGGACTCATCCTCCTTGAGCGGCCAGGCAGCAACAACAGTGTGGGACAGCCATGTACAGATATTAAACAAATGGAAAAACTAACAACTGGAAAACTATATGTGAGTCCATTAGGGGGCGTCCTGCAGGACCGCCTTGTCAGGTTCCATACAGTATTAGTCAGCAGAGCCATGGATGAAGATCTCCAGGAAGCCAGTCACACCTCAAAAGAAACAGACAAGGAAGGCAGTTAAAGCTAATAATAAAGCACGGCATTTAATTAATAAGTAATTAATTGACACAGTGCAGCATGTGACTCCGGCATCACTGACTAGAGCAGCATAACTAAAAGAGGCAGATACTGCAGACTCTACATAGTTGAGATGGCGCCCCGGAAGAGCATCATTTCAGCGCCACACCCCCCAATTAATGATGAGGTGGGTGAAGAGGTGAAACGACAGCATACACTGATCAGAGATTACCCCCCAACACAGCCAAGTCTGAGATCTACATCTTTATCTACAGGGGATTTGTTAAACGCAAGATTAAATAAATGTGTTTTTAATTTATTTTTAAAGATTAATAGTGATTCAGAATCACGAACAGTAACTGGAAGGCTATTCCAAAGTTGAGGAGCCTTGTGGGAGAACGCTCTTCCACCAGCAGTAATTTTATTTATTCTAGGAGCTAAGAGTAGACCAGCACCTTGAGATCGGAGCTCACGTGTTGGCTTGTATGATTGAATCAGCTCACTCAGATACTGTGGAGCCTGATTATGTAGAATTTTATATGTTATTAATAAAATTTTGTACTCGATACGAAACTTAACTGGTAGCCAGTGCAGGTTTGATAACACAGGACTGATATGTTCAAACTTTCGTGTTTTAGTTAAAACTCTAGCTGCAGCATTCTGCACAAGTTGTAATTTATGTAATGATTTATTAGAACATCCTGTCAGAAGTGAATTACAATAATATAACCTTGAGGTAATAAAAGCATAAAATAGTTTTTCTGCATCTTGGAGGGAGAGGATATTTCGTAGCTTCGAAATGTTACGAAGGTGAAAAAATGCAATTCTAGTAATATTGCTAATGTGCTTTGTAAAGGAGAGATCTGAATCAATAATGACACCGAGATTATTTACAGATGAACTGGGTCTAATTAAAGAGTTATCATGGTTTAACATAGTGTTAGAAGCTTTGTTAATTTTGTCCTTGGGTCCAACTATCAGAAACTCTGTTTTAAAAACAACAGAGAACAATTATATCCTTCACTTATGCATGTAAATGCATTTGTCTCATTGATATAATTTTCTTAATATGAGAGCCAATATGTATTGTTTTATTCATTTGCTTAATATATTCAAATGTTGATGTAGGTTAAAAGGTCATGATATAAATGGTCAATTGTTGATTACACAGGCTACATTCTTGCGTATAATAGGTACAGATACATTCATTTCAACTCTGCCAACTGTTGCTTTGTTTAGATGGCACAGTTGTGATGAAGAGTGATGTTATTAGGGTGTGTTTGTGTGTTCAAAAATATGTAGATAAATAATTTTAACAGATATATAACTAATACATACAATTACATTTGTATATATTACATCAAACTAAAAGTATTATGTTTAAATGTGCTAACATACCATTATGTGATTTAATTTTGTGCTAAACCTTATTCTACATTGCATTACATTACATTTACATTACATTTACATTGACATTCTCAAATCGGATTTGGCCAGGTTCAATGATTGACATTTTATTAACATTAATTACATTAACATTAATTACATTAATTTTAGTGCTAGGAATGAATAAACTATACTTGCTATCTCATTGATTAACATACCAGTTAATCATTTTTCCTACAATGCTTGCTTAGGCGACTGTATTTGCACCATGCTTCTGTTTTGTGTGTTTAGCCAATATCTTCAGCAAAAATAAGATGCCCATCTAAATACATGGCATCTCTACATGACTGCATTGATGCATTTGTCCAGTCATAATATACTTTCAACATAGAATGCTGTACATAGCATGTGCTCAGGAAGTCCTGCCCAGTCCAGGAGAATTAAGGATTCTTCCCTGTCTAAATACACTAAAAAACAAGTAACAATAGATGATGTCACAATGCAGGGAATGGTGTTGTTCTACCTTCCATTTCTTTCTAATTGCTTACAAGTTTATGGTGTGTCTCCTGTCATGTGAGTAATGCCTTTTACTGAGCTGTTTTAAAGTTCACTACCTCTAGTGTAAAATCTACAGTTAACAGGTTTTTTTTCATTAGGTGTGGTGCTCCAATATGCTGATGCACCTATATTCTGTCTCAATGCCCCCAAATGATATTTTCAAAGCTACAACATGCCAAAACGTTTGCACTAATAACATCTCTTTTTAAAAAGTAATAAAGGGAATAGATCTCCAGTGCATATTTCCAGGTACCACTTATATTTGAATTGAATCAGAATTACTCTTCATAATACAGCACCTTTAAAAACACTGTATCAGTGAAGGTGTCATATAACATCAAGATAGTAATAAACCAGAATACAACAATAATGACCTTATATCAGTGAGGAAAACTTTAAAATAGACCAATGCTTAGGGAAATTTGAAATCTTATTATATTTATTAATATCTAAATTATGAGGGGTTTCTTAATATTACAGGGTAAAGTGTTACAAAACTTTCAGTTAATAATTAAAAAGACACAGTCACCTAAAATAGTCAGTATGTGATGAGTTTAAAATAGTTTTAATAAATTGGTAGGTTTTCCATTAGTGGAATCGGGATAGGCAAATATTATTGCTTTAGTTCTGTTTTTCAGCTAAAGGAAATTTCTAGACATCCAGTGTCATGTTAGCTTCCTCAGAGTTGCCCTTGACACAGTAGCATGTTTATGGGACTATTTTGTTTTTGTCTCAGCTTTGATCCTGTCTCCTCCTTCTGTTTAGTTATTGTTTGATTTGCCTAATCCTTTTTACTGAGCCTTATTTTTTAACCAAAAACAGGAGAGACATGTTAATAAGGAATATTGTTAGTGAGATGAATTTACGTCATCACAGTTTATTTTATACAGTTTATGATATAACAAAATGGCACACAATAGCAAAATAACTTTTAAGACATGTGGAAACTCTGCTAGTCACTCTTGTAAAGTGGTGCATTTTATCAGATATTTTGCTTCTGATTTATTTAATGTATGTGATAACAACTAAAAATCCACTAAAAATTGTATTATTAAAATATTTAGACTCTTAACCCAAATTTAATGCAACATTGTCCAAACATTTTTGACATTTAGATATATAAACATTCAGTTATGTACATATTTATAGCTACAGTTCTTTATTACCATGTACAGAAAATGACCATGCCACTTGAGTCTTTTCTAGATCCATCCTAAAATCAAAATAATTATTTAATGTTAAGGACATTTAAATCACCACCTTATCATGGTTGAGGGGTTTGCATGCTTGAATGATCGTAGGAGCTATGTTGTCCGGGGCAAAAAGCTCCAGGTAGGGTCTCTTAATGCAATTTGTTCCTAGGTGACCCGTCAGAAAATGGGTGGTCCAAAATAACACCTATAAAAATAACATCAGGAATTTGTGTAGCCAGGCCCGAGGGTGGTGCCTCTTCAAAAAAAGGGGACCGGAGGGTGTGTTCTAACTACAGGGGAATTACACTCCTTTGGCTCCCTAGTAAAGTCTACGCAGGGGTACTAGAGAAGAGAGTCCAACCTCGTATTCAGTAGCAGTGCAGATTTCGTCCTGGTCATGGAACACTGGACCAGCTCTTTATTCACTCCAGGATCCTCGAGGATTCATGTGAGTTTGCCCAAACAGTCTACATTTGCTTTGTGGATCTGGAGAAGGCATTCGACTGTGTTCCTCAGGGTATTTTGTGGAAGGTGCTTCGCGAGTATGGGGGAGCTTGGTTCGCATAGGCAGCAGTAAGTCGGACTTGTTTCCAGTGAGGGTTGGACTCTGTCAGGGCTGCCTTTTGTCACCGATTCTGTTCATAATTTATATGGACAGAATTTCTAGGTGCAGCCAGGGGATGGAGGGCGTCCCATTTGGTTATCTGAGGATTACGTCGCTGCTGTTTGCAGATGATGTGATCCTGTTAGCATCCTCAGGCTGCGAACTTCAGCTCTTACTGGATCTGTTTGCAGCCAAGTGTGAAGTGGCCAGGATGAGATTCAGCACCTCCAAATCTGAGGCCATGGTTCTCAGTCAGAAAAGGGTAGAGTCCTCTCTGGGTCAAGGATGTGATCTTGCCTCAAGTGGATTAGTTTAAGTATCTCGGGGTCTTGTTCACGAGTGATGGTAAGATGGAGCAGGAGATTGACAGGTGGATCGGCACTGGGTGTGCAGTAATGCAGTCCCTATGTTGGTCTTTTGTGGTGAAAAATGAGCTAAGCCATAAGGCAAGGTTCTTGATTTCCCAGTTGAGTCATCTGGCCTCCGCGTTCAAAAGAGCCAGTTGAGTTGGTTCAGGCATCTGGTAAGGATGCCTCCTGGGCACCTCCCCAGGGAGATGCTTCAGGCAAGTCCGTCCAGCTGGGAGGAGACCCCAGAGAAGACCCAGGACACGCTGGAGGTATTATATCTCTGCTGGTCTGGGGACGCCTCAGGGTTCCCCCAGGTGGCTGGGAAGACATTTAAAGAATTAATGTTATAGCATGTTTTATTTATTGGCTTTGAATATGTAAAAAGTCTATGATGCAAAAACTTTTTTTTTCCAAGTTACCTGCTATTACTTTATGTGGCCAATTGCTGTTAAAATATAGGAATAAATTCAGTGGTAAATGGAACAAACCAGCTAATAAAGGCACCTATGCCACAAACAATATATATACTGTACATTCTAACTACAAAAAGCAAGAGTAAATTACGCTTTGCATTTATGTTCAAAAAAGTAATTAAGCTTTATTTGGTCAGTTTTACTTAAGATTAATTTGAATTAAAAAAAAATTGTTAGTATACTTAATGTTATTTTATCACGAATAATAATTCATCAATCGTTTACTTCAATCCTTCATCAAATGCATGAAAATTTGAACAATATGTGGGTGGGGTAATAATTTTATTTTGAAAATATATATATAAATGGAGGGATGCTGCACATACCATTCACCTGCGTTGCTGGACACACCTTCTGTTGAAGTCACCGAAACATGAAAAGTGTGTGTGTGTGTGAGAGAGAGAGAGATATTTAGAGAGAGTGAGTGTGTTTGGGTATGTATGTATGCATGTGAGTGTCTGTGTATATTGTTTGCATTGTCTTGAATATAAAATTAGAATTTCCGGAAGAAAGATAAAGGGAATTTTACAGGCCTTTTGCGTTCCATCCTGTTTAGTCAGGTTTTGCAGTGGGGGGAAAGAAGAGCTCAGATTTATTTGATAGTTCTTTCTGTATTAAATAACCCAGTTTTTTTCTCTTGCAAAAAATTAAGTATCTGATCACTGCAAACTGTATGATACACACATATGACATGAACTATGGGAGGTTTGGACAGAGAATGTCAGCTCTGTGATTGTGAGATGGTACATCAGATAGTGCTATCAGATCATATGTGCTGTGTGCAGAAAGGCAGATCGGCGCATGACTGCTGCTTTCTCAGTGTTTGACGCCAGTCAAAACACTGCCCTCCCTGGCGCCACCAGCCAAACTTCTTACTCCATACCACTCTACCCTCACTGAGGGTGCAAGGGAAACACCTCTTACATAAGAGAAAGAGACCATATATATATATACACACACACACATACACATTCATTACAAAAGAGTGTGGGATATTTTTGGGCTACAACAAAATGGAATACAATATTTGATACAAATTAATACTTGTAACACAGTCATGGAGCCAGTACCGTAACACAAACAGCTCTAATAACACAAATGTAAAATATGTAGTAAATATCTGAAGCTGAGTCTGTTGTGATGCAAAAGCGGACAACAGTACCAACTTTGTGCTTGTGGTTACAATGTTATTAAATTTAAAAAATGAAAAGGTTATTTAAAAGTTATTTAAAAGTGTAACTGAATAATTTATTCAGCTATTGCTTTTTCTGAGTTTGACAAGCAAATAATTTCCTATTTTAAAAGTAAATAAGTAATATTTTAGTAAAAAATTAAGATGTACCAAAAGATAAAAGTACTTCTAAAATAATGTGCTACCAACACAGTCCAACTTTGAAAAACAAATAAGTAAACTCTTCAGTGATAGGACAGGTGTTCTATAAACATTGCACATAATACTCACACACCGTGACCCGAACCCCGGACAAGCGGAGGATAATGGATGGATGGATAATACTCACACATGTGTGGATAGCATCTAAGACAAATAGTGGTACAATTATTTGTTTTGTTTTTTTTGTTAAATTTTATTGTTTGGATTTTTGGCATGAACCTGGCCTGGAGTGCAAAAGGTCTATTTAAAATGTGCCATACTTATTCATACTTATCTCACATCACTTGCTTTTATGTAAATATACAGCAACATAACCCATCCAGCAAACAGCAGCTGAAAAAAGACAGAACATCCCTCCATGAATGTGTTCAACACTGTTCTTATTTATGTCAAGGGCGATTAAGGTCTTCATCAAAATAAAGGTGAATAAAACCTACAATTCCTTTTTTAAAATGATAACAAATAACTAACAAATAATCTATCAAATAATTATGTTTAGTATGTTGCATTACGGTGACACTATGTGGCCAAATGTACTTAAATATATTAAATATACTGTATTTATTAAAGCAAATGTACTACCTAATGTCAAAAAGAGTGAGGTGAGGTGTACAAATAGTGATTTTACACTTACATTGTGAGCAGTATGTAGTAAAGCCTTTTTTATAGTAAATAAAAGTAAAGTAAAGTAAATAAACTTACAGGGGACAGAATGACAGGAAAAGTCAGGAAGTTAAGGAGTGACCAGATCAACTGTCTTCTTATCAGTCATGATCAATAGCTGAATAACATTGATTTCTTCCAAAGATCTGTGATCTCCACTCCCTTTTTCTAATTTCGGGTTTTATGTTTCGCTAGATGTATTGAAGTAAAATATAATAAAATAATACTGAGCTCTGTTGTTTATTAAATTGATGCCAGACTGGTATCAGAAGTAGGATTCAGGTACCAGGCTGAGGTAAATTGAGCCAATTATTAACCAACTAGCATGTGACAATGGAAAACACATGGCAAGGAAAGAGTGTATCAAACAGCATACATGCTCTTTCTGATGGGTCCAGCTAGCCAAGGAAAACACATCTGGTTAACATGGACATTGTATTGTATTGTACATTGTATCTCGGTATCATAGGTCAATGGCAACCACTATGATGACACATTTGTGTGTGGATGGATGAAAAAAAAACATCTGTATGAAATACTTTGCCACTACAGAGACCTTTACCACTGGTAACAAGAAGGTGAAAAAAAAAGATTGTATAAGAAATGACTGTGA
The DNA here is from genome assembly GCA_019802505.1 of Corydoras sp. C115. Classification (NCBI taxonomy): domain Eukaryota; kingdom Metazoa; phylum Chordata; class Actinopteri; order Siluriformes; family Callichthyidae; genus Corydoras; species Corydoras sp. C115. The sequence continues at coordinate 8,487,369 of JAFMOC010000007.1, forward strand.
CATGGGTCATCAACAGTGCCAGTAGTTTTGACAACAAAATAAGGAGACACTGATTAATCACTGATGGCTTGGATAAACTCACCAGTTCTGTGAGGTTTTGTTCACTATATTTGTGATGGAGATACTGGCAGTTTGCACTCGCTGACACTAAAGTCAACACTAAACACAGGGCTGTGAAAGATAACAGTGATGCCTTCTGGGCTATAAAGCATGCTGAACAATTTTAAGCTCGTGAAGTAGTGAGTGATTGTGGTATCTCCAAATATCAGTGCGTATTGTATACGTGGCAATAAACTGGTTTGATGGTCTTCAAAACTTGTAGCTTGTTGTCTAGCAGATTAGGTTCATGAACCTTTGGCTTCTTAGGCTGTTGAATGACTTTTCACACTTGTTCCCCAAAGTTTTCCATAATGCCACTTGTTAACTTATCTTCCCTTAAACAACCAGTAAAATATAAAACTTAGTAGAATTTACAAAATCAAGGTGATTTTTATATTTTGTTAATTGCTAGTGTTTAGTTTTATTTAGCAAATTTATGTAATGATAATTTGATGAAAATATTAAATAAACCTGTCAACAACAACAACCTAAAAATGTGTTTGGGTAATTGCTGTTTCATCTAATTCCATTTTTTATGCATAAACATCTTAGATGTAACTATTTTGTAATTTTTCAAAAATAAATTAAATCATACACATATAGTCTCAAATCTGTCAGTAGCTAAAATAATAGCTGTGCTAAATTAAGAAGGTTTAGAGATTTGCATTCCACATCTAGACTTTTAGTTCGTAGGTCAGCCCCAAAGATTGAGAGGAAATGATCTAACATTAGCCCTCAAAAGGCTATTGAGTTGATTGTTTTCTTAAGCATTTTCACAAACATTAAATCTAGCATTTAGTTATGTAAGGCAGTTCAAAATTCCTCCCACTGTGTAATCCTGTCTGGCAGAATTTATTCCAGATGTTTAGTTACAAACTTAGTTTGTGGCCCATTTTGGCCCATGAACAAAAATGCAACAGGGATTGTAAACTATGTGTTATGATTATTGTTGATTGATAATGTGGTTCTTGAAATCTAATGCCAAATTAAAGATTTATTTTATTGCAAATTGAAACATCTTGGCTACCAGAAGGCCTTTAAGGGCATAATTCCCTGGGGTTGCAGTTCTCTAAACTCGGCGCAGCTCCAGCTCCAGGCCTTCATAGTCCTTGAGAAAAGCTCTTATCAGAAGGAAGCACACTGCAGCTATCACATGCTTCCGACCCCCCAGTGTGGGGCCACTCTGTGTTCTACTTCTGTTGCTGCACTCCACCTTCTTTGAACCCATGCCAGATCCATCACCATCCTCTTACAACTGAGCTGTGGATCCACCATAGTTTCTGTGTAATAATTATTGTTGGGAATATTTACCATTGTGGTGCATGAATTATGAATGATGTTGGGAGAACTAACATACAGTAATACACAAACCACTATAAGGTGATGCAAAGACACAGTATGATTCACTGCACCCCTTTAAAAGATGCACCCCTTTAAAACAATCAGATGAGTGTTAGGTTAAAAGTTAAATGGCTAAAATTGTTCCTCTGATTATCACTCAAAGTGAAACTTCATAAACACTTTATACTAAAAGAAGTGTAAAAAGGAAAACGTGTTCAAAATCCAGAACATACTCATGCTTATTATCTGTATTATGCTTTATAGTAGTAGATTAGTTTTTTTCAGAGAGGGTCAAACACTAACAGTATCCAAAAAATTTAACAAGCGGAAACATGCTTTACAATAAGGGTAAGGTCAGATCTATGGCTAACCTATGGTTAGGTTTATAGTAGGTTTTTTTTGTTTGTGTTAAGGTCTGAGTTTTCATAATATGAAAAGCACAGTGTGGGTGTGTGTTGGGGGGTGTGTGTGCATGCATGTGCCTTTGTGCCCATATTTAAACATGTAAGATTTACCTTTTGTTGTATCATACTTTCCAAGAAACATTACAGATTTTTATTCCATTAGACTCTTTTTATAACAGCCATCATTTGTAATGAAAATTGTTTCATTCTGTTTCAGAAGTAAATTTTCCACAGATATTTACCCTTGCTTAAATTTGAAAGTATCATTGCAGTGGCTCTTAATTTGTTTGTGCGTTTGTCTGTGGGCGTTTTTTTGTTGGCAAAGTGGTGCAAAGGGAAGTGACAAAAGGGAGGTCGTTGTTTTTGTGAGGAGTTGAACCAGCAGGATGAAGTTGTTCTAGTTTGTTTTGGCCATATGCCATAGTCTTAAGAACTAAAATAAGATGAATGGACATACACCAAACACACACACAAACATTTGCAAACTCCAGCAACACTGGATAAATTAGTAACCTTTAAATAAAATGTATTTATTATGACTGACAGTAAGTTAAACATCCTATCAACAGAACTACATGTGCCCTTATCTTTTGTCAGTAAAAAAAACAAGTAGTTTTTACCTCCTATATGTTGTAAGGTTGTAGAATACAGAGCAGGAACCTTAAAATTAGATCTTCTTGGACCTTTAAATCATCCCTTGTGGACTTACCATTTACCTCACTCATAGTTTTTCTTCGGGTATTAAATCAGAGTTGGCCATGGCAGTGCTCAATAAATAGTTTTTGTGTTGATTTTGATATCATGTATATAGTTGCTGTTCTGCTGGAAGCCTATTTATTTGTTTTGGCAGGTGCAGACAGATTTTGATAAGTGTGCCTATATTTTGTGAAGTCTGTGATGGCAAGCATTCGAACATACTTTCTAAGTGAAAGAAAAGTAATCCAACATCACACACTCTCCACCATTCTTAACAGAAAGGATTCTTCATGGTGTAACTTTGAATGGTTGCTAACAAAGTGTTTAACTGCTGTGGCACTTAGCAACATCAAATAACTCATGTTTGAGGTTAGACATCAATTAACGTGGAGATTATCTCTAACAGTAACCCTAACAGTCTATTTCTAATGCATTTTTATTCTTGGCAAGTTGATCACAGTTCCAGCTAAAACTAATTACCGCTAATTAGTACCCTGTGTTTATGCAATGACATATTTTTGGCTATTGATTAAAGACCTGCACGTTCTTCTCGTATTTAAAGTATGAGTTTATACGTATGTTTAGTTGATGACTATTTGACTTTACCTATAAACTGTTATTACTGTTTTGATCAAATGATTAATTACAGATTTCTATTATTTTTATTTAAAGTTTTTCCTTAAATAAAGGTAAAGGTAGTGTTTGCGATAATTGAACATAGGACTCCAACCTTTGTCACATGGTGTGAGTTGAACCATCTACAGTTCAACGTGGCAAAGACAAAGCTCATGGTGGACCTGAGGTGGAACAAGGCACCGGTGACCCTTGTGTCCATTAATGGGATCAGTGTGGACACTGCAGAGGCCTACAAATATCTGGGTGTTTACATGGACAATAAACTGGACTGGACTAAAATGGATATGAAGGGCCAAAGTCGTCTCTACAATTTGAGATGTCTGAGTTTCTTTAACTTATGCAGGACTATGCTCAGAATCTTTTACGAATCTATGGTGGCAAGTGCTATCCCTTATGCTGTTGCATGCTGGGGCAGCGGGTTGAAGGTGGCAGATGCCAACAAACTGAACAAACTGATCTGTAAGGCCAGTGATGTTGTTGTGGGTGTGGAGCTGAAGGTAGTGTCAGAGAGGAGGATGCTGTCTAAGCTGAAGGCCATCATGGGCAATGCCTCTCACCCACTGTACAACACAATTGTAAGACACAGGAGAGCATTCAGCCTAAGATTTATTCCACACAAATGCACCACAGAGTGCCACAGGAGGCCATTCTTACCTGTGGCCATCAATCTCTGTAACCAGTCTGTTTAACTCCTCATTCAGTAAAACAACTTTAATGTGCAATAAGCATGATAATTATTGAAATGTGCAATATTATATTATTTTACCATCTGCCACACAGTGTGCTATATTTAAAATTTTTACTTTACCTTTACTTTATTGCGTATTTTCTTTTTACTTTTAGTTTAATGTTACTGTGGTTATTGTTATTTTTTTATTCCTAATTTTGCATATATAAACACGACAAATGGAGCATCTGTAAAAACTGCAATTTCTCCCCAGGGATTATTAAAGTATTCTGATTCTGATTCTGAAACTCTAACTTCCCTGTGTTTGTTTTCCAGGCCACTGTGAAGTAGATAAAGACAGACAGATGGACAGTCTTTATTTGAAATCACTGGACGGATTTATTTCTGTGGTAACTACAGATGGAGACATGATCTTCCTCTCAGAGAACATAAACAAATTCATGGGGCTGACACAGGTAAGCACAGATACAGACCTCTTTCCCTGAAAGGTTAAGACGTTTGCAATGAACAATGAAATCTGCAATTTCTTTTCTTTAAAATATTATTTTTCATGATATTATGAACTTTTGATGGTAATACACATGAAACATCTGTCATCGACATTATGCATACACCTAAAAATCATCTAAAATGACTGTTTTTAAAAAAAAATATTTTTAATAACAATCTTGCTATAGCAATCAAAAGACAGATATTTTAGTATTGTTACGTTTCTTTTTAGGTTGAACTGACAGGACATAGTATTTTCGATTTCACACACCCCTGTGACCACGATGAGATCCGTGAGAAACTAAGCTTCAAAACAGGTAACGTCCCAACTACAAAAAAATGTTTTTGTTTTATTTTATCCTTACTAAACACATTTAAATTTTTTAATGTGTCACATCTTTTGTTATGTTTATAAGCAGACCACACATACATTGATTTTTGAAGAAAGTTATCTGTTTATTATTAGGGCAGAATAAAGACTAAATTACAGTGATGGATTGGTCTATCTACTGGGTCTATCTGCCCATCGCCCGAGACGTTCTCCCCTGGATGGGCATGGAGAACCCCACCGCGACCCTAATAGAGGATAAAGCGGGAGATAATGAATGAATGAATGAATAATGACTAAATTAAATTTAACATTATACTTTATAGTGTGGTATACTCTTCCCCCTGCAAACTGCATATACTGCCTTGAGAATGGATATTTAATGACCTCTCAAACAGCAGAAACACCATGTATTTATTAGTGTTAATTATTATTATTTATGTTAGGATACTAAAACAAATATAGACTAGCATGTCTCCTATATTGTAAAGGATACATTTTCTTAGTATTAAAAAACTTAGTAATGCCAAACCATTAAAACAGTTCTAACTATCCATTTTATTAGGTACAAATTACAAGTATTATGCATATCATAAATGCTGCACATGACAAAAATTTTTTAAGGTTTTTGAGCTCTTTAAATTTACCAGACAAAAATGACAGTCTCTGATCCAGTGCTGAACACATTTAAGCTCAATTTGTTGTAAGCTAAACTCTGGATCATTGTTTCATCATTTGGCAGCTTATTTCACCACTGCGTGTAGGCAATTCTGGTTCTGACTGTAGTGGAGCAGTACAGGGCATCTAGCCCTAGAAAGTTCATGCTTAATTGTATGTGATTTCTCTGCATATGGGAAATAGGTGTAGCGTAAACTGCAGCTGAAGAATAAACCTCCATAAACCTGCCTCTCCATCCTAATAGGAAGATCTTTTTTACCTTCTAAGCGTTTCCTTGTGGCTGTATTGGCGGTTCTTGTAGCATATTTATATTCATAAATGTATTAGTTGTTTAATTCAACCACTCAGTGACATTGCTGGAATGAGAATAATTAAGGTGTTAAGGGGACACAATATGTACTGCAGTCCACAAGCAGATTGGCTACAGTCTTTAATTTTAGAACTAAAAAGTCCATCTTTACTGTAAGTGTATACAATAAAATGGACATTAAGTAGTGCAAAAAGGTATATCCAAATTTTTGACTGGTACTGTATATTGCAACTTTCATGACTGTTAATATGTATGTTAGTTTTGCACATTTAATAGAACTTTCTCTTTCTCATTAATTTCTAGCATTATTTACCATTTAGATTTGTAGTTGGGTGTTATGTATCAATAGAAGTATACAAACATTATAATTTAAATTGATAATTTATTATAAACATTATAATGTTTATTATAAACATTATAATTTTAAATTGATATTAAATGTTTAATTTTTTTATTTAAAATAACTTTCTACATTTTTGTTTTTGTGTAGGGGTTGGGAAAAAAGGTAAAGAACTGAGCACAGAAAGAGACTTTTTTATGAGAATGAAATGCACTGTTACTAGTCGAGGCCGGACTGTCAACCTGAAATCAGCCAGCTGGAAGGTAGGTCCTGATGTTGGCCTTTAAATGGCCTTTATTTTGAAATTTTTAATTAAATTTGTAATTAATTAATGGTACTTTCTATATCATGGATAGGAATACATTTATGTAATTTATGTTTTGATTTTAAAATTGATGTTAATTTTTTAAGAACTTTGCTTTAATGTTTGTATACACTAGAATCATTCTCAAATATTCATTCATTCATTCTCTCCCGCTTTATCCTCTATTAGGGTCGCGGTGGGGTTCCCCATGCCCATCCAGGGGAGAACGTTTCGGGCGCTGGGCAGATACACCCAGGACAAGGCGCCAATCCATCGCTGGGCACACACTCACTCACACAGACACACACTATATGGGGCAATTTTTGAGAATTCAATTGACTTGATCCATGTTTTTGGACTGTGGGAGGAAACCGGAGAACCCGGAGGAAACCCACGCAGACACGGGGAGAACATGGAAACTCCACCCAGATGGGGATTCGAACCGGGAATCCCTAGTGCTGAGAGGCGAACGTGCTAACCACTAAGCCACCGTGCCGCCTTCTCAAATATTGTTTTATTAATAAAAGTATTGATTTTTTGTGTGGTCATTTTATTTATGTTAGGATACATTTTTTTCTTTATTTCTTGTATTTCTTTATTTCTTGTACATTTTCTACCTGACAAATCAATATTACAATTTTGAAAAGATGAGATGTGGTTAGTATTACTCTGAAATCTTTGTTTATATGAAACATTGTAAGAAAACAGCTTTTGATTAAGTTTTTATTCTACTCAGGTGCTGCACTGCACTGGTCATCTAAAAGTGTACAATGGTTGCCCTCAACGCAGTCTGTGTGGATTTAAAGAGCCACCACTTACTTGTGTGGTCATGCTTTGTGAACCAATTCCACATCCCTCCAACATTGACACACCACTAGACAGCAAGACCTTCCTTAGCAGACACAGCATGGACATGAAATTCACGTACCTTGATGACAGGTAACACATTCATGCATATATGCTGCATTGACTGAAGTAACATATATATATATATATATATATATATATATATATATATATATATATATATATATATTAAGTGAAAGTAAGTTTATTATCATTATTATAATAAAACAAAAAGACAGAACTAATTATTTTACAGTATATTATTACTTTTAACTATGCCGAATTTAAATGCCATTTTCAAGGCTTAATATATTTTTGTTATGTTTCACTGCCTTGTTTCTAAACTTTTATCTCTGCTGGATATTTGAAGGCAATGACCTCAGTATGAGTCGTGAAATTAATCTTTCTCAGAAATGCAAAAAAACACTGAGAATCCTCACACCAAAAAAGTTTTTTAGTTCTGATCCTTTGATGTCCAGACCATATAAAATGGATCATATTTAAGTTGACTTGAAATATTCAGAGTTCAAAGTGAATTACTAAAATGCACTATATTTATTACATTTTCCCCTTTTTTTGCAGAGTAACTGATTTAATGGGCTACAGTTCTGAAGATCTTCTTGGTCGCTCCATGTATGAGTTCTGTCATGCACTCGACTCTGAAAGTGTGACCAGGAGCCACCAAAACTGTAAGTATTTGGATCTCCACATGGCTAGTCACCTTCTGATATTAATGCATGCTCAGTAGGTAAAACAAATTTGTCAAATGAATTTCAAGTGATTTAGTAATAGCAACGTTTTAATACCTGTTACTGGGTGGCATGCTGGAAGGCTCAATGGGATTACAGACCCAATCACAAATAACAATTTATGAATTTTATTTAAATAATAAAAGTGATACATATGTTGAGGCATATACTATTCCGATTACCATATGACGTTTAGACAAAAAAGACATAGAGCAAAGCGCATTCATTACAGCAAAAAAGTTAATAAAATATAACAAGTCAAAGCATTTACTGAACCTGCAGCTGCATAGACAATGCAGAGACACCAGGTGGAGACTGTCTTCTCCCTAGCTGGTACAAGTACTGACCATAATAGTACCGCCCATAATAGCGCCTACCTGACTTTTGGCCTACTACTTCAGGTGATTTGCAGGGTTATGGTGAAATAAACAGTCTGGTGGCCATATTGAAGTGTTAACCTGTAATGATTTAAAACAATCAAAAAGTATTTCTCTAACAGCCACTTTATTAGGTAAACCTCATTGTTGGCTCATTAATTGTTAGTTTTATCAGTTTCACTTACCACATAAAAGCACTTGAATCTATATGTACTTTGTGAGTCCCCTTTACTTCGGTCTTTAATTGTCACAACACCCATTAGAGCACCATTTGGTTGGTGAATGATTGTCAGCAATGACTGACATAAAAAATATTTTTATGTATTATGCCAGCATCATACACCGGAGTGCTGCTAAAATTTTAGATAACTCTGTCACTGCAGTTCTGATAATTAATGGATATTTTTTTTAAAAATCTGATTCCAGTATCCTGTAGACAGCCACCAGCTTTAACTTAGCTAAGCTACAAATGGACTACTGTCTCTGATTCGACAATAGCAAGGTTGATCAATAAAGAAAATGTTTTTTTGCAAAGTAATTAATGATTGAAAATAGTGTTTAAAAACACCTGCATCACTGTTAGATCCATTCATACAGTGCCATGCACACAAACGCATCGCAATCACATGCACACCAGACACATAACAATAACACTGTTGTTCTGAGTATGATCCACCCTCCAAAAAGTACCTGGTTCTTGCCTTGTATGTGGTACCTGATGTAAAATAAATAAGTGTATTTAGTAATACATAATAATACTTTAAAGCAACAACAGCGACAACGAATACCCATGTACGATTTTGAATTGTGAGGAGTTCTAGTTGTTGTTTATAACCCAGTAATAGCTCTATTGTTGTGCAAATGCATATTGTTGGTACAATAAAAACTGTAACTGATTACTAAGTATATCTCAATTACAAACTATTATATTATTGTCTTTTTCTCATCAATATTTGCCTTATTTAAATCCTATTCCTTTTAGAATTTTCACAATTATGTTCTGTTTAACTCAAAATGTTGTGCAATATGTGTTTTATAATAAGGCTGGTTTTAGATGACCATATGCAACAAAAATATTGCCCAGAACTTGTTGTCTAAGGAGGTTTAAAAATATTAACTGTGCACAAACACAGTAGACAGATATGGGCACTAAGGCCATCAGGCCTCAAGGCTGGCAAATTGTATTTCGCATGTGCATATGAGTTATGATCACAATTCAAAAGAGCCTTATTGGATTGGGTCTATTAAGGGGTGACTGCAGAGGGAATTAGGATGTCTTGAATCCCATTAAGTGGAACTTGTGACAGAGGGAGATAAAAGCATCAACTAGAGCAGGGCTGGGGTGCTCTCGCCTCAGCCAGGTGCCCAGATTACCACTAATCAGATGCTAAAGGTGGAGTGGCTTCTATCTGCAGTGACATTAACATGCAATTAGGACCTTTTCACTGTATAGTGAGGAGAAGAAAAGAAACCAGCATCAGCAATTGTTGATCTGGATTTAAGCTACTGAAAACAAAGGATAGAGTAAACTTCCTGTATGCCTTTTTGTGTAGGGTGGAGTGGTATGCCTTTCATATGAAAAATAACACTTGGGTGTGATCTGATCTTCATCGTTGCTATTAGGCTAAAGCCCATTATAAAGTAGTGTAAAGCAACTAGCAGACAGACAAGCAGACATGAGAGCATTTTTGTCAGAGAAATTTCACTAGCACAGCAGCTAGCCTAAAACTGCTGACCCTCTAGATAATAGACCCTCTATTAGAAAGGCTTTTTGGCTATGTGGAGTCACCCGGCTGACTGACTGCAACAACGTGACTGTGTTGCAGAGCAGCATGTGCTAGTGTGGGTTAATCCTACTGGGGTAAACCCTGTTCCCCAAAGCCCACAACTTTCCCATGCCAAACTTGGACCATGTCCAAGCCAGAAAAGCCACAGAGACAGCCTCTCATCTATGATTTTTACAGGGTTTATGCAGCATACTCATCTTACTTGCAGCCCCAATGTCCTATCTGTCAGTATGTCAGCCTATTTGACTCTTAGCCTTATCATTTCATTTCCAATTACCTTCTCCAAAATTGTTTTATGCAATATTTTGCATTACCTGCATCTATCTTCTATACTGACAAAAAATTTAAAGGAAAATGATAAAATGTTACAATATTTTTCGGGGCTTTTTGGGGATTGAGACCTACATATGGTGGCACTTAAAAAAAAAAGATATTTCATTGTATATTCATAAAATGTAATGTAAAACAACAAAAAGATTTTAAACAGGTCTTGAAAATAGACGCCCTAAAATGATTAAACATTACATATATGTAAGTGTCAAAAGTGATAACCTTTGTTTAACAGTAACTATTTTTGTGTACTATAATTATTATTTCTGTTACTCAACCTTGTTTTCTGTATTTGTTAATTGTTGTTCAAAATATACTTAAAATACAGGTGCCTAAAATATGTCTTTTTGACTCTTACTTTCTAAAGTATGCACAAAAGGGCAGGCTGTGAGTGGACAATACAGGATGCTGGCTAAGCATGGGGGCTTCGTGTGGATGGAGACCCAGGGTACTGTCATTTACAACAGTCGGAATTCCCAGCCACAGTGTATTGTGTGCATCAACTATGTCCTGAGGTTTGTGTTAAAAAAATTCTGTAAAACCAAAAATATTATCAAGTTATATCACACAAGCTAATATTATGTATTTTATGTTTGTTTAAAAGTGGCATTGAAGAGAAATCAACAATATTTTCTAAAGAACAGACAGTATCTAAGTTCAAGACCCACAACATGAGCACTTTCTTCAGTCAGGCTCCACCCAGTGTGGACACTGAGATAGTTGGGCCTCTTTTCACCAAGCTCAAAGAGGAACCTGAGGATCTCACTATCCTGGCACAGAACTCTAGTGACACAATTGTTAGCCTCGACTTTGGTAACAAAATCTTATCCACTATTCCTTGTGTAGTACTTAGATTTACTGTATATTAGAACGTAAAATGCTGAACTAAGAAATTTAGTTGTTTCTAAAATAGTTAATATTCTTTAAGAAATCTATAAGACAGATAGCATAACCTTTATTTACTGCTGTTTACTTACTAAATTATTATTATTGTTTTTTCTAAATTCTTTTGTTGACAGCTGTTTTTTCTAACATCTTAGGTCATCCTCAGTATGAGGAATACCCAGTTTGTGCTAAAGCTTCATCTGTACAGTCTCCTGCTACTCAGTCAGTCACTGAGAGTCACAAAATGCCAAAAATGGCTGCAAAATTCTCTGTGCCTCAGGCTCAACCATCTAGTAGTGCCACCCCCAGCCTAAGCAGCTGCTCTGCGGTACAAACATCCTTTAATATATCTTGTTTTTTGAGTAATTGCATGGGAAATATGGCCTTTGGAATGATTTTAAAGTTCTCAATAATATTGTTTCATATAGCCAAACAGCCCAGAGGATTACTACAGTTCTGTGGATAATGAACTAAAGCTGGAGCTCACAGAGAAACTTTTTGCTTTGGACACTCAGGGGGCAAATTCTTACAAACCAGAAGTAAGTCATAGACCTGCAAAATAGTAGCATATAAAATAGTTTTGCTTCAGTTTTTAACTTTTTTAATTATATTTGATTTTATCCATCATTTAAACATTTGTTGTGGTGTTCTGTGTTTTTAGACTGAGCTTAGTGATCTGGATTTAGAGACATTGGCCCCATACATTCCAATGGATGATGAAGACTTCCAGTTAAATCCTATATGCCAGGAAGAATCTCAGTCAGTGGCCGTAGCTCTAGGGGTCACTCACCACAGCTTCAGCAACATTGCCAGTCTTTTCCAGCCACTAACCCCTCCTCCATCAGCACAATTCCTGCCCAACTCACATGCATCTGAGGAGAAACCAAAACCTAATGCTGGAACAAGAGATTCTTGGCCTTCCATAATGTATGACAATCCCATGCCAGGGACCCCTTACCGTAATCCATCTACCACCCCTGTCTCATCTATGGGTGGCTATCAGAATCTAAACTGGCCACCTGACCCACTATTAAATTTCCCTAAAACTAGAATGGTGGACTCACTGGCCACAAATCATTCTTGTTGTGCTATGCCAGTGGATCAGCTGGGCCATCACAATCGAAGGTAAATTTGAATGCATTTCTAACTTTTTAGAAATTAAATTTTTAGGTACCTCATGTATTTTACTGTTAGTCTGGGTAGTAAATGTCTGTGTGTCATTAGCAGGTTGATGGAGAAATTTGGGACTAGTGACATCTACAGAGATGTAAGCCCAGTCGAATTCAGGATAGCAAACAGTATGAAGCGCTCATTTTCAAACATGAACATGGTGAGTGGAAAGATTTCAACTATGACAAGGCCTTAAGATTTTTAAATTGGTCAGTTAACAAATCTGTATCAACAATACAAGAATCTCTCAATCACATATTTCTGGCACAAATGTTAGCAAAACTATAATAAATAGAAAAAAACAAAATCAATTAAGGTCTTGTGAATGAAAAGCGATTTATTTATTGATGACATGATTGTTGTTTTGTGTCTATTTCTGTATTGTTACTGAGTATATTATTGTTTAGAACAGACAAGTAAAAATACATGTTCCTCTACAAATAATAAATTAGTTAATTAAAATAACAGTGTTTTGCTTTTTACCAATGATTTAGGTAGCGTTAGGCTTAATCAGCCAGTCATTAGCCACATTCATTCATTCATTCATTATCTTTTGCTTTTATCCTCTATTAGGGTCACGGGGGGGTTCCCCATGCCCACCACTAAGCCACCGTGCCGCCGTCATTAGCCACAAGCCATTTATAATGAATGTGGTTTAGAGGTACTGGATTCCCCCCCCCCCATGGTTATCTGGGTGAAAATTAGGGAACGCCCTGAACAGGTCATCATTCCAACAAATGGGTGAAACACTGTCACAATCACAACTCTGATTACCACTCCACCTTCCACCAATCATGTTTCACTCTCTTTTACTAGGTTCATGAGCCATATTTTAGCGAACTTTAGCAAGAAGTCAACCGCGCACAACGCATCTTGATTTAGGGTGTTTCAGTGTGTCACTTGCCTGTCTGACTTGATTTGGATTGATATATAATGGTGTAGTGCGCAATACTACAATTTTGTGTTGGTGTAAGATAATGTTGTTGTTTTTTTCTGTTGATTGTTAATGTAAAAGTTTAACATGCTATTGGTTTTTTACTGCTGCATGTCTATGTGTGTGTAACAAGCAGGGGTGTATGCACGCACATGTGTTGACAATTTACTCCCAAGATAACAATGAACATCTGACTGTTGACATTTGCATAGGTTGTTTTCAGTCAGTGGCACAAGTGTGTTTTCTGTTCCCAGGATATCAATATGCCAGTAATGTACCTGTACACACCGCATTACACCCATTGGCATAGATATATTTGCAAACACCATTGCTATTTAAACACCGCAGATGAAAGGCGTGAAAATAGACTAGTGACTGAGACTAGATAGACTGAGTAGTGCGATGCGACTTATGCCTCATATGTTTCCTGTCACCTGAGTTATTTAACCTGTTTATCATGATTTGCTAAATAAATTTACAGTGCATTTAACAATTGATTTTTATTACTGCTTCCATACTTGTCTTGGAATAACTGTAGTTTTTCTGTCACATTACTTTTCTCTTTTACATTACTTTCTTACCAGCAGCGATTTCAGCAATTTCTTTATGTACTATACTTAGTCAAACTTCTTTGTAATCAAAGGAAATGATTTACGAGAGATGTTTTTTTTCCATTTAATCTAATACAGGTTATCTAACATGCCAAATGCTTCAGTTACCACCAGTGGGTCCCATACCAGAGTAAGAAAACAATTGGTGTACTTTATTTTGTTTAATGCTTAAGGTTGTTCTGTATTCTTTTGCCCATATTGCAGGAGGAGCTGTCTGCTTCCAAGCCACCTGATCTGATGTGGAAAAGGATTCGGAATGAGAGCTGTGCTGTTTTAAATAGGCTTTCTCAAAGCACTAGTGCCTTAACTGGTAATAAGCTTTCCGATAAACAAGCACAAGTTAAATATTAAAATGTTGCAGCAGTATAACTTTATTTAAGTCCAACTTTATTCACAAAGTATGTTTTACTTTGCAGGAAAGGGCATGGACCACCAGCACAGAAAAACTCAGTATCAAGGTAATCAGAGTGAATTGTCGAAAAAGCTCTTCCCAGGCCAGTGCTCGAACTACAGCAACTACAACATGCTGCCAAGCACAAAATTGAAAGGTTAGCTCATGATGTAAATCGCATATAGAAACACTGTATCTGCTATTTCAGCACCTAGTCCAGAAAAGTTTGTAAACACTCCTCTTTATTGTTCCAGCATGATTCTGCCTCAGTGCACAAAGCATTGTCCCTCAAATCGTGGTTGGATGAGTTTGATAGAGTAGAACTTAACTGTCTCACACTGAACCACTATCTAAATATATAACACACCTGAAATTAATTAGAATACAGATTGTAATATGGACATAGGTTTGAGTGCCTGATGTACAAAACTTCTTACAGACACAGTGTAAGTGTACAAATACTATTATCTGTATTGTGTAGATAACATTGTAGGGGATTACATCCCAAGATCATTGAAAGTAACTTAAAACTTAACATCAATTTAGGTTTTGTGACTGTAGTAGCCTTTACTATACTAAAAAGTCTATTCACTGCCTCTGCTGCAACATGTGTTCATTTAGTAAAATGAGCCGTTATGCTGTCAACCAATAATATAGGACAAGAATATCTGGATCCCAGATTAAATATTTCAATTCATTTTAATTGTGTTAGCTGTGGTTGAGGTCAGGGATCTGTACAGAACAAATGATGTCCTTATGAACTTCAGATGTGTGCACTGGGACTAGGGTTAGGCCTGTTGTAATAGTGAAGGGGCACACAGACTACACAACAACATTGTGTAGCAACATTCACACCAATGAATGGTGTGTTTGTGTGACACAAACCTGTTACCATGATATAATAAAAAATGCTAAATTACACTACTGTTCCATTCATAAATGTCATTATTTACAACAGAATATATCATTTTTTGAAATATACTGTTTTCCATTAACAATTTGCATTGTTGCTAGGTTTGTTGATGGCATGACTTAGGTTAAAACAATATTAATAACAGTACTTTAACAATCAGGTTCACTGATTTATTTATGAAATACAAATATGATTAATTTTAGTAAATTAGATGTAAATGTAAATACTTACAGTTCATTATAAATTTTTACATACACAAATTAAATACAAACTATATGGTGAGTCTATAATATTTCAAAATCAGCAGCCATACATTTCTTAACACAACAGGTCTAACAGCAAATACCCCAAATCTATAAGATAGTACATTTATATGGAGTTTAAGATATATAGTGTTAGTGTGTTTTAGGACTGGAACAGTTGTAGTATTTATACAAGATATTCTAAGATTTGTCTGTTATGTTATTTCCATTCATTTGTATCATTACATCAGTACTAGAAGGTTTTTGTAAATGTGCAGTAAATAACAATATGATTTGTAAATACATCCATAGGTGTGGCGAGTCAGCTGCTCGGACCATCCTTTGAGACATACTGTCTGCCAGAGCTGACACGTTATGACTGTGAGGTGAACATCCCCATGCAAGCCAACCTGCACCTGCTGCAGGGCAGTGATCTTTTGTGTGCTTTAGACCAGGCCACTTAGAACTACAAGCACATCATTAATCAATCCATAATGCCGCGTACAGTATCAACAACAGTCCAGAATTTATATATACTGTTCCTTGTCTTTTCTTTACCATTCCACTGCACATTGCAGTATTTTAACTTCTTCTGACATAGATGTGTATGAGAACAGGAAAAGCACTTAAAAGTGCAATGCAGGAGAACTTAAATTTGCAGATATGTGCCATATCAGATATAATAAGAATGTAGCTTTGGTTTTGTTTTTTATTGTCTTTAGCTTTTTAAATTATATGCAGTTCCATATAATACAGTATATATATATATATATATATATATATATATATATATATATATATATATATATATATATATATATATATATATATATATATATATATATACAGTATATGTGTGTGTGTGTGTGTGTGTGTGTGTGTGTGTGTGTATTTATATGTATATATATATATATATATATATATATATATATATAGATATATATAGATATATAGATATATAGATATATATATAGATAGATAGATAGACAGATAGATATGCGCACACACACAATACAGTACTGTGCTATCTAGTTACAAGGACGTATATATATGAATATATACAGTTATGTTGTTTTCATCTGCTTGTGTGCTTATTAGCCAGTTTTCAAATAATTTTTCTTTTTCCCTACCTGTCTATCTTATTTTGAACAGCAGCAGCCAACTGCCTCGAAGAAAGATGATCTGATATAAGAATGTTGTTTAAAACTTTCTTTTCTTCTGAAAATTCCCTACCTCTTAACACCTTAAGCCTTTTACCTGTTATATTTATGCATGTTTTAGTGCCTTTTCTATTCAGTTTGTAATACCTTGCTCCTGTATTTTCTCTGGCTTTTTTACACTCTTTGTCTCGTCACACTCTCTTGCTTTGTTAATTGCCATTCAGTTTGTGACCACTTGATATGTGATTTAATTTCTTATTTTGGCTGTAAACATATTTAATAGAAGATAGTCTAAAGTTTATATGATAAAAGTTTCTATGTTAGATTTGTAGCACTCAAATACCTGGGTACTTTGTCTTATCTACCTAGTAGATGTGGATCGGAGTGCTGTTTTAAGTGGTCTGTAGTGCTGGTATATGTTCCTCTGTAGAGCCATTTTCCCCTTGTGATACACAGAAGCAGGACAATGTAATTGTATTCATAGCTTACACAAACTATATATATATATATATATATATATATATATATATATATATATATATATATATATATATATATATATATATATATATATATATATAATTCTGTAAGCAAATGAGATTTCTAAGAATAATTTGTATCAAGTAATTTGTAGCAAATGAAGTACTGTAAACAGTTCAGCCAATTGCTTTAATTTTTAGTTAGGAGTGTGGATGTGTTCTAAAGTGTTTTTTGATCCTTTTTACAATATTTTTCACAGTAAATATCTAAATAGGTATGCTTGTCTTTAAAGTTGAATCACCAACATTATTATTTAACGTGTTAATTTAGTTTCAAGCAGTTATGTGGTCTGTTCTTCATTTATGTGACACTTGTTCTAATCCACCTCAAGTCTGATGTTTAAGTTTGGCTAGCATGCAACAGACTGGTGATAAATCATGTGAGACCTTGAAAGAATTTCTGATGAGGTTTCTCAAGGTTTCATTTATGGTGTGGGCACACAACTACAACATCAAACTAATAAAACACACTTGTCATTTTGTAATGGCCCATAAATCAATTTAAAAAACAGTTTGCTGTTGTATTTACTGTTTTTAAAAAGATATGAGATACATTGAATGATGTGGTATATGTATATACATATAAATAAAATCCAGGCTGTAGGCAAGTGCAAATTAACTAGTGGTTTTAAGGTCCTGAAAATATGAACTTGATGCACTTTACTGTTTAAAAGATACTTTCCCTCCTTATCTTTTACAAAGTTAAAACATTATATGCAGTAGACACAATAGAAGATAGAAGATACTAGTCCTTACTCTAACAAATGAAAGAGCGACACAGATTGCTCAGTCTGCTGACTGATGAAGATCTCTTCATTCCTTGCTCTCAATCTTTTTTATCTGATTATAAATACATTTTAAAAAATCTATTTTTTAAGTAAGGAATGTTTTTTTTGTTTTAAATACATTTAAAGAAGTGTGATTTAAACATACCTATATCTTAGATTAAATATAAGAATGACTGAAACTGTAACTTCGGTAGCGCTGGCATCTCACTCAAAATGTTTTGGATTTGACTTCTGGCCTGATTGGGTTTTCCCTATGAGTAAGTCAATTCAGTTGGAAACATTCAAATTGCCCTTTTGACTGTGTTCAAATGTGTATCTCTGCTGTGATGGATTGGCAGCCTGTCCAGGGTGTTTTCCTACCTTTTGTCCCTTAAGCACTGGGAAAGGCTTCAACACTTCTGTGACCATAATTATCATAAGTGGCTTAGCAAAAAAAATTAAAAAACCTTCTGGCACATTTTTCTGGCACATCAGTCTCAGAGTTTTAGCCAGTGTATTAGCCATTAATAGCACTGTATTAGGTTTTGCCTTTTTTAATTTTTTTTTTATACCAATAAGCTGGCCTTTATTTTTGTTATTCTTATGAAAGTATTTCTTTAACTTGATTTAACTGCAGCTATTTATACAAAGCTCAATGAAAGTACACTGGCTTATTATGTTTAACATTGGTGATCTTTTTTTTCAACTTTAAAGACATTATCAGGTTTATGCCCATCATCTATAGCATGAAAACCAGAGGGTTAATGTTGTGGCTGATTGGTTTAGATGTCTGTTGCTTTAGACAGATTCTCATTATTTACTTAAGATGGACTACTGGACTGCTTAGCCACAGTGAGCAATCCTGGATTTTGATATGCTAAACCAATATTGATATTGATATGATATATTACTATACTATATAACTGTATGATAAATTGTACCAAGTGAAAGGTGTATCTCTGCACTGATATCTTATTAAAGTATAATGATCTTTTCTTAATGTCTCCTATTGTTTTTTTTTTTCAATTGTATTAATATAAAATTGTCATAACATTGTATTTGTAAATATCTTCAAAAGAAGTGTGTTTGCGATCATTTTATAATTTACTGAAAAGAGAATATTCTCTGAGCAGGCATAACCACGTGGCAGCGGCATAGAGGAACTGATGGCACTGGGAGTGGAAGATGGAACTAAAAGCAATAGATAATTAATAAATCAATAAGGCACATGAGGGCATGTTTTATTGTAAATGAATCATGAGAAAGATGTGTTGTTAGGCACAATGCATTGCGAAGTGCCATTACACCTCTTCCCGGTAATTCATTGTTATTGCTAGCTATATTAATCTGTATTTCTAATGATGATACATGATTTAAAATAATGTATATCACACATTGATACGAGTGTGAAGTGGTCAGAAGGTGGGCATTATTAACCAAAAAATCTGTTTAGGGGTAATTAATGTACCTGCTGAAGGTTCCACTGATTGCATTTACATTTAGTCATTTAGCAGGCGCTTTTATCCAAAGCGACTTACAAATGAGAACACCACAAGTCAGAAGCCATGGAGAAAACCAACTATACTGTAAATTCATCAAACCTGATTGTTATTCGATGCTGCCCCCCCCCTTTTTTTTTATATTTATTATGTTTTTTAAACAGGTATTTGTTAAAGAGATGCGTCTTCAGTAGTTTCTTAAAACTGTTTAGTGATTCTACCTTACGGACAGAGTTGGGAAGATCGTTCCACCATTTTGCAGTGGTGAACGCCACGGAGTGAGAATTAGCTCCTCAGTGAGGTGGAATCGCCAGGCGGCAATCATCACTGGAGCGAAGTGAACGAGTCGGAGTGTATTTTGAAAAGATAGATTGAAGGTAGGAGGGGGAAGATCCAGAAATGGTTCTGTAGGCCAGAGTCAGTAACTTGTACTGAATGCGAGCAGCTACAGGAAGCCAATGGAGGGAAGTGAGTAATGGAGTGACATGAGTTCGCTTGGGCTGGTTAAACACGAGTCGGGCTGCAGAGTTTTGAATTAGTTGAAGAGGTCTGATTGTGGAAGCTGGGATACCGGCAAGTAGCGCATTACAATAATCAAGCCGGGATAGGACTAGGGCTTGAACAAGCAGTTGGGTAGCATGTTCAGTCAAAAAGGGTCTGATCTTCCTTATGTTGTAAAGAAGGAATCGACAAGAACGGGCGGTTTTGATAACATGATCAGAGAGTTTAAGGTGGGAGTCTATTGTGAAACCAAGGTTCCGGACCGAATCGGTTGGGGAGATTGTGGAGCCATCAATTTGAAAGGTCAGGTTGTGATGGATTGAGGGTTTAGCTGGGATAATGAGAAGCTCTGTTTTTTCTAAGTTTAATTTGAGATAACGGGCCTTCATCCAAACAGATATGTCGGTGAGGCAGGCAGATACCCGATTTGAGATGGTGGTGTCATCAGGGGCAAAAGACAGATGAAGTTGAGTGTCATCAGCATAGCAGTGGTAAGAGAAACCATGCGCCTGGATGACTGTGCTCAGTGATGTCATGTAAAGTGAGAGGAGGAGAGGACCAAGTACAGAGCCCTGAGGCACACCAGTGCGTATTTGGTGAGAGTTAGAGATCTCCCCATTCCCCATTTGATCCTGTGAGATAGGATCGAAACCATTCAAGTGTCATACCAGAAAAGCCTAATTCAGCTAGAGTGGACAGTAGAATCTGATGATTTACTGTATCAAAAGCTGCAGAAAGGTCTAACAAAATGAGGACCGAGGATTGAGATTTGGCTTTGGCAGATTTAAGTGAGTCAATTACAGAGAGCAATGCTGTCTCCGTGGAGTGACCACATCTAAAACCGGATTGATTGGGATCAAGGAGATTATTCTGATTAAGAAATTTAGAGACCTGTGTGGATACCACCCGTTCAAGTGTTTTAGACAGGAAAGGTAAAAGAGAAACAGGTCTGTAGCTCTCGACCAAATTTGGGTTGAGCGTAGGTTTTTTGAGTACGGGTTTGACTATGGCCTGTTTGAAACAATTTGGAAAAGTCCCAGACGTGAGAGAGGAGTTAATGATGTGTGTGATGGAGGAGGCGATGGATTGAAGAAGGTGGGATGGGATGGAATCAAGGGGGCAAGTAGTTGGGTTACTGGCAAGAAGAATTTTGCAGATGTCAGATTCTGTGACAGGGGAGAAGGAGGAGAGGGTTGGATGGCTGGATGTGTGAGATGTAGTGTTGTGGAAATGGTGAGTATGAAAGAGTTTGCTGATGCCCTCAATTTTTTCTGTGAAAAAAGTTGCAAAGACATCAGCTGACAGAAGTGTTAGGAGAGGGAGAGGGAGGAGTTAGTAGTAAGTTGAAGGTACTGAATAAGGTGCGGGCATCTGAGATGCATGTTACCTTGGACTGGAAGAACAAGGATTTAGCAGCAGTTACATCCTTCGAGAAAGTGGCAAGTGAGGACTGGTATGTTTCTAAATCTGAAGACAGACCAGACTTACGCCATTTTCTTTCGGCGAAACGAAGAGAAGTACATTGCTTCCGAAGCGTCTCCGTGAGCCAGGGACTGGACGGAGAACTGTGTTTTCCTAGTGGATTTTGGACAGACCTGATCAAGACATGAAGCCAAGGTGGAGCAGAATGTGCTTGATGCAGTGTTGGTGTCAAGGGTTAAGAAGTTACTGATGCTAGGAAGGGCATCTGTAACCAAGTCGGCAAAGAGTGTGTTAGAGAGAGCGCTAAGATTGTGACGTACCTGAGATGTTTTACTGATGATCACGGGAGGAGGTGGAAGAGAGACAGAGAACTGTATGAAAAAGTGGTCTGATTCATGAAGTGGAGTGATGTGTATGTCCGAAGAGAGACATGAGCGCGTCATGATGAGGTTGAGCTGGTTGCCAGCCCGGTGGGTAGCTGAGGTGCGGAGTAGATGGAGGTCCAGGCTGGAGATGAGATCAAGAAACTCAGCGGCATACGGTTGGTCTAAGTGAATGTTGAAATCGCCGAGGACAACAACAGGACAACCATCATCTGGGAGAGATGATAATAACATATCGAATTCCTCGATTGAAGTTATCTAGTTGACCTGGGGGCGATAGATGACAAGAAAATGACATTTAACCGGTTCAGTGATTGTCAGTGCATGGAATTCGAATGAGACAGTGTTTGATAAAAGTGTAAGAGGAGAGAATTTCCATTTGTGGGTGATTGGTGTGAAGCCTTTTTAAGCCCGGGCAGAACATTCAGCATGGAGCAACAACAGGAACGTGGCATGGCGACAGTCACATCAACCAGCAGTTCATTCTGTAAAAAAGGCCCATTCCTGTGCTTGAAATATCCTGTGACACACTGATAATATCTTCATCAGAGCATGTGTTAGAGGGTGGGATATATTAGACAGGGATCTGCTGCTTTTTGGGGGGGTTTTCTTAGTCTGCTATGGTCAGTATCCATAAAAAAGTGGTGAACTTGCAACAGGGTAAAAGGTTCATTGACACACATGGGAAGAAAAAGCTGATCCATGAGGTCTGATCCAACAGATGAGCTAATGTAGCTCATAATTCTTTTAAAAATGTAAAAATAATAATAATAATAATAATAATAAGGAGCATGGGTGCATTTCAAGTTTAAGTTTATTTATATAGCATTTTAAAAAGTACATATTCTCACATATCAGAACCACAGAGCAATGCAAGAAGGTAGTCTGGTCTAAAGAAATCCCTTTTTTACATTTCTTGGATGACCAGGTGCATGTGTGTTTTCTCCCTGATAAACACATGGCACCAGAATGCACTATGGGTCCTGCCATCTATGTGGATGTTACTTTGACATGTACCACTTTTATGTACATATTGAAAATAGTATTCCTTGATGACTGTGGCGTTTGTTAGCAGCATAATGCAACCTGTAACCAACCAAGTCGTTCAGGATTGGTTTGAGGAACACAAAAAATTTGAGGTGCTGCCTCAGCTTTTAAACTCCATGGATCAGAATCCATGGATCGGATTTGTTTGTCTAGCACATGTGCTTAACCTGGTGTATAGTGCTTTGACTTTTTGTCACTGCAGGTATTAGTCTTAATGTTCATTTACCAGATTATTAATTCCCAAATTTATATTAATAGCAAACACTTAAAGCATAAGATCAATATGAATTTTTATTTCTAATGTACTTCTACCAGTGACAAGCAATGTAATAGAACAATTTAAAGTAAAAAAAGATTTTCCTGTTGATTGATTCACAGAATCCTAAAAATATAAACATCATTGTTTTGTTTTACATTTGGTAAATGTAAGTGTAAATAATAGTTACAGATTTTTAGTCTTCAGTCTCTGCAATTGTTGAGGTTTTTGATAAAAGGGTCATTGCGGATTGTGTCCCAGATTAACCTGCAGAAGAAGGAAAGGCATTTGTTCACATTTTCCGACTTATGTTCTTTGTGTAGTCATACATTACTGTGATGTTTGTTGAACGTTGGCCCTCCCTAACTTACTTTTTGATGTTTTCTCTATTTTTGTCCCTTTTTTGTTTGAATCATGTCACATTTCCCCTGTGCTTCTTTGATAATACAAATACAGACACACCAGTTTATGTGTATTTGCAGATAGCATATGCTGGGATTGTGTTGGTCAGTTTGTACCAAACTAATGCAATGCATTGTAATGCCCGGTCTGAGTGCAGTGCAGAGACACATACTGATAACCAGATAGCGGTCCACTACTGAAGACTTTTTTTTTTTTAATAATATAGAAATATAAACCTCAAACCAGCAAATGAAACCACACAGAGCAGGACATCAAAACTAAACTAGCCACCCTTGACTGACAGCAGTCCAAGGTGCATCTTAAATAGACAAGACACAGACCAGAGGAGCAATTAACATAAATGCGGTACTAATGAACTAATGAAAACTAATTAACTTAATTGAGGAAACCAAGGAGGAAGTTAATTAACTACACAAGGCCTGGGAATCAGGGCACACACTAACTCAAACACAAAACAGGTGAGTCCCAGGTAGGTTGCTGATGGCACCTGACATGCATCTATAGTAATTTAAAAAAAAATGTATATTTTATATTTCTAATGTACAGTGTGGGTTTTTATGTTTGTGTTTTCCTTTTCATTACACAGTTTTGTGGATATACTGTTGCTACTGTTAATTGTAATTGTTCATGTTGTTCAACAACAGTCTGTTATTTTTGTAAAAACATATTTTTTGCTATCAACAACAAATATATGCAAGATGCGCTATTAAACAATAATAATGTGATAGAAGTGATGTTAAAAGTGTAAATCCAATGTACAACTTTCGTACTTAAATTCAAAAGCAGCATATTGAGTTTTATACATGGGTTGATCAGGTCATGATTGATGCTAATTTAGCTTGAACACAAACAATGAAAATCCATAATCTGAGAAGCATAAATAAACAATAATATATTAAACCAGCCACTTCTCAGTAGGGTTTTTCTCTGTAGTAATTTGTCTGTGGTGTTTTCCTACTTCACCCTCCTCTTGTTAAACTGTTGCCAACATGTAATCTTGTTTATAATTATCTACATTGATGCACAGCTACTTTTGGTTTTGTATAGCTAATTAGCATTTCTTTTCTATTGTGGCTTCTGTTTTTTGTTTCGCATTTTCAGATGCTTATGTTTATCTTTTCGTATTAACAAATATATTTACTTTGATTTTAAATGTTTGCATATTTTTCTATCTATGCATATTTAAGATGATTCTTAAAATTGTACCTCTCTTTTTGTAGTCATAATCTTTTTGCTCAAAAGACATTTTTAAAGTAAGTACTCATGAAATTGAGCTAAATTAAGTCTGTTCAGAATATGAGCTAATAAGATAATATGGACAATAAGTCTTATCCTGAATCCCTCAGCTCTGAGAGCATTCTTCCTGTCAACTCTATACTTGAGTCTGAATTCCTTAAATGCATTGTTGGTTTTGTTAGCTCTAAAAGTGTTTCATAAACCGTCTGCTTAGGACCATCTTTTGTTGAGTCCAAATCTGTCAGTTATGAAAGGATCTTTTGTTCTGGAAACTATATGTGAATCAGAATCCTTCAGCTCAGAGAGCATCTTTTGTTCCTTAGACTCTACAAGTAAATCCTAGCTCAGAGAGCCAAATTCTGATTAATTTCCTGATGCATCCTAAGCTTGAATTTGTCAAAACTAAGTGCACTTTCAAGCTTTTTAGGGCTAATGAAGTTCCTTGTCCTGTTGACCCAACACAATGTATTCTGACCTTCAAACAATAAGTTTTTTCAACTTTCCAGCATGTAATTGTTTACCAACCTAAATATGTTTTTTAGATTTTTAGTTCCTTTGAGCATTTTCATTTGGTTGCTTTCTGACTTCCCTTTGTTGGTTCCTTGATGAATTTATATTTACTTTTACCACTGGTTCCCTCATGTTTATTCCTTGTACTTTTGTCTCCCCCTTGTGTTCAGGTTAAGTCCAACTTACGCACCAGTACAGTAACTGTATGAATTTTGCATACAATTTTGTATATGCAATTTTTTGTGCAATAAATAGTTATGCTAAACTGTAAAACTTTTTTTCAAAAAGAATGTTTTCACTGGTCAATTTACTGATTCCTCTATTTAGACTGCAGGAACAAGCCCTCCAGGATGAAAACACACACACACACACACACACACACACACACACAAGTCTTTGTGATTCTTTTCCTTCCCACAGGCCACAGACAGCAGAGGAAAACCAGAGCTCCATTCATTTTGTTTTTGAATTGGCTGATTCACTATTTCTAAAGTTAACTGTGAAAAAAAACAACAAAAAAAAACAAAGCAAGAGAAAATTTTAAGGAATTGCTAACCCTGACTTTACAACCTCCCTTTAATTTGAGGATTTAAAACATTAGTAGTATCACATAATAATAGGAAATACATTTATTTAATGTTAATGTCAATAGTCAATTGCAGGAAGGATGCATAGTCAAAAATACAGAGAGAGAGAGAGAGAAAAGGAAAGAAAGAGAGAGCAAAAGAGAGAAAAAGAGAGAGAGATGTAAACATATTTTACATATTATAGATCAGTTCGAATTTTTTGTCTGTGTGTGGATTATTTTCAAGATCTTGTATTATAGACCCTTTCACATAAATTTTTCTATGGCAGTGTGTTGCACAGTTTATTGGATTACAGTGGGATTTGTGGGCTGACCTGTCCCCATTTTCAATAAAAATCTGTGTGGCCACTGATAGGTCTCTAATTCAGAGTAAGCAGAGCATCAGTAAACCATTTAATGATGTCACCAGGGAGCACAATGCTCCGGGAGTGAAAGACATGATGCAAGTGCATTTTAGTTTTAGATTTAGTAATATTAGATATTTTAGCATGTTTTATGGTTTGGTAAAAACAATCAAAGTTACAAGGTTAACCTTTTTTGACATGTGTTGTTGGGGAAAATTAAACAGCTCATTTGCTTTACTATTTGTCTTCCTCTGTTAGGTCTGTATTCTGAATGTAATATTTAACCAAATATGTTTCAGACATAATTGTGTATCCACTAATTGTTCTTTTTGGAAGTGACACAAAGAAATTACATAACCCCCACCTACTCCCTTTGCCGCTTCGTTTCCAGTACTCTGGCTTTTTTCAGGAAGAAGCCAAATATAAGTGACGCACAATTCTTCCTCTTTTTTTTTTTTTGCTTCCAGAGAGTGTAAACAGAAATCAAGATCCATATATCCACAAACATCACAGAATATTTAAATTATGTTTGAATAGAATGTTTTAGTACATGGATAGAATGTATTTTTTAATAGAAAATAAATCCTTTAACAATAATGAAAAAACTGTTCAAACAATTGATATAACAAATAAATTCATATTGTCACAGGACAGGACGCCAATCTATCGCTGGGCACACATCGCTGGGACTGTGGGAGGAAATCCCTAGTGCTGAGAGGCGAACGTGCTAACCACTAAGCCACCGTGCCGCCTGCTTTAAAATTGTAGTATAAATTGATTCAGAAGACATAAATTCCATTTGAATAAACATTTCTAATACAGACTATTGTCCAACCATGCAATGAAATAATAATGCAGATAATAATGCAATATAATGCAGAAGTTTGTGTGTTAATGCTAACGTGGCAAATGCGCTTAGAGCAAACGATATAAAATAAGGGATAAATAAAGGAATGTGGTTACACTTGTTAGTATACAGCAACTTATAAATCAGTGTACAATGTGTGTCTGTGTTGTGTAGGAGATTCCTATGAATAAACCACATCTATGAATATTGGCCTCCACCTGAACCAGACATCAAGATTATATTTTATGCACATCCATGAAAAAAAGATAATTTGTTTCATGTAGAAGTTAAATGGCCTGAAACTGATTTAGTAGCTCAGGGAAGTGGTGTACAATAACTTTTTCTTTTAAAACGATACCAATACTTAGGATAAAATAGACCTTTATTTGTCCCACAATGGGGAAATTCACTTTCTCTGCAGCAAATTACATTCGAAAAAGGTGAAAAAGATGTTTAGAAAATAAGAAGTTGAAAAAGCTAAAGAATATTGAAATAGAAACAAGATAAATTCTAATTCTCAGCTATTTATAAGACATATAACAGAGGAATAAATTGAAACAAATATTGCACATATGATACAGTTTGATATCTGATTAAACAGCAGAAAGATGATTGAAATGTTGAAATATTGTACACAGATGATTGAAATGTATTGCACCAGTGATACATTTATTGCACATTGTTATTTTTAGTTTGGTTTGGAGTGATTACTGATAGCAATGCTGATTGTGCGGTCTAACTGCAGCAGGAATGAAGGATCTGCGGTAACACTCCCTAATACACTTCGGATGACGCAACCTGTCACCTAAGGTGCTGCCTAGTGCTGCTAGAGTCTCATACACGGGGTGGGATTCATTGTCTATAAGAGTCGCTAGCTTGTTTAGCATCCTCCTGTTTGCACTGGGTCAAAGGGTTCCCCAGGACAGAGCTGGCCTTCCCAATGAAAAGGTCCTGAGGAGTGGGCCCCGCACCCCAAATGACTTTTTATGACCTTAATCTCCTCATTAGATACAGTCTGCTCTGTCCTTTTTTATAAAGTGCAGTGGTGTTGTCCGACCAGTTTAGTGTAGAGGTGAACACCCAGGTACTTTTAAGAGTCAACCATGTCAATGTCAATTCCATGGATGTTCACGGGTGGTGGGAGAGGTCGACCGCATCTGCTAAAATACAGCACCAGCTCCTTAGTTTTTGCGGTGTTGATTTGGAGGTGGTTACATAGACACCAGTCCACAAAGTTCTGAATCACCTTTCTGTATTCCCAGTCGTCATCATCTGTGATAAGACCGAAAACGGCAGAGTCATCTGAGAACGTCTGTAAGTGACAGTTCAGTAAGCTGTACTTGAAGTCTGCAGTGTACAGGGTGAAGAGGAACTGCGCAAAGACGGTTCACTGTGGGGCCCCAGTACTACAGACCACTAAGTCAGAAACAGTATTGTGGCATGTGAGAGTCATGTGAGTCATGTGAGAGTCCACTCCGATAAAATCCAGCTTGTCCCTCAGAAGTACAGGATGGATGGTGTTGAAAGCACTGGAGGAAAACTGATTTAAAACTGAGTGGATTGTTCATGGACATTGTGTTTTAGAACACTAACTTGACATTTGCTTGTGAGAACAGGATAACAATGTTTGAATACCATCCATCCATTATCTTCCGTTTTATCCTCTATTAGGGTCGTGGGCGTGGGTTCCCCGTGCCCATCCAGGGGAGAACGTCGGGCAGATACACCTAGGACAGGGCGCCAATCTATCGCTGGACACACACTCACTCACACAAACACTATTTATATGTTGCAATTTGGAGAATTCAATTGACTCGATCCATGTTTTTGGACTGTGGGAGGAAACCGGAGAACCCGGAGGAAACCCACGCGGACACGGGGAGAATATGGAAACTCCACCCAGTTTGGGATTTGAACCGGGAATCCCTAGCGTTGAGAGGCAAACGTGCCGTGACGCTGGTTGTTTGAATACGGAATCTGGAATTATAAGCAACACAACTCAACTTAGAAATTCCGAAAACATTTCTTTTAAAATGTTACGTCACCGTGACCTAAAACTGACACGGTAACTTGAGAGGTGACGTCCTATAACACGGGTGGAAAATTCATCCATGGCATTATAATAATTACTTAATTATATTATTTAAGTTTGTAAAATGTTTTACTTTTTTTTAAACTGACATATTGGATGAGTGTAAATCCACAGGTTCATTCACGTTCATCGACATTGGCTTTTGTTTTGAAATCCGTTCCTGTTCGCTCTTCCGGTATGTAGTGTAAGCGTGCGCTGGCGCTCCGTGCGGCGCTGAGTTTGAAGGTGTAGCTCTGTTTGTGTTCTCTTTATTGTGTTCTCTTTATTTTCTGCAGTAATAAAATGCGTAGTCTCAGAACTCGACCAGCTAAACAGTACAAAGAGGAAACGACTCCAGATGAGGATGCAGATGAAGCGTGAGTGCTGCCATGAAACATTTCCCTTTGGACCCTGAGACTGCTTAATAATAATAATAATAATAATAATAATAATAATAATAATAATAATAATAGCTCAACTGACTGAAGGTCGATGTGAATGTGTGCTAATGTAATGTTCACATGTAAGCTTATAATTTAAATGCACTAAAATGTATTAGGGCGGCACGGTGGCTTAGTGGTTAGCATGTTCGCCTCTCAGCACTAGGGGTTCCCGGTTCGAATCCCCATCTGGGTGGAGTTTCCTTGTTCTCCCTGTGTCTGCGTGGGTTTCCTCCGGGTTCTCCGGTTTCCTCCCACAGTCCAAAAACATGGATCAAGGTGAATTGAATTCTCAAAAATTGCCCCATATAGAGTGTGTTTGAGTGTGTGAGTGTGTGCCCAGCGAAGGATTGGCGCCCTGTCCTGGGTGTATCTGCCCAGCGCCCGAGACGTTCTCCCCTGGATGGGCATGGGGAACCCCACCGCGACCCTAGTAGAGGATAAAGCGGGAGATAATGAATGAATGAATAAAATGTATTAGACTGAGATTTGCTGTATAGGCTGTTTTACATTTTATGCACACAATGAACATTTTATTTAAACACAGATACCCAAACATTCACCACCTTTTTATTTTAGTTTGTTAGTTGCCAAATAAGACAAGTAATGCTGTTCTGCCGAGACATGGTCGTACTGACCAAAATGCACAAAAGGATGCTGGAAGTGGTGAGAATGAAATGGTTCTCCCCTGGATGTACAGAGTCAAATTTCTTAACAGAGACAGTCAAGTTTTTATTTCATATCTGCTGGCACTCGGTCACGTATGATGACATGTATTTAAGAAAGTTCTCATGGGCTGTTGGCAGAAAAATAACCCCTTGACATCAGGGTCACCATAATGTGTAATATTTATGGTGAAAAGCAAAACTTTTGCATGGTTTAAATTTAAACCATTATTAGTTCCTCCATAGGGAAATTCACACATTTTGCAAGCTTTTGCACTTGCAAGCTTTCACACATCACTACATTTTTGCAGTGCTTACAGTCACACAAATGCCAACGAGGAGGAGGAATGGGTACCAGAGGAGAAGACTAAAGGAAAGGAAAAAACTAAAAAAGTTGCAGTGGAAAAGAAACCAGCTTCTAAGCGTGTGGCCAAACTCAAAGAACCCAAAGCAAAAGTGGAGAGAAAGGCTAGAGCTTTAAAGACTCCCAAAGTAAAGGCAAATGACATGACGGTGGAAAAGAAAAGTGAACCGCCTCCACAAATGCAGGTCAAAGAGGAGGTGAGCAAATAACTTTACATCCTCTTTGCTTTCTGAAATAATGTGGTTGATTGAAATATGGATAATACCCTTCCTAACAATACATATCTTTTAGAGGCTGTCTATTAGTATGGACAAGAATTTCATTACTGATAATGTGGTACATGGGGGACCATCATCTAGTAAACAGCTCCCTGCCTTGAAGAAAGAAGAACCAGAGGATGACTTCACCTTTGATGAGCCACCACAAAAGAAACAGAAGAGTGCAAATGCACCTCAAGGGAGAGCTGTCAAGCTGAATTCTGGAACCGCTTTAAAAGACGATCTGCAGATGAACTGGGAGCTTTCACAGGTGAGCAGTGATCTCATTTATCAGAATGCAAAATTTCTAATAAAACATATATATATATTTTTAAATTTGAGTGACAATATTACATTGAAAATATGTTCCATAGATACAATTACATTTTGTATTTTGTATAATTGGTAAGGGGAAAACATATAGGTATTTTACATTAAAATAGACAGGGCAGTGTGATTGACACCCTTTAGAATGTTGTCACCATGAGCATTAAACAAAATGAAGAGTTTTTTAAATAAAATATGAATATATATAAGCATATTGATATATTAGAGAATGTAGCAGTCATTTTAGTTTACTGACTGAGTTAGCTTGAGTTTTAAGATTTGGAGCTGTTTGGTCAGCTAGAGATTTAGAACCTAACACAAAATGTGCTCATCGCTGTTATGTTTGTGGTTGAAAAAAAAACAAACTTTTATTAGGTTGGATCTTTTTAGACTTTCTGGATGACCTGATGTGTAATACCTGATGTGTGAAGTCACGTTACCTCATGTTACCTGTTAAATTTTTTAAACCTTTTAGAATAGCGCCACTATAACCTTATCAGTCTTGTTTTGTCTCCTTAATTTTTTTGAGTGGGTTGTATCATTTTTTAAATTTGTTTAAATTTAAAAAATATATTCTGCCACTTCAGTAATTGTCAATATTTACTGTCCATTCTGAACGTTATGTTTTTTTGTCAAGGTATTAGCTGAGAAGTCTGGGGTGGAGCAGTGGGTCTGTAGGAACATTGTTCAGCTTTTTCGGGAGGAGAACACTATTCCGTTTATTGTGCGCTATAGGAAAGAGCTGATTAACCACTTGGATGCTGATGCTGTGAGGGATGTTCAGCTTGTTTTGGAGGAGCTTTGGTAAGTCTCACTGCTTCCTCGACTCACAAATAATAAAGTAATTAAGGAACATACACCACAACCGTAAGAGCACTATGTTCAATAAGGTCATTAGCGATGGTATCTAAATCTGGGCAAATTGTCCCTGCAGCGAAGATTGGTAAAAGTAGGTATTATGTTTGAAGCGTGAAATATGTGTATCAACATGTAAGAAAAGATACAGAACTTTAGAGTGACCTACTTATTGTCCATTTCATCATCTTAACTTTTTGTTTAGATGTACATTGTAGTTCTGTTTGTTTACAAACTTTCTATAAATAAAATGTATAAAATGAAAGCTTAGAGTATTGTACAATTGTAATGTTAGTGCTAGTTGTGATTCACAAAGTAATACGTAACTTTTTTTTTTAAGCTCGGTGGCAAAGAAGAGTCAGTCAGTTACTCAGACCCTGAAGAAGGAGGGAGTTCTAACCTCAGACCTGGAACAGGCTTTAAAGACCTGCAAAAGTGCTGATGAACTCGACCATGTGGTTAGGACACAATGCTATTTGCTTCTTTTGGCATCTTAGGATTAGTCTTCTGTATTTGACTAAATAAATATATTATTGTGTTGGGTTGTGCAGTATGCACCCTACAAAAAGGGCAGCAAGTTGTCAAAGGCAAGGCGAGCAAAGCAGCTGGGTCTAGAGGCTGCAGCTCTTGGACTGCTACAGTCGCCACAAACACTTGATCTCTGCTCCTGGATCCAACCCAACACAGAAGGTTAGTGCAGTCTAAGTTAAGCAGTCACTTGTTTATTTGCTTGTGTAAATGGCAAATCAAATGAAACGCCCAGGTCAATATTAAACTTTGCAAAGTACATCTCAATATTAAAAATAAACCAAAGAATCACCAAGGGACAAATACTAGCCCTAACCATTTACACAGGATGTCAAATTGGGCATACCATGAAAACCCACCAACACCTAGTTAATAAAGAGTCCCCACCCATCTGTGAAACCAGCCAATTACCTAAGACCTCTGAACACATCAAGCTAGAATGCCATAAATACATGAAGCAAATACAAGTGCACATGCCTAAAACCATGAAAGAAATATTTACCCAAGCTGAGACAAGAAGAGTACTAACCTACCTCGCAATTGTAAAAATATAAAATTTTTAAATATAAAATGAACCAAAGCATAAAAAATAATGAACTACCTGAAATATAAAACCAGAAACAGCCATTAGATGATGTTTGTTATTGTAATCAAAGAAAATGTGTGTGTGTGTGTGTGTGAATACCATTTTGAAACTTAAACCTAATGTTATTCCAATTCAGTTAATTTGTGAATGATGCAGTTAAAAAAAATGGAATATTTACAGCGATTAAGCATGTGTTCATGTTTTTAACAAGTGGTTGCTGTAATTTTTGGGAAAAATAATATTTTAGGTTTGTAACAACTGGAAACGTTGGAAAAACAGAGATTCGTTTGTTGAGCTGACTCTGAAATTCAAAAATTGCAAAAAAATAAAAATAATTTTGGCCTTTTTTTTTGTATTTGTGTAATTTCTCCCTTTACAGCCAACAGTTTTGGGAGTAAAAGTATGATCCTTTCCTGTATCCTGCCACTGTGAATGTGCAGTTTTTGAAAATACCTGTACTTATTTTAGGTTTTTTTAATTAAATCTTTTTTGATGATCAGAATATATATATTTTTAATATTATTATAACAAACGAACTTACTTGAGCAGTCATTTACAAACTTATGTTATTCTTACTGTCTCTGGGTTTTGAGCATACTGCAAAATTTTATAATACAGTTTAATAATTATAAATACAGTTTAGTTATATACTTAATTTTTTGTAGTTAACCTATATTTGGAGTAATTATATATACAGTATATATTTTTGGAAAAATACTTTCTGGATTTCCAGTTGATTTTTTTTTTTCAGTAGCTAAATATTTTGTTTATAGCTAAAATTTAATTTGCTTCTTTGATAACATTAGTTTGAAGTATACTATTAAAATAGATTTTACTTATCATAGGAGATTAATACAATTATTTTAATTCCATCCTGTCACTTTAAGCTGTTTTATTGCATGTCCTTATAAAGGTTAACCTGGATTTTAGCATCCCTGACCAGTCATGAACAAATGGGTTACAGCATGTAAAGAAAACAGCACACAATCTAAAATATAATGAGTGATTAAATTAATTAGAATAAATAGTTCAATACCAAATGCCAAAGGATGCCGTTTTTGTTTTGCACAGAATATATATGATGTATTACTGTTAAGACATAGTAATAATTTTGACAAAATTATAAGTAATTTTTTAATTTGTTAATCATTTTTGCCCTTCATTAAATCTTTTAACGTGGCCACTAGAGGGCAGCAAAGTATTTGAAATGAGACCATCTAAAATATCATTGGTTGTCGTTTTCCAACTGTTTCCAATCGTTTAAATGTTGAATAAATGTTTTTTTAATTACTAGTAAATATTACATTTATTTGTAATAATTTATAAACGTGTAGTTCTCTGTAGTTATTTATTCAAATTGCATTAACAAATTTTAAATCTTAGAAGCTTATATGTCAAAACATTTATCAGTTGAATATCTGCCTGAACATATCTTTTTGAACAAGTTGGTTAAAATGAATATATTTTATAAATAAAATGCTTTACAGTAGCATAATCTGGTCACTAGAGCCACTACTTCTAAGAGTTGATGATACTAATATGTACTGAAAAACTTGTGTAATGTATTGGGATCCTCAGGTCTGTCCACCCTTGAAGAGGTAGCCACCGGTGTGGAGCAAATCTTGGCTGATATGTTTGCTAAAGACAGTGAGACGCTTGCCTACATCCGATCAGTGTGAGATGCTCATTAGTCTACTATTTTATTAGATATTCATTTTAATTAATCTATATTTAGGAAAGAATTTCACTGCTGGCTGTACCATGTATATCTACGTATGTGACAAATAAACCTGATTTGATTTGATTATAAGCTGTAGGTCATTTTTAAAGTTTTTATTTTATAAATTTTATTAAAGTATAATTATTTATTCAGTGTTTTTGTTTAACAGTCAGCAGACATACTCAGCATTTTATTTTGCTTGGAGGATACATAAACTGATGGTGTTTGTATGTGTCTCAGGTGTGACAAAAGTGATGTGACTATTCAGTCAACAGTATCCAAAACAGCTCTTAAAGAACAGCAGCAGCAGATGAAGCCTGCTGACCAGAGGAACAAGCCTAAAGACATCTCAAAGTTCAGCCTGTACTCTTCATTCCGCTGTAACGTGCATCGTATCCAGCATCATCAGGTACACAGCCAGTCCTTTATACACACTGACACACTTTTGTCTGATTCAAGTGCATTGTTGTCAGTATGGAGTTTTTGTTTAGCTACCCAAAAAAAAAATATGTGCGTGTGTGTTTGTTTGTGTATACACATGTATGTATATTTGTGTATATGTAAATATGTTATTTAGGTGTGTGAAGCAGAAGCAATATGTCTGTAATTAAATAGCTCATTATTATTTAAAATTTAATGAAAAAACCAACATCAAAATTATGAAGTGTGGATATGGCATGGGGTTTTAATTCATATAAACAAAAAAAAAGGTGGGGTGCGTGTGTGCATATGTATGTATGCATGCATGCACACATTCATGTGTGCAGCATAAGGTGTCTGGAAATATAATGTAAAAAAAATCTTCTAATAATAATAATAATAATCTTATTATGTTATTAGAATATGGGATTTTAGCATATTATACAGAATATGTAGTTTTATTTTCCTCTATTTCCTTATCGGTACCTGAGTGTTGTGTATTGTATTTATGTGAAAAACACTGCTCTTATTTCCTCCTCTATTGTGTCGTATTTCACTTTTTTATTATTTTCCCCCACAGTTACATTGAGTTTGTGTCATTTATTGGTTGTTGATGAATTTATATAATCCTACAGAATTCTCCACACAGGCTATAACAGCAATACTCTGTGCTCTCCACACATTCAGTAATCGTAGCTTAAAATTAAAGTAACTGCTTATCACTTGAAGCATGTATGCACTAAACTGTGAACTGTAGCAAAGTCTGCTTGGTTAGCGTTGGTTTGCCAAAAAATTATTTTAGTGATTTTTGTAATATTCTTAGCTTGCACACATACCTTTTTCCTGTTCTCTGCTATTTTAGTTGTGTGGCATTTCCCCAGGTCTTCAGTGCCACTCTGCAAAGCACTCCTGTCAGTGGAGTTTAGTGGGACCTCCGTGTGGAAGCGCCCCCAACTGCTGGCAACCTGGTTAGTCAGAGGTGGTTGCGGGCCACATGTCACAGTGGTTCTTTCATCCCTTTTGTCCCTTTTTTTTCACCCCACGTCTGTCCTCCAGTCATTCCCCTTCGCTCCTCCTTAACATATGTGACATGTCCCCATTCACGTGCTTTTGGATTAGTGGTGGAGATTGACAGTGTTTCCTCCATAATGACAGCTGCTTGTGGGCTTTAGATTTGTAGGAGAGGGGGAAACTGAGGGAGCGAGAAAGAGGGAGCAAGGAATAGAAAAAAACAGTATGGTTAGATGGATAGATCGGTGAAAGAATGAATGAGTGATGGAGTGCTCATCTCTTCTGAAGCAAGCTTTACTGCCACTGTTGCTAATTTGATGATGCAGATTGTCGGCAAGTGTTAATTTAAGTTGCTTCTGACCTGTGAGCTGTCTCGCAGAGGCTAAAACAAGCATTTTCACATTGTTTAAAGAACAGTTTGGGATGTGTTTTGACAGGAGGCATGTGTCCCCTCATGTACTCGCTTACTTGATTTTAAGCATTAGAAATTACTTTATTAGGATAAAACAAAGCATTTTTATTGAGGAAATATGAGTTTATCTTGTGTAGTCTGATTAGCATAAAGAGAAATGTAAACTAATGTATTATTTTTATTCCATCCAGTCCCTCTAAGCTGTTTTATTGCATGTCCTTATAAAGGTTAACCTGGATTTTAGCATCCCTGACCAGTCATGAACAAATGGGTTACAGCATGTAAAGAAAACAGCACACAATCTAAAATATAATGAGTGATTAAATTAATTAGAATAAATAGTTCAATACCAAATGCCAAAGGATGCCGTTTTTGTTTTGCACAGAATAGATATTATGTATTACTGTTAAGACATAGTAATAATTTTGACAAAATTAAATGTATTTCCCCAGGTCTTCAGTGAAATGTAAACTAATGTAAATTGAAACAATTTATTTATGAATGTTGAAATGGATTTGCATTGTAAGTCAAATCCAACAGAGTTTATTTGGAATTGTAGCAATAAACATATTACACAAAGTAATATTCTTAGTATTATGAGGTAGTTTGTGTAAATTTCCATACTCATGTTTTAATTAAGGTTGTATTATGGAGATGTGACATAATTAATCCTTTTGGATGAACATGATGCAGTACTCCACCATACACAGCTAAGACAGTGGTCTTTTTGAGACTTTGCTCAAAAAGATAACTTTGCTGTTAAACACATTTGTAAGTTTGTTTAAAAGGTTCAAATTTGTGTGAGATATATAGCAAGGTTTATCAAATCTGTAAGACTGAGAACACTTAGTCTGGATTTATTAAGTTACATAACTGCGGCATGCTTGTTGGTGCCATATGAACAGACATGACCAATTTTGTAACTAGAGATTCCCATAGATTTTCATTGTTTTATCATTTTTCATACAACAGTCTCTAAAGTTAACTCTGAATGGATCATTTAAATACAAAACTACCAGAAAGCTGCTCTGTTGGGAATGTTTATAATTTAAGTGAGGTCACTGGAAAACAAGACTGGTTTATTGTGGTTAGTTAAAAAGCATCTCAAAATGCATAACATGTTAAATCTTTAGGCTGTTTTTAAGTATATATTTAAAGTTCTACTTGTTATGTTTCAGAAATATACATGGTACATTTATATGCACAAGCAGTTAAATGCTTAGATAATGGGATGTAAAACACATTGCAAATCAAGACAAACAATTGTCACATAATTCACAATGCATCACTTTGAAAATAAACTCTTATAAAAGGTTGCTACAACACTACTATAATGTAGATAAAATGGATTGTATAATAAAGCAAGGCAATAAGGTTAATTAAATCCTCAACAGACATATCAATGAATGATATGTTACATTGAAATCTTATTTCATTAGTTCCTGAAATGATGTATTATCTTTTTTAACAAAATGTCCAAATCAGTTTTTGCAGACAATAACATACCTATATGAAGACTTGTATTAAGGTTTACTACCCTGGTCAGTCTTCATATTGTATTGATTTTTTGTAACCTTAATGTGTCCTGTGCAGTGAATGGCATGCTACAGCTTAAATGCAGTTAATAATTATTTTACATTTTTGAGGAAGAATATTTATAATGTGGTTGTAAAAAATTATTTGCACTATCAATATTATTTTAAAAACAAATAAAATTGTTGAGTTTGTTGTAGAATTACACATTTTAATGTTTTAAGTTGATTTGGTACTCATTAAAAGTATATTTTTATCTTCATACAATGGGAGGAAGGTCCTATCATGTCTTCCTGTTCAGGCATGACTGTGCCTCTTTGCACAAAATAAGAGGTTACAACAGGCATGGAATTTTATTTTATTGCAGCTTCCATGGATTTGATTTGATTTGGGACATACAGGTTCATACTAGTATTTTTACCAGTGTATACATAATTTTGACCATAAAATTAATGACTAATGGTTAAAATAATAAAACACTTAAAGGTAATTACAACATGTTTGACTGACTCATTTGTTGCATAATGAGCTGGATAATCTTGTTAAAATTGGACTAAACCCTGGGGATTCACTGAAAAATTATGCTGTAATATAATTTGCAAATTTTTTTATATCTAATAGCTTGTGTTTGCTTTCAGAAAGTGCAGTTTTTATACACAGACTGTGCTGAGTTTGAAAACCTTTTTTTCCATTTGTAGTATTTTGGTGGATAGTCCTGGTTAGTGTGCCTCCCTGCTTGATTATGATTGACTGGATTTGTGTGTTTTTGTTTAATCTTACATACAATAACCAAGCCTTTGGTTGGATGATCAAATAAAGTTTAATGTGTATTCCAAATTACAAGTAAAACTTCCAATGAGATGAACGCCATATGACAGGAAGCACATAAAAAGCTTCCTTAGGGCAATCTAATGCCAAAATAAGGAAATATCATTTTCATCATATTTCGAGCTGAATTAACTCACATCCTGATCAAGCCGTTAGTTGAGTAGTAATGTGAAGGCTGTGCTGTCATCTCAGTGGTGGGTTTATGTGTGCGTATGTGTTGGGGGTTGGTGACAACGTGGCATTTGTCAGCTTCATTCTTGCGCTTCACTTCCTGATTGATGGATCATCCTTACCCTTTTTTTTTTTTCTTCCAAAAGGTTTTTCCTTAGAAAAGGTCAGACAGTTAAAACTATTTGCTTAACAGCATGTCACTTTCCTTTAGAGGACCAGCTGGCCAAAAATGAGTGAGGCAGGAGTTTCAGTCATTGGACAAGTGCCCACATGGTTTTGTTTCAGTAAAAAAAAAATGCAGGAATGGGTACCGACGGTGCACTACTGTGCCAGGCCTTGTGTCTGCTGTCTTTGCAATTTACCCTCTTGTTTCAGACACTGGCCATTAACCGAGGGGAGAACCTGAAGATTCTGTCAGTGAAGGTTAACATCCCCGACTGGGTGAAGACTGACTTTTGTAGGTGGTGTGTCAACGTCAGGTTAGATTCCCACCCTATAAGCGTATACACACACCCACACACCTTGTTACTGTGTCTTTCTTCCTACCACAATATTGTAATACCACCTGTAATAAGAAAAAGCTATTTTTATTCAACAAATTGTTCTAGTCAACAAGCATATAACTAAGCAATTACATTTTTAAATATATTTTCCAGTTGCATCAATTCATTCATTCATTATCTTCCGCTTTATCCTATATTAGGGTCGCGGGGTGGTTCCCCATGCCCATCCAGGGGAGAACGTTTCGGGCGCTGGGCAGATGCACACACTCACATGCACACAAACACACTCTATGGGGCAATTTGGAGAACTCAATTGACTTGATCCATGTTTTTGGACTGTGGGAGGAAACCGGAGAACCCGGAGGAAACCCACACGGACACGGGGAGAACATGGAAACTCCACCCAGATGGGGATTCGAACCGGGAATCCCTAGTGCTGAGAGGGGAACTTGCTAACCACTAAGCCACCATGCCACCCAGTTGCATCAAGATATAGAAATATACATGATGTTAAGAAAAATTATGGATATGTCATGACTGGATGAGTTGTATTGAATATTATGTGGAATTCCTTCATAAACTGTGGTCTCTTCCATAAATGAAAGGACAAGTTGCTTTAGGAAAGGAAAAAGTCACAGAGATGCATGAAGGATAGTAGAAAAGTGAGGAAGGGACAGAGAATAAATTGATTAAATTATTTCTTTAAATAAGTTTAGCTTTGGGTTAAAGGCATCAGCTTTTTTATTTAGTTTTTTATAGACCCATAAATCCAGTTATTAGCAGAGGTTCAGTTACAGGTCAGAAGACTATTATAAATTCATAATAATTTATGAACCAGATGATGTGCTCAGAAGAATGCTCGTTGTTGCTTGAATCAATCCTGAATATTGGTGTTATCTTTGTGTACTATGACTGACAGCTTATTTTTATTTCATTAATTTAATGCTTATTATTTTTAATTCAGAAACAAACAGGCTTACAATATCAACACAACCTCTAGATATATTTGCAATCCCCATTAAAAAAATCTAGAAATCTAGCCTCTGCTAATCTTAAAAATATTCAATATGACCTTTTAGAATTCATTAATATTGAATTCTGTAGGAAGTCAGATATAGATAGCCTACTGATCTATACTTGCTTTTGTGTACATGGATTTGTGCTTTTTTTTTTTTTCTCCCCCCATGTAGGTGGAGGCCACAGGGGTTTGCACGCCCAGAATTGATGAAGATTCTAAGTAGTGCATCAGAAGATTCCTATAAGAGACTCATAATGCCACTGCTCTGCCGAGGTTACAGGTGTGTGCTGATTTAAAAAAAAAATTCTGTGAGAAAGTGAAAGTTCACATAAAGTCTCCTTATTATTTTCTCTACAAGGTCGAAGCTTACCACTAATGCAGAGAAGGAGTCTGTGGCTATGTTTGTACGGAACCTACGGCAGCGGTTGTTGACATGTCCTGTCCGTGGGCGTGTCATCATGGGTGTTGATCCAGGATACCGTCATGGATGCAAGCTAGCAATCCTCTCACCCACTAGTAGGAATATACCACTTTTTTTGCTTTCACTACTCATATACAGTAGTTCTAAATTTGGGAAATGGAATGTATACAAATAAATCTGTAAATGAAATTACATGTTGCTTGCAATTAAAATGATCACACAAGGGTTATTAAAACTTTAATTGTTACACTTATTTTGTTAGCCATTTTTATTGATTTTGGATTATTGAAACAGTGACTGAGCTCCAAGAAAATCTATTTGAGATAATAGTTGACATGTTCTGTTATGTTAGTGCTTAAGATAAGTAGTAAGGTACTACTATAACTTATGTTTTTACCAAATTTTGCAGTTGCTGTATTTTTACATTTATTTTAGGTAATACTGTTATTTCTACACCACTCACTAAATTGACTTGAACAAAAAACACAAACCACATTTGTTGCAACAACAATAAAGGTGGAACTATAGAGATTCTGTCTGCTTAATGCATTTTTGGCTTTTTTATGGACAAAAAGGAAGAAAAACACTTTGTGCTTTTTTTGTGGTTGGAGCTTCATGCTGGGCACAGTGCATGCACACTTCACAGGCAGCTGATCGGCCTAGCGGGTGTGTGTCAGTTGGCATCGCCACACTTTGCCCTCTGCCCTGCAGCAGCACCACATGTATCTGTACACATGCATGCATACACACTTCATGCCAGGCACAGCTTGACAGTGACAAGTCTTTGTGTGCGTGATCGAAGATATTCTGCTCTGCAGAAATGTCCACTGTGATTAAACTAACCATTAGCTAGAAGCAATATTCTCAATGACTATATTCATGTGTAAATTTGTACTTAATAATCACACAAACATTATATTTGTTTATATTTAAAATTTATTTTTCATAAAGTTTTTTTTTTTTTTTTTTTTTTTTTTTTGCTTTTCTTTATTCTTTTAGGTGAATGCTTATATATTTAGGTTTTTGATTTTTCAGGTCAGATTCTGCATACTGACGTGGTCTACCTGCATGGATCAGCCAAGAACAGAGAAGCTAACAAACTGCTCCACCTCATGCATAAATACAGGTACTGCAGTTTAAAATTAACAATGCTCCATCACCTCACAGCCAGTCTCATAAATGATTGCAAAGATGCAAGAGGTTTGTCTGTTGCTTGCCATAATTAAAACTTCTACTAAAGTACAAAGAAAATGTGTTTAGTGTTTTAATGACAAACCACATTTTAATTTGAGAATATATATGAAAGAAAAATGTTTTGGCTTTGTACTGTATTTGATGGGACTTTCACTTAGGAAGTATTATTAACTGGCTTATACGTTTTCCGCTTTTAACCGAAATGATAAAAATATGTTAAAAGTGTTAAGAAATGATCCTGTTACACTTCCCACTTTCTTTGTGAGTGTTTTTCATACACACACACACACACACACACACACACACAAGTTCATCAAAAAGTGCTGGACTTGCCTTTAACTTTTTTTTTTTTTTTAAGCTTTCACTAATAAAATATTAACATATTAATATTGTTTTTCACCCCAATCCAGCTGCCACTCTGTTGTCATAGGGAATGGTACTGCATGCAGGGAGACTGAGGCCTTCTTTGCTGAACTCATCAAAAGCGGCTTCTTCAAGCCTTTAGATGTGTCTTACTGGTGAGTGTTGAAATGTGTGCATGCCTTTATACACTGAATCAGTGTCAGTTTCTTTTTTTCTGCTTATTTCATGTCATTCAAGAACAGCTAAAATAGCACTGATCCTAATCTGAACATTAATAGCATCACTTAAGTGAAACTGAGTGTCAAGAGTTTGTTTAAAGTAAGGTCATGTTCTACCCAAAATCTTGGTGCAAGTAGAGATTAAAACTTATAAGTGCTTGATCAATAAACGCTTGATGGCCAGATAAAAAACAGCTATGCAGTGGACACTGAGGAGGTGGGGTAAAGGAAATGGAGCAGGTCTGGAATGTGTAACTTCTGTGGGTTTTTAATGGTATCTCGACCTTGTTTGAATGTCTTTAATTAAAAACAAATATTTCTCACCGTCCTTCAAAACGAAACCAGGGCAACATACTCGGGTCCAAGTCAAATATCGGTTAGATCTGGGATTGTCTCTTTCTCTATCTAGCCAGAGTTGTTTGTTGACTTTTGGTTCTGCCTGGAGGCCTGCCCAGAACCGCTCTGAAGTGGCCGTTTATGGAGTGCAGCGATGATGGTTTTTGGTCCAGGTCCTCACATTTGAAAGTAGCTTGGATGGATTGCCAGGTTCTGTCTGAGTAATTTTCAGTGCAGCATGATGCGTCAAAACCGACATTCTAGGCAATCCACAAGTAAGATCCATTTCAACCTCTGTTCTAAAATGGAAGTGGAAGATTTGAGATCTCCACAAAACCACCACTACATCTGCTCTCAGGCTTTTGGTGCCTCATGGCATAAAGCTGTCTCTGGTACTGTAAGTGAAGTGCTAAATGAAGTAAATCACCCAGCTTACATATCTTCATCTAAACTGTTTTGACCTGATATGTAAGAATGCTGCTGTGTCAGCTTTTAGCAGGGTAGGGGGCAGAAGTGCCAAACATATGGTGAACATTTTCTCCATCATAAAAAAAAGTCTCATGTTAAAAGTGACACTATTTTTATTTCATGTTTTAGCATTTAATGTTCTATTAAGTCTAGTTTTTACATATCTTTGTAATAAAGTTGGTAATTTATTTTAGTTCACCCACTATCTTTTTCACTTGTAAAATTAATGCCTACAAATTTTGGGACAGTGGTATGTTTATCACACTTAGTCTTTATATTACATTTTCTAATTATTTGAGAATTGAAGGTGCTCTTTTTGCCCATTTTTATTGTATAGAATTATTAAGCTGTGATGGTGACCATTTTTTTTTATTTATAATG
The DNA here is from genome assembly GCA_019802505.1 of Corydoras sp. C115. Classification (NCBI taxonomy): domain Eukaryota; kingdom Metazoa; phylum Chordata; class Actinopteri; order Siluriformes; family Callichthyidae; genus Corydoras; species Corydoras sp. C115. The sequence goes on from JAFMOC010000007.1 coordinate 8,531,527, forward strand.
CTTTACATATTTTAATTAGGAGACCGGTCTGAACTGTGTGTGGGTGAGAATTTTTAATTAAGATTTTAGTTTAGGTGATTTAGTTTAGATGGAAATTTGCTTAATACATTGTTGGCCTTTCTGTTAAATAAAAGTTCAAATAAATAAACATTCACTTGTGACCTATTTAAATGTTTATACAAAATTTAGCTGTTTGAAAACTAATTTAGCTTTAAAAAAAGGTTCTAAAGAACTAACATTAAAGTCCAACCCGTATTGAGTCTGCATGTGAATGAAAAAATACAGTGCAAATATGAAGCATCCAGGTCAGTGTAAAAAGTCTTTTCTGGCGCTTTATTTCAACTTTCTTGTTGTGTATATTCCACTACACAATAAGTAATGATAAAACTAATGGTACAGAGAAAAAACACAGAAACTAAATCAGTATTATGAAAAAATAAAAGACCACAACAACCAAAGTGCATTCAAAAGATTATACTACCGTCTAAATGCTAATAAAGAAAATACCCTGAAGGCGTGTTGCTTCCTATGAAGCTTCCCAGTGGGAAGTTCCTCTCAAATAAATTCCATCTGTTTCTTCCTAAATGTACATAACTTTTTAGTAAAGATGGAATAGGCCGCTGAAGCATTTTTCCTGGTATTGATTGGTCATGCCAACCAACATGCTGTTACTTTCACTGGAAATGTTGTTCTGGAGAGATTACACAAAGAGGGTGGGGGTGGGGGGGTAAAATAAATAAATGGTGACCACTAAAATGTGAGGAGGTCTTGGAATGTGTTGGGGAGGGACATCTTTAGAAAACTTTTATTCCTCCTAAACAACCTTTATTGAATGTCTCTTGTGTAGGAATATTTCACTGTGTTTTTAGTGTTGTTCTGTTAAAAGATAAAACAAAAGTTAACTTTCTACAAATATATTGAGCACTAACAACAAACATATGTCTTAGAAGAATCAGAATCAGAATATCTTTATTGTCATTATACCAGGTATAATGAAATTAAGGTGCCATACTTTCGGTGTCACATACTTAAATTTATACAAATAAAGAGATCTTAGGAACCTCTTCGGCCTGTTCCCCAGCCATCTTTCTGAGCACTGAACACCTTGGACTTCAACAAGTTTTTTGTGACCCTGTTGACCATTTATCAAAATATTTGAAGGTTCTGTTAAAATCTATCAAATTTATTTAATATATATGTTTTATCTATCAATTATAATTAATCAAAACATTAATTTTACTTCCATTAGTTTTTTACATTTTTAGATTTAGGTTGCTATGATCTTTTCAACAGTTTTAAAGCAATTCGTATAATGCTACTAACTAATACAAGTTCCTCATTGTATAACAGGCATCTAAACCTTTTTTATTATCTTCTCTCCATACTTTAACCTTTGAAATATCCGGAGTTACACAATTACAACACAAACAAATACAAAACAAAAAAAAAACAAATTATCAGGTTTCATTTGGAATTCATTGGGTGAACATATTAACTTAAAAAAAAAAAACATACTCGGTGTCCTGACAGTGTTGTGAAGTGCCAACAGAACTTTAAAAGAAAAAGTGCCCGCAAAGCACCACTGCTGCTTACTGCTGTTGCTTGTATGCTTCTTGCTCTTAAAGGGGAAAGATGACAAGTATCTTGTTTAACGAGAAAGCCTGAAGTGATATCTCCAACTGATCCCATCAACTTGGCTATCAGAGCAATGATGCTGATACAGAGCCTTGGCCGTTGACCACACAGTGCTTTTAGCCATGTAGGTTGGAGGACAACAAGCAGTGACCGTGCTGCTTCCCTTAGGCTACCTGGCCTGTCACTGCCCATTAACTTCTGTCTGTGTAAGGATAGTGCTTTCTTAGTTTTTGAAATTGCCCTCCTCCTGGGATGTTTACATAGTCCATGTGTGACTATTGTAGTAATCTAAGAAGGTTTTGATTCAGGGGTATGATCAATTAATTTTTTAATTAAACAATTACTTACAACTAAATGTTCCTGAATTTATCTACTTATTTGTGTTTTAGAAGGTAACCATTATAAATATGTAGAAAGATTTTATTTCTCTGTTTTACTGCTTTATCTAAATAGTCTGACTGCATATGCGATTTAATAAGTGATGAAAAGGTGTGGAACATTTGTGTGGCACTTCATTAAATAACATAAGCAATCAGACTTTCTCCTGTGTTTAATAAAGTAAACATTTTATTGTTCATCGTGGTTCTACACTTTTTATCTGGGTCAAAATTATGTTAACAGCAGCACCTTTTCAAACAACTGTGTCATTAATTCAAAGAATATTTGTCTCTGTGATGTTTTTTTTTTTTTTTAAAGAATGAGTTTAAGTTCCAGAATAGTATTGTGATAACAGTTGACATGGCTACCTTAAGGTTTTTATTCATGTTAAAATGTAACGTGTTTAATTTGCTTGTAGACATGCAATGGAATTGTTTAAGAAAAACCATTCACACCTTGTATAATGGTCAAATCATCAGTGAGGCAATGATACAGGCTCGTAAATGTGCAAAAACTGTTCCACAAGTTTAGCACAGTAGAGACAAAAATAGACACATTTGCAGAGAACAGCGAGATGTAATAAGATGGTTGCCGAGTCCCAGTAGACACTAAATATTATGAAGCAATTAAAATACTTCCACAAAGCATTAAACCATGCACTATTTCATATAGTAAAAAAAAAAACCTGAAATCATATTGGTCTGTAAACTACTATTTGCCATAAAACAAAAATGAGTTTGACTGTTTTGGTGCATAAACTTTTCTCATTAGCTGTATTAAAAAAAATGATTGTTGATATTTATGTACTAATAAGAATTTATAAACTTTACACATTTTAAGACACTTATTTGCTTGTTGTATCCTAATGTTTATAATAGCTCAATTTATTTTATTAAATATTTTGCCAAATACTTTAGCTTTCTTTCTTTTGTTTTAATTTGTGCATGCCTATATTTTTACAGTTAATAGTGAGAGTAATATGGATGATTAAGCTTTTGTTCTACATTGTGGTCATTATTTTGTCCTTCACATTGGTATGTCTTCAGGTAATTAATGCTCTTGTACGCTGGCCTGCTCTGGGCAGAATGAGATCATTTTTAGCTGTAAGGTCTTAGATGATGAGTATTTGGCATCAGGGATATTGTATCTAGAACACTGGTGGACTCTGGGTAGGGTGATTAGGTCAGTGAGAGATGGAGGATAATTACAGTTATATGCCTACAGATATTCACTGGCTGGATGTCTCAATCAGAAAGGACAACTTAATGTATTCATTATAAATTATCTTCATGAGAATTTTTGGCTCTATACTAATATGTTTTGTCTTTTATATTGACCCTCTCAGTCAGTGATCAATATCTCCATTGCTGGATTTACTTGGAGGCATTTTGTTACATTTCATTCAAACCATATGTCTACAACACCTTCATCTGATTTACTTAAAAAGTTTTTGATTGTTATTGTTACCTGAATCTTTTAAGATACCTTTACCTATACTTCTACAATACTGTTGATCTAGTTAATCTAGAATTCTAAATTTAATTAGCTGAAGCACCAGTTGTAGGTCATGCTTGGAATAAAATTAAACATCATTCTCTTATAGATAATCAATTAACAAATACAATATTGTTTAACATTGTGGACTGTGGACTTACATTACTTGACAACAGCTCCATTGGAAGAAATGACTGCTTACCAGTGATTTTAGTATTTATACTTTTAAATCTTGGAATCATATCACATTTTTAAAGGTTCGTGCACAGCTTGAGAACTATTTATAAGGCTTGTTCTCCTTTTGTGCATTGATTACCTGCCGCATAAACTCTTACATGGTAACTATTCGAATCTCTTTCCAGGCCTACCACTTCTCCTGGCTCCTTGCAATCACATTAATGATTTGGGCTCTCGCTATCACTGATATTATCCAACTCAGGCCAGGCAGTCATCTGGCCAGTCACCAAATCCGACCCCCAGCTCCGGTGGGAAAACAAAGTGCTGAGATGCTCTGCATGGCTCAGCTTCACGGTATTGTGTGGCATAGTTTAAGAAAACAAAACTCTTACCCTTTCCTTTCCACTCTTAATGACCTGTTGTGATCCATATTAATTCTTTTAGATGTAAACAATGGTGTTGAGTAGCTGGTGGATTTACTGGCTAACATTTTGTAATCTGCTTTAATGTGTTGAGTAGCTGGTGGATTTACTGGCTAACATTTTGTAATCTGCTTTAATGTCATTCAATGCAACTTGATATACAAGTTAATACAACTTGTCAATACAAGTCTGCTAGCAGCCTTTGACCTGCTTCAACAAAAAGCAAGCTGAGAGTTGCGCGTCTTATCAATTTTAGATAGAAACCTCTTTTGGTGATTTTCTCAGAAAGTAGCTGCCTCCCCTGGGTCTTTGGGACATGGCACTGACATGGACTGAAAGCCACTGCCAGTGCTGCAGTGGTGCTTCGTTGTTCCTAACTCTTGTATGTTTTGGGGTTCATATAGAAGTTTTGTTTGCTTTCCTACCAGCACTGAAGCTGTTCTGCATCCTTGTCTGATCTTCCACAAATACACTGAAGTAAACTTTCACACTATTTTCTAAAATTGAAACTGTTTATGGATGTGAGCAAACAAGGTTGACAAACACAATGGTTGATGGTCACACTGTACCAGTGGGGATTTCTGAGTCTGTGTATTGAGATAAATAGAGAGGGGAACATTTTTAAATTTTTCATGGATTTATGCTTTCTTTTGAACAAAAGTAAAAAAAAAAAAAAAAATAAAAAAAACTTGTCTACTGCAGCACTAAACATTAATGCTGCTGGTAAGTTACGTTTCACTTATTATTATTTTTTTTTTACTTTTTAATTTTACAAAGGAAGGCATTGTGATTTTTTTTTTACTGTGTATAAATATTGTTTTACTAAGCAACTATGCAATTTGTGGGTAGTTTAAGTTTTATAAAATTGAAAAAATGGTGACATGCAAAATTTCCACAAAAAAATAATCTGGATTGTATTGGCTAATAAGATCAAGATGATGAATGTTTTACATTGTGCCATATTTGGTAAAGTAAAAGGTTGTAAAGTATACTAAAACCAAATCAAACAAATGAGACAAAAATATTCCATAATGGGTAAAATGTATCCATTATAACACGTGAGTAAAAATAAAATCTATGGATTTGTAATTTAGAGTTACTGTATATGTTTTCAATTAGTTGTAAGGGTACTTCATTTTTGTCTGTCTATGTTCAACCTATGTTCATCTATCTGTGTTGTCTTCATAAAAGACTTCTCAAATTATGTCTTAGCTGTATTGTTTTAATCACTTTTAGCATTATTTTGTTTTATTTTTAACATTTCTGGTTATTTTAATTTGAATTAATGTTTTTTAATAAATGTTGTATTTTTCATAATTTAGTATACAATAGTATTTAGTTTTTCTTATGAGTTCTAACGTCTGCTAAATGACTAAATGTAAATGTAAATATAACCCCCAGAGATATAGATGCAGTGCAATGTGTCAGGCTGTCTGCCCTAACGCTAATTGATCCTTGTCAGTGATCCATGAAAATCAAATCGCAGTTGCAAAAAACTTTGTCGCCTTTAACCCAGATGCCAAATCCTCATGTTGTCAATTTTCATTTAACAAGTTTCTGTGATGTTATAACGACTAGATTTTTTGCTGCCAGTAATATGTTTATGCTGCTGCACATTTCATGCCTCATTTGCTTGTGTTTGGCAGGCTAAAGCTGAAGTTTATTGTTTTTAAAGAAACTGGAAAAGATGTAAACTACATGATAAACCCTCAAAGCCGTACAGGCTTAAAGCAGACGGTTTTCTTTAAAACATACCTTGTACTCTTAATCTTTTGCTGTATTTGAAATTATCCCTATGTTATGTGATTGTAGTCATAGATTTAAAACAAGTTAGTAGTTTAAATTTTTTTTACAGTCATTTTTTACATGATTATGGATATGTACTATTGGGCAGGTTTGGTCATTACTACTTTTTTTTTCAATTTAATTTATAGAATTAATACATCCTTTATAGGGAATATAAGTAAAATATTTCTTTAGAAACGGATCATTATATGCTGTCACTCGGAATGTAACAACACAACTGCACAAACTCCCCTGTTGATTGAATTGTGGTAAAAAGAAAATCATTAAGCAGTATAAAGAGGGTTTCTTTATATACTTCTTTATTTTATGACTCCTTTACCCCACCTTTATTTGGTGTTACACAGTGATAGTATTAAATATTTGTGAGGGTTGTGATGACCTGGTATTAATTAGCACTTGTTTCTAAGTGCTTGCCAAATTGGGAGATGTAACTGTGTATCCATCGCTGTGAGTGGTCTGAGGGCACCAAGAGGAGTTGTCAGTCTTGAGGCTGGTGAGCAGTTAGAAGACTACCATTCCTCAGAATTAAGGACCTGATTTTGACTTTGCCCTTGGACAATGAAGACTTGATAGGCCACGAACTACATGTGTGTTATGTGTTGAGTGAGTGTCAGAGCTAAAGGGTCATCCACTCATCACCAGCACTTGAAGGCATTTTATGTCATTGAATAGATGTTTCTCAATCTGTTTAGTAATTCCATTCACATGTAGCGTAGAGGCTATGGGCAGAGGCATAGTTAGTTCCTTCTGCTGGCTGCCATGATGCCCTTTCTTCAGTGTGACTACCCGCGACTCTGAGCCAGGGTCAGTGGGGCCTGTTAGCTAACTTCCCCTAAAGCCATGTTAATTAATTCAGACATGATATGGGTCTGTTTGTTCTTTCTTTTCAGTCTCGGTCATTTCTGCACTAAGGGCTGATAATGATATTCAGTTTGCAAATATTGCATATTTTAATTGATAAAGTTACCATAGGGAAAAAATTATTCGAATTTAAAGATGATTATTTTTACTACATTTTATTCAAACCATGTTTTTCTGGAAGACGAATGGTCTTTTCCAAACTATTGAGATGTAATGTGACCACTTCATCACTGTGCTTTACATATAACTTTGTATGAGGTGTTTATGGTAATATGCTTTGTTTAGTGTTTGTCAAATGAAGCGCAGTATATTATGTCCAAATATTTTTATTTTGGTCTCATCAGTCTAAAGTGACATTAATTCTGGAAAGATTAACTGTATTATTATTATTATTATTTTTTTTTTTTTGTGAATACCCCTTTTCAACATTATAGGATGGACTTTACCTTGGTTGGAAATGGCTTTGGATTGATCTGCAACAATCATGACCATTGCTCATGTCTTTCCTTCTTTACATTGTTTTAGCATACACCTCAATGTTCCAGACCAGCAAACTGTCCAAAGTTCTGCTTTGTCAAACCTGTTAATAATCTGTTAATCATAGCCAGTTTCTTAGAAGCACCCGACTTGCCTTCCTAGTTTCTGTAAAATTAGAGTACTTTTAATTACATGGTGTAACTTAACTACATGGTGTAATTTTTCATGTCATTATTTTAATGAGGTTGTAATTTTATGTAGGACTTTCTTTATTAAGAGTTAATTCATTTTAATAGCCTTTATTTTACTTAATTAAAAAAAGGTTTTACTACTGCAATATTTTCAGTGACCTAACTGTATTTTGCCCACACAACACAAAGCAGAGGGGCATGGTAATCCATTTTGTTTTTTTATTTTTTTGTACAAGATTTTACATAGTATTGCCATTTTAAAGTAGGATGCTACCAGTTCCTGTTTCCCACTGCCTATCTTTTGCAACAAACTGAACCTGGTTATTCTGAAACTAATTTTATATACAGCCTTTCTACCTTAACTTGTTACATTTTTGAGATTTTTTTTTTATTGTTATTGTTTAGTTAACTGTTCATATTTATTTTGTTCATTTACATTGTTTGGCGAATGTAGGCGAAAAATGTGGTAGTTTAAATTATTAGAAATATTTTTGTGTTGTCAGTTACACTTAATCATCTCAGTAAATAAAGAAGCAAAAAGACATACAGATATTAGGTTATTGTTTTTATAATTTTACAAACATTTCTAACATTTACTGGAAATAAGGTTATAAGTTACAAGTCAAATTAGTTTGATTTATTTGTAAATTTAACAATGAGTTATTGTGTCAGATCATATTGTTTCACTTTTTACAGGCATGTGTACATACTATAACATATTCAAAATATTCACTGTACTATTAACGCTATGAGTACAGCAGCACTAAGACATGAGTGTGTCGCATCACTTTAACAGAAAGAGAATAAATTAGGTGGAGGAGTTCAATGTGGAAGAAAGTGAAAGAATGAAACCATACATCTTCTGACCCATGTGTGAGAGTAAAAGAGCATTAGAGATGTGTGTAAGGTTGAATGGACAAATCTGTTTTGGTTACATTGTCGGAATGTCCCCTCAAAGACAACGTGAATATAATAGTAAAATGGAATTTATATTTTTAAATGGATTAATGTCTTTGTGGTTTTGTGCACAAAGCTAGGTGTTTGCCTGCATGTGGAGAATGTCTTATTAATGACTAGTTCTGCTATGACCCGCCTGAAGGTCATCTGCCAAGCCTTGTTAGCATAGTCTCCACACTGACATGTCAGCTGTTGACAGGGGACGGGTGGGAGGTTAAGATGCTCTGATACAGGGAGGAGGGGGGAAATTAAGAGGAAAATGATATTTAGAAACAGGCCACCACTTCTTATAAGTCGTCCCATGTCAGAATGCCACTGTTGCGCTTAACAGTGAGGATGTAACTAGAATAACAATGTCAGCAAAGAATAGGTGGAATACTCACAGTAAAAACTGTGTTACTACACAATATACTGACTGTGAATAGAAAAGCGGAATAACCGATTTTGGTCTATTTATATTATAAGTGTAAATAAGTAGGTTTATAGTCCATTAAATCTGTATTGCTTCGTTGAGACACTCGTCAGCGGCACTGGTTGACGGTTCTTATTTTATTATGTCCGCTAGATGGCAGTGTTAACTTAGGTTTTAACTTAAAACGGAAGACGATCACTAGGCATTAATCACTTTTTGTTTGTAGACTTTACATACAGTCCAGGGGCCATATTTATAGTCCTTGACTGAACAAATGCCTTAAAAAGACTTCTTGGATATTGTTTTGTCCTGCACTGTTATGATTTATAATCAGTTTCGTTGCCAGTCCTTCACTAAAGATGCAGCCGTTTCTGGACCATGTATTTGGCGCTTCAAACATTCCATGATCTCACATTTCATTTGTCATTCTGGCAGGTTGTTCTGACGCACTACCAGTTCTTGTTCATGACTCATTAAAGTTTATGCAGTTTGAGCCAAATCCATCTGTTAGACACTTTCGTACACTGCATGACAATTTACTCAATACCCTTCCTACTTCTATTATCCAGTGTCAAGCAGAGTACTAGTTGCTCTTTTTGACTGATGGCGTCAGTTTGCTTTTACTTTCCATTGCAGTCACCTGTGTTTTGGCTCAAAAATAGGTTTTGTAAGGTTGCTTTGTAGCAGAGTTACAGTATCGTATGAATAAAACAACGTGCTTTGGAAATGACATGGGTATCTGATCTAATGGAACACAACAGTGTACAGCATGGTTCCCTTTTTTCAAAGCTTGTTTAAATTCTAGTTTCTTTTCAGAATGTAATGTTTAAATCACTGGATTTCATGCTTTCGGCTTTTAATCATTAGTTGTCCATATTATGTAGCGGTGATGCGTAGCTTGAGGACACAAGCTCTGTGGACCTTTTGGTCCGAGTGTAACAGACTCAAATGGTCTTTGAAGGCCAAAGTAAACCAAGGCATATGTGATGTTTGTGTACATTAGTGTGTTGATCTCAGTTCTGGCAGCTACACTTTAGGAGTGAGGTACTTGTGGCACTGGTCCCAGACTTCAGCACTCTCTATGGAAATCTATTTAAATGGATTCTCAGTCTGTCATTAAGAAGACAGACTTTATAGAGTTGTCCAAGGAGGCTTTTTGAAGCAATAGTCCACTGTTAACCTTACACTCTAAACCCTAAACACACAATCAAAAAGATATTGCATATATGCTTTTCATTGTATGTCCCCATTGCATAGTATAGCTCATAGAATAATGGAAAATAAATGGGCTAACAATTTAAAAGCATACTTAATATAATATAAAGTATTCTTTTTTATATATATATATATATATATATATATATATATATATATATATATATATATATATATATATATATATATATATATATATATATATACACTTAGAAACTTAGAACAGCCTGTCTGGCACCAACAACCATGCCATGTTCAAAGCCAATTACCTCACCTTTTTATCCTTTACCTTTTCTGTTGACAAGCGATTTAACAGGTGTATGTAATTAAGTGGCATTTATGTTTGTGTCTTTGTGTGTGTGCACATGTATGTAAACATATTTAGGTTTAACTTAAAACATTTATTTCACTTTTGCATGTTTAATATTTAGCATAACCAGTGAAGCAGGAGCTTCAATCTACAGTGTCAGTCCAGAGGCAGTAAAAGAGATGCCAGACATGGATCCCAACCTGAGGAGTGCAGGTATTAATATTACTTATTCATTTTTTGCTTAACTTAAGAAAAAAAATGTTTAGACAGCCTAAAATGCAACAATACTTTCAAAGTGTGTTTTGTCTGTCTGATGAAAATGCTGTAGGCTTCCTATTATCTTAATTTTAGATAGGTGCTTTGTTTTTTAATTGTACGGCCGAAACTGTTTCTTGTTTGCAGTGTGTCACCTTTAATCTTAACAATATCCTACAGAAAGCAATTCTTGCATACTTTGTCTAGCCATCTACTTTTGGATTTGAGTAAGCGAGAACCTTTGATAATAACCTCAGTGATTAGTTTGTTTCAGCTGGCAACAATTCTTTTAACCCTAGCTAATGCACTGAGTAGCTTCTCATTTTTTTAAATTAAGATATATCTTGTGGTCGTGGAAAAGACTTTACTGTGTTTCAGAGGGGTCAAATTATTACACTGCATCAAGCAAAGAAAATAACTAAGGAGATGGCTAAAATTGCTGGAATTGTCCAACGCATTTTTAAAACCTGGAAGTATATTGTGTTGAACTGTCAACTTCCCAAAGGAAATTCTTCTTCCATCACTATAAACTCTCAGCCAAAGTGATTGCAGTCCTGGATGGAAATAAATATGACATTGCATCAGATTGTCGAAACAATGTCATGGCTGAAGAGTGCTGTAATCAACTTAATGGTGGGCCACCAATATTTTATTGTTTGAGTGTTTATTTTACTGTTTTTGACGAACTGCATATACACCCTTTTTTACATTAAAGATTATTCCAGGGAACTCTTAATGCCACAGTATGTTGAGGCCTTTTCAAAGCAAATCTGTGTCTTCACATTTCTTTACAAAATTACAGTGGTTAAAAGTTTTGAAAACATTCCTCAAACATGACCCTTCCTCCTTCACCTTTCACTGACTTCTTTACCCAATTTGGGTTCAGTCTTTCCCCAGTTCGTCAATGAACATAATGTTTCCCATCAGAACCAAATATATTCAACTTGCATTAATCATTAAAGTGAACTCTGGACTTCTCTCTCCACCCATCATGCTCCTCATCAAAGGTTTATGGAATGTTTTGGGCAGCAGGAGTTGGATCACTCATACAGCTACATGGCTGTGCAAGTTTCAATTCAGGTGTCAGATTGAGAAACTTCAACAACATGTGGTACCTTCCTTGTGTTCATGACTCAACAATCAGCCACATATGTGCTGAAGTCATTCAAAGTAATGGCTCCTACACTTTGCACAGATTGATGACATTTGTAACCTTCAGAAAATACAGTTATCACTGTTCTCTAATTATAATCATCACATTTTTAGCTATATTAAGGTTTTATGTTAAATTTCATTCATTCATGCATTTGGTTAGTTTGTAAAACACTTCTGGCATTGCATGGATCAATGTGGATTACTTTGTTTCTAAAAAAAATCAGTTGTGTTATAATTTTGGTAACCAGTATATTTGTTCCTGCCATCTTTTAAGTACCCAAGTGACAGGACTAGAATGAGAATAATTCACAAAATTAAAAATGTTCCACCACCAGCAACCTGTAAGGAGTTTTCTGCAGTATGCCTGACTTATTGAGAACACCTTTTCAACTGTAAGTTTATCTTTAAAATATTAGTGCATGAAATTAATGATTTAAGGTGTTTCAGTAAACCAGTCTGGTTTAATCTCTTTAACCATTTTTATCTGTCAACCAAGTCTAGTGCATTGCTCTTTCAAATATTCTCTTCTAAATAGCTACCTCTAAGCCACTTAATCACAGCATATTTGTTATAAGCTCTGTAAATCTGATTTAATAGATATAATGTTGTGTTAAGCAAGCATGACCACTTACATTACACTCTAACAGTATTTACATGCAGCTTTTAATGTGGTGCTGCTGTTAATTTTGCATCTCTGATATCTCTAAATGTATTTGTGTACCTTCACCAAATTTAAATTGCAGTGACATTATCATAGTTATTTTTCATAGAACTACATTTAATATTTACCAAATTAATATTGTTCTTTTATTTACTACAACTGAAAAAGTTTGACTGAGTGTTGAAAATGCAAAAATATTTTAAATAAATATACAAATAATTGTTAATGTTGTGCCCCTGGTTTAATGTGTAGATATTTTAGTGTATAGTTTTTCAAAATACAATAAAATGGTGAGTTAAAGAAGACATAATTGTAAAGCTAAACCCTGCTTAAAACATGACACAAACCAAGTGGTCTATAAATGCCCTGTAATTGCATTAACAAGTTTTCAAGATTTTCTTATCAAAACATTATAAAAACTAATTTATGAATATGTACGAAGGTAATTGTCTATACAACCCAAACACCCCAATACAAGCTAAAACATAAATAAAAAATGAAGCTTGATGCGTTATACGATGATTTGCATATAATCAGTAAACTGATGATTCGCTTTCAATCTGGCTGTGTCGATGCCTTTGGCTTGGCTTTAATCATTTGGTTGAATTTTTATTTTCATATAATGTTACCAACAATGCAACTGTAATGATCAGGTGTGAATGGTGTTATATTTGAGGGAAGTTAGGCTTCTCAACTTTCAACTGTGTTAAAGACCACACTAGCATACAGTCTAGTATCTTCCATCCCAGCATCAATAAAAGTTTGAAAAATCAAGAAAATTGATTCAGAAAAAATCCAGACTTTTTCTTCATTAATGTGAATGTACACATTTATTGTAAACATCCTTCCAGTCAAATGTGAGGCAGTTCTGGAGGGCTGTATTTCAATTTACCATTAAAATCGTGTGTGTGTGTGTGTTTGGTTAACTTGCAATTAAGTCTATATAGTGTCCACTATAATGCATAAACCATGGGTTTGTGTGTGTGTGTGAATGGTCAAGTCTGATATTTAAATATTTGTAATGCCTGTTGCACCCATAGTCCTGTAACTGTTTTCTACAATATTTTGCAGTGTCTTTAGTGGAAATTTGTGATATTTATTGTAAAGGTGTGTGCTAGCAATAAATTAGACAGTTTAGCTTGAAATCAACATTCCATTTCATCCTTAATGTATCTTTGTTAAGTTGAGTTCAGGGCTCTGGTGATTCCACCAGAGTTCCTCTGCAAGAAGTAAATAATATTTTGTTGTTTTTTTTTTAGCCTTGATTTGTGCACACAGTCATGCAGTGGTAAGATGGGACATTTTAAACAGTGATTTTTAAAAATTAAAATATAAAGGTCTGGAATATGTTAGCATTATGTTCCACTAACATAGTTTAATTGAAATTTAGTATATCAATATATATATCAATGGGTATATCAATGACTTCATACTTGTATAATATTTTACATATTTTTCTTCATTACAGTACACTTATTTTGTTATATTTTTTTCTCCTTTTTTAAGTGTGATTTTTTTTTATTTTTAATGAAAAAGTGTCGTTCGCCTCTCGGCGCTAGGGATTCCCGGTTCGAATCCCCATCTGGGTGGAGTTTCCATGTTCTCCCCGTGTCTGCATGGGTTTCCTCCGGTTCTCTGGTTTCCTTCCACAGTCCAAAAACATGGATCAAGTTAATTGAATTCTCAAAATTGCCCCATATAGAGTGTGTCTGTGTGAGTGAGTGTGTGCCCAGCGATGGATTGGCGCACTGTCCTGGGTCTATCTGCCCAGCGCCCGAAACTTTCTCCCCTGGATGGGCATGGGGAACCCCACCGCGACCCTAATAGAGGATAAAGCAGGAGATAATGAATGAATGAATGAATGAATGAAAAAGTGTTACAGGCCATTATTTTCATGCATAAGAATAGCACTGTTTAAGCTGTCTTTGTGCCCTGCCCTCTTTTTTTTTTTTTCCTTTGCATTTTTCTTTTTCTTTGTGACCTTAAACACAGTAGTTTAAAACAGGTGGTTTTGCTACCATAAACTTGTGTAGCCTGTGATCTAATTTGCATAATCCTGTCCGGTTCAACAAGCTTTTATACATATCTGAACTCATTATGACAGTTTTAGTTATAAATGTTGCATTAAATCTTATGTGAACTGAAACAAGTTTCTTACAAAAGGATGTCTACATTTCATTGCCTTTTCAATCTAATGCAGTATCACTAATTAATTAATAATTTTGACCAAAAACAATGTGGCATATTATTTACATTTTAAAAAATTAATTCAGCTATTCTTTTTTAAATCGAAAATTTATCTGGATTTGTTAATATTTAATATTGTTTTAGCAATAAGTCAATTTATTAGACTACAACATTTGTTGTACAACATTTGTTTGCACAAACTTGCTATTTAGGCAGTCAGTTCGTTCAAGTATATTTGACAGCAGTTTTAAACCTTGACTATTGCTACTTATTCTAGAGTTGTGACTAATTTTAAACATCTTTTCAACTTTGCACGTCAAATATGTGTTAAGGAAGAAATTAACTAAGAACATGTAAAGCATCTGTTTTTGAAATTACATTATGTGTATTTTTCTAAAGATGCTTTGTGTCTGCATTTTTAAATAACTTTTTATTCCCTGACTTGATAATATCTAGTTTGTTACTGTCTTAATTTTACAAAACAATAGGCTGATCTTTGGATGATTTCTTATGTGTTCATCAGCTGATCATATTTGCATTCCACCACTGCCAATTACCTGGAGCATGAACTGCAGCCTCTTCAAACTGCAGGTGTTTGAAGTGGTGAAGTTTTGCATTTTTAATTATTTCAACAGGCGCACAGAATTTTTCTTTTCCAAAGAATTCTAATCTCTATCAAAAATAATAATCTGGAAGTCCAGCTGCTGTGGATTTGATTAAATGATTAGCTATCAATTTAAATATTAGCACGCATATTGTATGTTTCTAATCCACAGAGCCAAAATTCATCTGTTCCTGGAAGAACAGCAACACATTTACATTTTACACCCTGAAAACATCAATAAAAATAACATTATTCCATTATCATATTAGTTAAGTCTTTAAAGAACTTTAGCATGTCAAAACAAGTTAAATGGATATGTGTCTGCAAGTCACATTTAGTCTAGGCATGTTTTTCTTTTTATTGATGGTAGAAATTATAGTATAGTCTTATATTAAGTATACAGAGTTCTGTAAATTCTGTTTGCTTAAACATCAGGACTGTGTTGTGTTTAAAATATTTTTTAACTCATGACTGAACATACAAGAGTATGCAAATGTTTGGGCACCCCAGGTCAAATTTCATGTTTTAATGATTTTCTTGAAAAAAAAAATAAGGAAACCACAGGAAACAAACCATAGTTTCTCTAAATCTATAGCACTGTGGTGTGGTTGTCTGTGTTCTAATCTCAGGATTTTTCTGTGTGCAGTATGTATGTTCTCCCTACGCTTTTCCTTAGAAAGCTCTTATTAGGCACCACTAGTAACAAGGCTTAGAAAACTTGATTCATGAACTGGACAAATGAATAAATTTAACATATAAGGCAATGGCTTGTAGAAAATTTAAATAAATAAAAACACATACAGTACTGTGCAGTTTTAGGCAGGTGTGAAAAAATGCTGTAAACTATGTTTTCAAAAATGGAATTGTTCATAGTTTATTTTCATCAATTAATGCAGAGACTGAACAGAAGAGAAATGTAAATCAAATCAATATTTGGTGTGACCACCCTTTGCCATCAAAACGGCATCAATTCTTCTTGGTACACTTGTACACAGTTTTTGAAGGAACTCGACTGGTAGGTTGTTCCAAGGTTATAGATGTAGGCTTTCTCAAATCCCTCTGTCTCATCATGTAATCCCAGACAGACACGATGATGTTGAGATCAGGGCCCTGTGGGGGCCATACCATCACTTCCAGGACGACTCCTTCTACTTTATGCTGAAGTTATTTCTTAATGACATTGGCTGTATGCTTGGGGTCATTATCCTGCTGCAGATTAAATTTTGGTCCAATCATATGCCTCCCTGATGGTATTGCATGATGGATAATTATCTGCCTGTATTTCTCACCATTAAGGATACCATTACTCCTGACAATCTTAAACTCTATCTGCAGAAATGCAGCCCCATACTTTGCAAGGAACCGCTACTATGTTTCACTGTTGCCTGTAAATTTTGCTTCATCAATACAGAGCCATTTTTATGCACTCCAGGTCCTATGTTTTCGTGCATAGTTGAGTCGCTTGGAGGAATTGCTTTTTGGCTGCAACTCCATGAAGACTACTTCTTTCCAGACTTCACTAGACAGTAGATGGGTGTACCAGGATCCCACTGGTTTCTCCCTGTTCTGAGGTGATGGCAAGGCTGGACATACTCTGATTTTGAAGGGAAAAATAAGCTTGATGTGACTTTCAACTGCTGCATTAAGTTTACTTGGCTGACCACTGCATCTACGATTCTCAATGTTGCCCATTTATTTGTGCTTTTTCAGAAGAGCTTGAACAGCACATCTTGAAACCCCAGTCTGCTTGGAAATCTTTGTCTGGGAGAAACCTTGCTGATGCAGTATAACTACCTTGTCTTGTTACTGTGCTCAGTCTTGCCATGGTGTATGACCTGTGACATGAAACCATCTTCCACAACCTCAGTCTGGTAGCAGTGCTTGGCTGTTCCTCACCAAGTTTTAAGCCTCCTTCACAGCTGTATCTGTTTCACAGATATCTGCCTGCCACACCAATATATCTGTTTAAATGAATGCCCGTCATCTCAAATTAAATTTAGCAAAAACGGAGCTTCTCATAATCCCTGCTAAACCCTCAATCCATCATGACCTCTAGCCGATTTGGTCCGTAACCTTGTTTTTACAATTTACTCCACCTTAAACTCTCTGATCATGTTACCGAAACTGCCCGTTCCTGCAGATTCCTTCTTTATAACATGAGGAAGATCAGACCTTTCTTGACTGAACATGCTACCCAGCTGTTAGTTCAAGCCCTCATTCTATCTCGGCTTGATTGTTGTAATGCTTTCCTTGTCGGTCTTCCAGCTTCCACAATCAGGCCTCTACAACTAATTCAGAACTCTGCAGCCCGTCTTGTATTCAACCATCCCAAGCGAACTCATGTCACTCTACTACTCATTTCGCTCCCTTGGTTCCCTGTAGCTGCTCGAATTCAGTACATGTCACTGACTCTGGCCTACAGGACCATTTCTAGATCTGCCCCTCTTACATTCACTCTCTCTTTTCAAAATACACTCTGGCTCATTCACTTCGCTCTAGTAATGATTGTCGCCTGGTGATTCCACCTCACCAAGGAGCTAATTCTCACTCCGTGGCGTTCACCACTGCAAAATGGTGGAACAATCTTCCCAACTCTGTCCGGAAGGCAGTGTCAGTTGGCATTTTTAAGAAACTACTAAAGATGAATACCTGTTGTAGAAAAAAAAGGAGGGGGGAGGTGTGCAGAATCCGATAACGATCAGATTTGCTAATTCTACAGTGTAGCTGGTTTTCTTCATGACTACTGACTTGTGGTGGTCTCATTCGTAAGTTGCTTTGGATAAAAGTGTCTGCTAAGTGACAATGTAACTTTGAAATCATTGTTATTTTACAGCATTTTTTCACACCTGCTTTAAAATTTTGCACAGTACACAGTATTTTGTGTGTGTGTGTGTATGTGTATATATATATATATATATATATATATATATATATATATATATATATATATATATATATATATATATATATATATATATTGCATAGCATAATATGGCACATTTGAACCATCATTAATCATAATTATGATATTCCACATAAAAGTTGTGAGTGATTGAGTGAGGAGTTAAATATTTTGATTATAAAGTTTGATGGCCACAGGTAAGAATGACCACCTGTGGTGTCCTGTGCTGTGTTTGGGTGGAATAAGTCTGGTACAGTGGGTGGGAGGCATTGTCCATGATGGTCTTCAGCTTAGACAGCATCCTCCTCTCTAACACTGCCATCAATGAGCCTAACTCAACATCTGCAACATCACCGGCCTTACGGCGCAGTTTGTTGAATATATTTGCATTTGCCATCTTCAACCTGTTGCTGACCACTAAATTTCATGAGTTTACAGTATACCAGTAAACCTGATTCACACATAAATTGTTAATTATTTGTTTTCTGACCATAAAATACATTTTCTTTGTGTTTATAAATAAATAATACTACTAACAAAAACAATAATAATGATGATGATTGTTGTTGCAGTGTTTTGTAAAGTGTATCATTATTTTGTATTATAAGAGCAGAAGCTCCTGTTGGTGGTACCTGTAATGTCCTTACCTGTAAATCTGTTGGTGACTGAGGTTATAAGCAGATGGTTGTGGCTAGATAGTGGAATTGGTGGGCTGATGGATGATTGCTGTTTTAGTTCCTGCATCTCTGCATTGAACTCTGTGGGAAGCTGCTGCCTGCAATAATATTTGCACAGGGATAGAGTTGCAGCTCAGGCCTTGTTCAGCTCACACAACTGTAATGCTCACTGTCTGTAATGTGATCCTTCTTTTCATTCAGGCGGATCGAATCATGTATTGTTCACCATTATGTTGTTTTTCAGATTCTGTCAGATGTTCTGTCCTTGTGTCTTTCTTTTGTCTTTTCCATATTTCACACAATTCGTTTTTCTGTTGCACAATCGCTAATGCTCATTCCTTAATGTCCTGACTAGAGTGAAATAAGTGCCTTAAATCTTTAATAGTATGCATAACTTTTGTTCACATCTGGGAGTCTATACTGCCAAATTGTTGTCTGATTTCAGTCCAGTTACAAATTATTTATCTATTTAAAGTTTCTAATTATTCAGACATTGAATGAGGTCTCCTGTGCCTGGCTCTATGATGGTACATATAAAAATGAAAACCATTGTTGTGTGTATGCATGCAAATCTCTCTCTTGCTTATCCTCTTGCTTGATCTCTGTCCCACTTATTCCCTTTCTTAATATATTACACTCTTTCATGCTTTCACTTTTACTCTTACTCACACATGCTCCTGATCTCTCAATTGCTTTTACTTACTTTTTCAGTCTTACACACTCACCAACACTTTGATGCTGCCAGACTTTTATTTTTTATTTTTTTGCGCTTGCTCACTCTCCGTTTCCCTCTCTTTATATTTCACACTTCCACCCCATCTATAGCTTTCTCACATGCTCTTGCTAACTTACTCTGATTATTGCCCTCCTGCATTGTTTTTTTCCACTTGTTTGTTCGCACTTTATTTTTCTCTTTCTCTTGTTTTCTTTTTCTTGCACATTATATCTCACCCGCTTTCCTGCTGTTGGTTGGTGTATGTGATGGCATAATCATCTGTGGTTCTGGCTGTTGAATCATCCTGTCATGTGTTCACATTTTAACATCATTACATAGGATATTTTTCCATTTTCAGCCTTTTAGCCAGGAACCAAACTTGAATGTTTCATAGTGATAATGTTCTTTTCTAAAATTGAGGCTGTACTGAAGTTCCTACTGATTTTTATAAAATTTTTAAAGTGTTATTAATTTTATGTCTTAGTATTCCAAGTCCATCCCCATGTTTACTATACTGTAGTTCGATTAGTGTAGTAAAAAAAAAAAAAAAAATAAATAAATATATATATATATATATATATATATATATATATATATATATATATATATATATATATATATATACTGTACAAGGCATTCATTTTAAGAGTAAAATGTTCTAATTGATTTGAATTTTCCCTTAGTGTCAATTGGACGACGTGTGCAAGATCCTCTGGCTGAGCTGGTAAAGATTGACCCGAAACATATAGGAATCGGTACTTACCAGGTCAGTACCATAACACACTTATCGGGAGCACTACATTTACTCACTGAATTTGGTTGGTTTAATAAGTATACACAAATAATCTAAAGCGCTAGGGACCATATTTTGAGTTTATCCTGTAACAGCTATATTATATTAGGAAAACCTGACCTTTAAACCTGACCTTTTAAATAAGTATTAAGTATTATTTTTTTTTATTCTACTAAATTCCTTTTGCAATTTACTGCTTCTAAAATTTGTTTGGTAATCTGAAAAAAGCCAAATGGCAAATATTTTTTCACAGAACTGTATGTATAACTTTAAAATATACTTCTGTCTAAGGTGTTTTGAAAAAAAATTGGCAAAATGGCATGTTGGCAAAGTTGCATAATTGTTTTAAAAAGTTAATCGTTTTGCACATAAGCATCTAGGCATCTTCAAGAAATAACTCAAAACACAAAAGCACTTGTTGTATATCAGTGGCGGACCGTCAGGTCCTTCATGGCCTTCTCTGAAATATCTAATATCACGGGGCCTAAAAATATCTGAATCACAAGGTGATGTTAATTTAGTTTTGTCCATGAATACTTATTAAATAATTCCAGACAAAATAATGGTCTGTCCTCATCCTTTCATAGTGTTTCCCTTGGTTGCATCACTTCCAGACAGTGTTTTCGTACAAAAGCATTTAACCAATCACATTTCAGCAATCATAAAATAGACATTCAGCAATCATAAAATATTATTTTTCTTATTGATATTACATGACATTACATCCTGTTGAGGTATGTAATTCATTGGCTTAAAACTTAGTTCATATTATAACAACTTTACAAAAACAAATTTACATGAGCATCAACTGTTAATCTGCTCCGCTCAAGGCAATTGTTAAAACACCAACAACAGCAAACTTTTAAACGACTTTCGTTTTTCTCTTTGATGTTTGGCTGCTGATTAATTTTTTTTCTTAGCTAAAAAGAACCGCTTGACATCAGTTGTTTAAAACTGGCTTGTGCATTTTGCCCCCGTAATTGCCTCTGTAAACTAGTGTCAGCTGGACAAGTGAGCTAATCCTGTCTTCTGTCTGTTTGCTTTTGCTGCTTCATAGTCAAAGTGATCAATTTTCTGACATGATTATTCATTCATTATCTTCCGCTTTATCCTATATTAGGGTCGCGGGGGGGTTTCCCATGCCCATCCAGGGGAGAACGTTTCGGGCGCTGGGCAGATACACCCAGGACAGGGCACCAATCTTTCGCTGGGCACACACTCACTCACACACACTCTATATGGGGCAATTTGGAGTACTCAATTGACTTGATCCATGTTTTTGGACTGTGGGAGGAAACCGGAGAACCCGGAGGAGACCCACGCAGACACGGGGAGAACATGGAAACTCCACCCAGATGGGGATTCGAACCAGGAATCCCTAGCGCTGAGAGGCAAACGTGCTAACCACTAAGCCACCGTGCCGCCTGACATGATTACAATTAATTTAATTACATTTGCACCAGCATCATATGTTGATTTAAGACCTGGGCTCTTTGAATTCCCATTTTTGTTCCCACATTCTTTCTCTCTCATTTTTTTTATACTTGCTCTATGTCTAATTTGGAAACATGGCCTTTAACTCTAGAGGACCTCTTGGCAAAATAAATTCAGATTACTTCTCTGCAGAAACAGTTTGTTGGTTTAACAAGGCTGGCAATTCAAATGAGTTTGTGTGTTCAGAGCTTGTAATGTGCATGTTTTGAAATAGAGTTTCTTCAAGTTGAAAAACATACAGAAAATCTGTCTGCACTAGAGCGAATGGAAAAAGGAGCGATAGCTTTTTTAAAGTTGTTAACAGGACCAAGTGTAGTGGATTGTGATCAGTCTGTAAGCCTGTGTAGCATACAGTATTTTTTTTAGGCATGATTATCTTTGTGTTAAATACAAATATTTTAATAGACTCTTGCCTTTAAAATGTCACAGCTACTGATTGTGTTTGGACATGTTTTTTATACTTTGAGGTACATAAAGCTGGTTTATTAAAGTGAACATTGGGAATTCTACGCATGACTACTTCACTATCTTTAGCAACCCCTACATTATGTCTACATTATATTATTTATTTTTTACAACAGTACAAACTGTTACCCAGTTTCCTTAAAATTAAAAATATTATTTTTACTATTTTAGGACAGCACAGTGCCACATTAATTGTTAATGTTAGTTCTTCTACCTCATAATATTTTGTGTTTAAATCCTTTGAAGGTATAGGACAGTGCTTTTCTGTATGAAGTCTTCCTTTCCCTGCATAAGTAAATTGCCCTTGCCTTTGGTGGATATACGTATCAGTGCATTTATTGTGCTTTTACCAAACCCAGATAATAAGAATGTTGTCAGAAAGCTCATCTGGTATTAAATGTGCCAAATCCAACAGGTGTCGTGGTAGCTCAGTGGTTAGGGTGTTAGGCTTTTAAAAAATGGATGTGGGTTCAAACCCTTACACCAAAGTTGCCAATGTGGGCGATTGAGTTTGGCCCTAAACTCCTTATTATTAAAGAGGTCATGTAACATGGGTAACCCTATTTTCTGATGATCAAGCGTAGTGGATTGTGATCAGTCTGTAAGCCTGTGTAGCATACAGTAATTTATTTTAGACATGATTATCTTTGTGTTACATACAAATATTTTAATAGACTCTTGCCTTTAAAATGTCACAGCTACTGATTGTGTTTGGACATGTTTCTTATACTTTGGGGTACATAAAGCTGGTTTATTGAAGTGAACACTATCTTTAGCAACCCCTAAAGGTAGCAAATGTATTTAGACCTCCATTGTAGGACATGAGGAAATTACATTGATGGGTGCAGGTGCAAGTTAATATAGAATGTTGAAAAACTTTGTTTTTATTTTTATTAATGTGAAACTGTTTTTATGTAATATGAATTATATGTTCCTCAATATATAAACTGGATAGATAATAATAATAATAACAATGTTGTTGCCAACATAAAGACTTTGAGACCTTAGCTAAGGATAAAAAAATATATAATGACCCCAAGTACCCATGTCAGTTATGAGCTTAGTGGTGTTTATAAATAGCATAGCTTATAGCTATGATGATAGCTTATTAATAATATTTGTGAATTACAGCTTGATGAGTTTCTTACCATGACCTATTAGTATTGGTGATATAGTAGCATTGCTGTTACAGATTGATGTGTCTACATTATATTCTTAATTTTTACAACAGTACAAACTGTTACCCAGTTTCCTTAAAATTGACTGAAAACACCATAAAACATCCCAAAATGTTTTCTTTATATGCTTTACCAAAGTCTTTCAAATACCATTTCCTACCCTTAACAGTATTTACCAGTTTTGGAAGATAATCCAGATACCGGAGCAATCGGTTCATAGAAAGCTTTAAAAATCTTTTTTGTTAAAATTGTATTTTGGCATTCTTACCTTATTGTGATGCAAAATTTTTCCGTGCATGTGGACGCGTATTGCTAAAATTCTTAGCCCCTTATCCTAGTTAGAGTAGGGATGAGCGGCATTAATTTGACACTCAGACACATTTACACACATTTAGTTGTTATAGCTGTTTTGTTTTACCAATTTACTTACAGAATTCATGCAGAAAAAAGAATATTTACAAAACCCACATACAAGATCTTGTTCTCCTGTCTAAGAACCAAACTCGGGACCTGCTTGTTGAGTGCTCTGACAACTGTACCACCACTCTTCCCTGTGCACATTTTGTTTTATGTGATGTATAAAATATGTTTTTAAAAAATATTATTTTTACCATTTTAGGACAGCACAGTTGTTAACATTAACAACATTAGTTGTTAATGTTAGTGATTCTACCTCATAATATTTTGTGTTTAAATCCTATGAAGGTATAGGACAGTGCCTTTCTGTATGAAGTCTTCCTTTCCCTGCATAAGTAAATTGAGTTTGGCCCTAAACCCCTTATTTTTAAAGAGGTCATGTAACATGGGTAACCCTATTTTCTGATAATCAAGTTTAGATACTTGTAAGTCACTTTTGATAAGTGTCTGCAAAAAGACATAATGAAATATATCTTCCCACTTTGAGGATATTCCCCAATACAAGGGCTGGTGATGTACTTGATTAAAAATTTTCTTGCCTTTTTACTTTACTGGAGCTTTGGCAGCATTCATCAATACCATCTCTCTGTTGAAACATAGAACCCGAATCCCACTTCTAAAATTTCTGCTGAATAGGTTTTCTCGTCGAGTTTTCATGCTGAAGATATTGTGCCATATTTCTCACCATGTAATGCAGACAGCCTTATGCTGAGGTATTTTATTGTATTTAAAAATCTTTTGTTTCCACTTTTATACACTATTCTTGGGCCAATATGAGGGTATATAAAATAGGACCATATATAAGGCCAAAATATAAGTGATTTCAGACCTCACTAAATATTTTCTTTCTTATTATCAATTATTTTCAGCTATGAATGTGTTTAGCTACATCTAAAATACTTTAATTTCTTTGGTTGTTTCTCCTCAGAATGCCATGAAATGACTTAGCAAATCTGAAGTTATACTGTAATCCTTCCAGAGCAATCATTATCGATACTTTGCCGAAATTTAATAAAAAGTTCTTACTACTACTTTAATTGTACTATATTTAAATACTTAATTATTCTAATTTGATCTCTTATTTTGTCTTATTCTTTAACTTTTGCTTCTCTTATGCACCTATGTTAAATCTGGTTCTTTATTAAAAAAATAATAATTACGTTAAATACTTTGTCATTTACTTTTCAAGGTACCGTTTTTTTTCAGGGCAGGGTGGGCAACTTTCCTTTTGTGGATCACTAATATATTTTTTCAAACAAACTGAACAGTTTTTTTTTTTTTAGTCCTGAATGTGTGCCAGCAAGTGGAAACTAGAAATATATGCTAATCTGGAAAAAGTGTCACTAACACCATTATTAATTTTCATTTATTTATTTTCATTTTATTTATTTATTTTTTAAATTTATTGAATCAATTACTTTAAATTTTATGAACCATTCACAATTTTGCATTTGTGGTGGGCATCAGTGCCTCTTCATAGCATAAGGGTATTTTACACTCTATTGCTGAGAGGGTGTTGTAAAGTTCCACCAAACACACATACATCTGTCAGCACTCTGCGTTTATTTACCCTGTCACATGATCTGGAATGGGAGAAAGCAACCTGAGCTGCCTCTCTTCTGACATGCTGAGTGATGAGAGAGTGTGTGTGCGTATTCATGTGTGCACTCAATGAAACAAAATGTCTTGTTTTCTGAATATAAAACCAAACTTGTACAAACATCCTACATGTTACCATTAAAATCTCAACAATAAGGTAACACAAATGTTGATTGGGAGTCTACTCCTGAAAGCCTCTCTAATAATTAGTCACAAATGTAGGAACCTGATATTTGAGCTGAGTGATTATTGCTGGAGATTTACTTTTTACCATATGCTTCAGCCAGCTTGTGTGTTTGAGCCTTTATAAAGTTCATAAGACATCTTCCAGCCTATGCTGTGTTTTTGAAACTGATTCTGTATCACCTTGGGGTTGATAATCTGTTCCATATCTTGACAATAATCAAATTCTGGCCTGTCAGTCAATAAGAGGTGGGGCCTCCTCTATTTTGGGTTTTGCAGTGAGCTGTCAGTCATGAAGAGATAGACAGAGTGAGCGTTTTCAGATTTCCCTAACCTCTTAAAGGTCCCCAAGGGCACATTTTACCATTTTACCCAGCTGTGTGAGAAAACACCATGTACAACCCCGGATATTAAAGGAACTGTCACTCTTCCAGAAGTGCTTTCTTTATGCTCAATTTAATGTTGTACATTCATGTTGGGGCTTATGTAAAGCCCTACAATTGTATACCTGATAATTATTGAAAATTGTATTTGTTACTTAGCATCAGTTTATTAGTGTTTAAGACCAAGTGTGTATACTTTAACATGTTGGCCTATTAGTCGAAATTAATATTAATATTGTGATTCAGAGATGCTGTCATTTTACTTCAAGATGATTACACATTATGACCTGTGCTTTTGTTTGTTGCTGCTGGGGGTTTATCAAAAGGCAGCTAAGAAAATGTCTTGTATACTAGAGGTAGCATCATGTCAATAAATGGTAGTTTCCTTTTACTTAATGGGTCTTTGTGATTTGTTCCACTCATAAAATGTCTACCCTCAAGGGAAGTAAAGGAGGAGAAATGATTGGCAGTAAGCTGACTGATGCTTATGTTGATGGATAGCTGTGGTTTAGTGCAACGTGGGAAAATGAACAATGTAAGCCTTCATTTACTTTCAGCTTTGTGAAAAGCTAAACATCTATTTTATGTTAATATTGCCCTCCAATTTCCAAAAAAACATAAGTAACATTTTTAAAGGTATTTGTAAGTTGGATTAATGTTAATGAATTAATGTATCTTTTTATTTTAAATCAAAACTGTTTCTTTCTTTATTAATATCAGCAAAGTACTAACATAATTGACAATATTATTTCTAACAAAAAATACAATTCTAATCTAAAGTACGTATTTGAACAGAAAAATCATTATAATGTTACCTTCTCACCTATGATGTGCTGCAAAAACTGGGGGACCATATGAACAGACACTTAGGTTTGGCTGTAAGCTGTACATTTGAAATGTATTGACATTGCTGACTTTGTCATGCAGTCTTGTATTCTGTCCCCTAACCTGCTTGTTTAAAATTACACTGCATGGCCAAGGTTATTTGAAAGTCAGATCTAGATAAGCTTGTTGTTTTTGTTTGTTTGTTTGTTTGTTTTAATGTTATAAATGTTTTTTTAGCTGTTAATACTTATTTAAAAATATATCTATAAGCCTAGACACTGGTGTTGGATAAGATGTTCTGAAATGCTTTAAAAAAATTCCAATTCATCACAAGCTGTTGAGTGAAATTGTCAGTCCTTTGTGCTGACCACACCAAAGTCATAAAATAATGTGCAGTTGGGCCTGTACATGCATGGTTACATCTGTGATGTAGGACCTTAATCATATAGATTTATTGAATACACTTTGCATTAGCCAATAAAATATGAAGGTGTTTAAAATAGTGCCTGCATTGTTGCAATTGGGTTATTTGGTCCCTATAGTCATTTAAAATATTAGTTTACATGTTTCTCAAAGAGCAGTTCCGTCAGGTGATAAAGATGCTGAATAACCTTGCACCATAATGCTATGATGGTACTATTTGGCACTAACAAGAATGATGTGTAATATGGCCCCATGATGAAGTGTAAGTACAAAGTGTTAGTTGTCGATATAGTGGAGGGAGTGGGGTTAAGCTCAAGCAGTTTAGTTCTTGAGATAGTTCTGCATGACCATGCAGGACCATGAACTGAGTTACTAAAAGTGTGCTTTCATTAGGAATCACTGGACAGCGATAAGTAATGGAGCTAAGTTTACCCCTTCTTCCTCAAAGACTTGACCAGCTTGCCCATTTGGAATTTTATATCTGTTCTACTTCTATCTAAATTAAGATCTTATTGTTAAATGTCTGTTCCCAAGTACCGATTTTCCAATTTTAATTGAAGTTTGTAAGATTTTGCTTGACAATATAATATTGACAAAATTTGTTAAGCTATTAAATAGTCCATCCGATCTGTTAATGTGAACTTTTTGATATGGCCCTTACATTATAATTAAAATTTAGAATGTGGTTAAATGTTCAAGTTCAGCAAATTAGATTTCATGCAGGTTCCATGATTATTTTTATAACATTTGTAGTTTATACTAGTTTTACTGCTATGTAATATTGGCAATTTGCCTTTTCCAAATCATTGCAGTATGCCTTGTCATTAGAAACAGGAGGTTCAAATAAATTGAAGGTAATGTCTTAAATCCCATTCTTTGTATCTGATACTATATCTGAAAGGTTTAATCTGACAGTCATTTGTAGGGTGCTCATTTAACATGTTTCATTCAGCACATTAAAAGGATAATGCTGCAGAAATGTTTATTTACAGTGACATTTGTAAATTAATTTGGCTTTGAAATAACATAAGACCAGATAACATAACATCAAGTGCATTTAATTATTTATTTGTTCATACAACACAACTTTATGTAAAAGCAGCATTATGCAAGAATTGTTACTTGTTAATTGTTCTAAGCTTTACCTTTCATATTCAAAGTATAACTTTCACTGTCAGTAATTCAAATTGCTCTTTGAACTGCTCTTATGGACAACTGTACATCTTCATTGTTTAAGGATCTGAATTGTATTGATAAATTACTGAAAAATAAATTACTGACAATAAATTACTGAAAATTACTGAAAAAAGTAATTTTACCAAAAATCTGCTTGTATATGGTTTATATAACATGTGTCAGAGCCATAATGATTTGCACAAGTTTTGGGAAATCATATCTAGCACAACCAAGTTTCCATCCAAGGTTCTCCTGAGGAACTTATAAGTTAAAATCTCTGGATGTTTGAATGCTATATAGTACACTAAGATGCCAGAAAATTTGTAAAAAGCTCTATAGAAATAAAAGTAATTATAAAACATTTTTATCATCCTTATAGCAAATATTTGGAAACGGTTCCTTATTTTCTTTTCTGCACACTGAAAAGCCAAGGTTCAGGTTTCATCCATGTGTGATAAACTAAAATATTGACTTTATTTGAAACATCTCTTCCTAAATACTTCTTCCCAAGTCCACCATCTTGTGGAAATCCATCCGAGATAAATAAAGGTTGTTTTATCTCTGTATTATTGCTTTATTATTATAATTTGAATAAACATTAAGCAGTTTGAAGGTAATTAACACAAATATTTTTTAATACATTTCCTAGTGCACAGTAAATGCGCTGTGCTCTCTGTTTGTTTTATTTCATGTTTTAAAACAATTGTAATTAAAAATGAGCTTCACTTTGTCACTTCCTCTGTAGTCGTAAGCATGCTGTGTATTCAGCCTATATCAGGATGAGCACTGCTGATTTCTGCTCCCCGGCTTTTGGCTCTTTTCTTGTTTTGCTGAAAATGCAGGTTTCTGGTTACGCAGGAGGCAAAGGGTTGGGAGGTATGTAAAGGGATCCCCAATCAAACATCTTTTGTGTTTTCATCTCTCTCTGGGAAGTGTGTTTTCGGAGCCTGCAGCTGGTTAGATCCGCGTTAGGTCATGAGGGAGTGGGTGTGGAGACCAGGGGACTGATTGACATCGTAGAATGGCAGCTTTTCATGAAAAAGCTGTTAACTGGGCCGAGTGTGGACAGAAACACTTTGTTCTGGCACTGGGGCCCATCCAAGCCAAATAGTACCTTGCACCTGAATTTAACCCCCCCCCCCCCCAACTAGGTCTCTTATTCTCAACCCCCCCCCCCCCCCCCCCCCCTGTGTGTGTGTGAGAGAGAGGGAGAGAGAGCCTAGCTCTCAGCAGCCTGCTTGAGGTGAGGGAAAGTGTGGCGAGTGCGTTTAAGGTACATGTTGTTCTTTCGGGGTTTCCTTTTGCTCTGACTTACTGGTATTAAAGCTCAAGACATTGTATATGTTTGTGTAAAAACACACAGCGGAGCAAATTTTGTTTTTAAAACACACGAGTGCTCTTCCCAGGTGGTTTAATTGAGTTTGGTCTGTTTTGACTTCATTCCTGCCACCCTGCAAAGCCATGTCAAAGCTCAGCTGTCAGCATCTTGCTGCAATCTGAATCAGGACCAGAGGGTGTGTAGAGGGAATTTGTGTCCCTATGTTTGTGGATGAAAGCAAAGATCTCTATTCAGTTCAGGTCAGCCAGTGTTTATTGAGGAACAGATTTGTATAATTTACTGAAGTGTAGAAATTCACATCTTTAGAATTCGCTCGAAAACTACAAGTATCCAGACCAGTTATTATATATAGAGTTTTAATTTTTTTTTTACACTAACTCTATAAAATAAAACGATAACATTTATTTAATCTTAATGGCCTATAATACTGTATTTATGTTGTCTTGGTAATACGTG
The DNA here is from genome assembly GCA_019802505.1 of Corydoras sp. C115. NCBI lineage: Eukaryota > Metazoa > Chordata > Actinopteri > Siluriformes > Callichthyidae > Corydoras > Corydoras sp. C115. The sequence goes on from JAFMOC010000007.1 coordinate 8,561,749, forward strand.
CTTTTGTAATCCTTAGTGAAGACAGTAAGCCTTTTAGCACAGAGGGATCATTTTGCCATCTCTCTTCTATAATTATATGGCACTCTTGTGGCTTTTTATCCCAGTGGGGAGGGGGTGTTCTTGCCCCCTCTCATAAATTAGCAAACCACTGCACTTCTGGTATCATCAAAAATAGTTTTATATCTACAGTGATTGATAGTGTCCTAATGAGGATACATTCCTGTCTAGTGTGCCTATGGGTTTTATTTTAGGTGTCTTCCCCTTGTTTGCTGCTCATGGAGTGTGAGAATTTTTGCTCTATCCTTGCTCCAGGCCTTTTGCAGGCAACCAGGCTGTCAAGTGCTCAATAGCTAACCTTAGGGTTAGGGTGCAGCTTTATGGGAAACTGTCCACATAGTTCTCAGGTTGCTTCTCACTATTTGAAGCTATATTTTTTTAAAGGTTGCAACTACAAATTACTCATTGTTACAGTCTTGCGTTAATTGTGTAATTGCGTAAAAGTATTTATTGATGTACTGCTGATCAGTGATCAGTCACTACAAACTCTGATTTAATTCCACTTTAAACATTAATATAGCTGTGTTGTGCGTTCCATTTTGTTAAAATTTTGAAAATTGAATTAAACAATTCATTAATTAAAAAATTAATAAATTAATTAAACATTGTTAATTACTTCCTTCTTTTAAATGCTAACTATGATTCTATTTTATTTGTTCTTTTTCCAGTTATGCATTCCTAAAGCATTCTGGCATGACTGTCACCTCACTTAGGTTACATTGGGTGTGTTAATGCTTGATGGAATTTTCATGGGTGCTTTCCCATGACAGATACACCATTCACATGAAATAAAACCGAGGTGCCTAGACATCCATTGTGTTTCTACAGTTTTTCCTTTTTCCTTTACATCCTGTTCTGCCTCTTCTTTTTTTGAGCCAGTGTGTCTAAAGTGGGTTTTCCATAAAATATATTGCTTATATATTTTGCAGATTTTGTAGAATCTGGAAAAAGGATATATTGCTATGGTTGCATTTTTGTTTCTGTACAGTTTCTAAAAATGTCAAAAATGTTCATCTAGTTTTGACAGCCATTCATTGCTGGTATTGCCATGCAGTAACAATTAAATAAAATGTTACAAAATCTATGACCGCAAAATTCTGCTGCACACCTCATCACCGATTGATGATGCACTGGACAAGACATGTGGATAAACAGCTGTTGATGATCGAAGCACATGTGTATCACTGTCTTTTCCCATTCTATCTCATTTTTATGTTCACTGGACCTCCAGGTTGACTTAAATATTTAGCTATCTAAATCTATTGCCACCAATTTGCAAATAAATAAAACATTTTAAACATGTAACATAAAATAAGAAGATCCAAATACGATAAAGTAGTCTACTCATTAAAATAGCGAATTTGAATGGAATATTGAACATATGAACTGATTTGTGGTGTTTATACTGCAACAAAAAAAATGTATTTTCAGCTTGCTATTCAAAAGTTGAATTATTTAACTTTCATTTAAAAAATATATAAAATATATTTGTTTGATGTTTCTTTATATGCTTTGTATTGATCTACATTTGACATTTAAATGTAAGTACATTTAGTTTGATTACATTGCACTATTTATTTAATTACATTTGTAAACTATTACATTTGCTGTATTTATTTAATTGTAAAATTTTGCACTAATAAATGAAATAATGAAAAAATTAAAACTTTTTAAAATGACTTAACCTGTAAATAACTCATCTAAGCAGACTGTCATTCTAAGCATTACACTGCAAGTTGTTTTGTGTATTACTCTGCATGCAATGAATGTTTTGATTTCAAATGGGATTTGAAGTGGCCCTTTTTTTACCTTAATTTTTTTGATAGAGACCCATTTTGATGTGGACAGTCCTCTAAATAAGATCTAATCTGTTAGAACAAATTATATATATATATATATATAAAACAAGTAACTTGTTGTTTACATGTTATTTGAAACTCACTTGCTGTAGTCACCTTCTCCTTGTTGTTCTTGATGAGTTGGAACTTATGTCAGACATTACTAATTTAAAATGATGATGATTCTGCTGATGTTTGCAATTTTACAGCAACAGCACAAAAAGAGACTTGTTCTTCACTCAGCAGTTCATAAGATTTAGGGCAGTTTAAAGGTGTCAGACATCATGTCATGTACATTGTAAACAATTTTTTTCAGAGTTGGATGCCTGACAGTACACAAATTCAGTGAACCTTTCAGCAGGTTTTAGTCTCCGTGTCTGTTTTTCAGACCGTACTCCTTTTCTGTCTCTGTTTGTTTGGGCATGCTTTCACAGTTTTAAAACTGTGCTTCATCACAGTGAATCATGGTTCTTCAGACTACAATCTTTACTGAGGATAAATACCATTATGTTGACAAAATATTAGACAGTTGAAACTTATCTGCCACTAAAACAATGGCCTCTAGTTCATAGATTAGAACTGATGTTGCTGTGATATTATGGTGTTAAAATGTTAATCAATTTAGGAAAGTCTGTGGTCCTGAATAAACAATTTTGCCAAAGATTATATCACACACCATTTCACAAATTTTCAATAAGAAAACAGCTTTTTTTGACACAGCTAAATCATATTTTTTCTTTTGACACAATAGGCTAAAGTAAAAAATATCACTCTTTTTTCCTTACGCCTTTTCTTCTACCTGTTCTAAATGTATAGTGTAAAGAAATGAATTAATGCATAGTATACTATGTGATCTGTGTTTTCCATATAAAAACACTGCCTGTGGTGTTTGCTTGTTGATTTTTTTCCTTTTCAGTTTTGTTCTTATTGATAATTTGTCACATATATAATACATATTAGGATTATGCACATTCTCCCCCCAGATTTTCTTACATTTCTTATCTCTGGAGTGGGGAACTATAATAAAAGCCATCACCTTTGAATTTTTTCCAAATTAAAGGGTAAACATGGTTGTCAAGCTAAAAGCTGTGTTCTAATAATCTTTCATGTATTTATAACTTTGATGTGGGTTACTAAAGTCAACGTGTGAACTTCAAGCCGTACAGCAGTTCCAGAAACTGTTTTGATACACACATTAACAGTCATGTGAATTACTTTAGAAAATCATTTAACACAATTTAGCACTGCAAGAATTGTAAGTTGATCATATAGTATTAAAAGGGAAAAAGATTTCACCTAAATGTTGAAAGATTCTCTGGTTCTGAAATATATCTTACCTACTATTACACTACACATTTAAAACACTTTTTCTGTTAAAAAAAAAAACCCAGAAAAATATAAAACAGCATGTGTTAATTGTGCAAAGTAGTCTTGACTATGACTATGTCCATCATGGCAGTTTCTCAAAATTTGTCGATGATGACACATTTAATTGTGATTTTTATTTTATTTTATTTTTTGTATTTGGCATTTCCACAAGATTTTTTCTTACTCCTCAAAATGTTTTCATGATATAAATAGTAGATGGTGAAAGACCAAACTTATTTGCAGTTTGGTAACACTTCATATGATTGAGTGAGTAAAGGGATAATTGTATGCCTACTTTTTGCTCAGCCAGTTTTAGAATTGCTTAGAACCCACCTAGGTGCTGATCGGGATAAAGTGCTTATTGAAGGTGACTGACAGACATATTCAGCTGACATACCAGAACATTTAACAATGTTGAATTTATTCCATGTGGTTTTAGGTCCCTACACTATACAAAAAAGCTGGTCAGAATTAGTGACTTTTTCTCCAAAATGTATCAGTTGTGGATTTTGTACTGTGGTTTGCATTGCTTTAAATTTTATCTTCAGCTTAAAAACTACCTTCAAAGTGTGAAAAGTTTGGTTGTATTAACTTTATCAATTCCTTATACTAAATGGAAAACCCCTGTAACTGGACTTTGAAGTGTCATATATGCTTTCCAATAAAAACGGTCCTTTCCCTCTCTCCAGGAACTGCAATCTACACTCATCTGCTTTACTTGTCCCTTCTCTGAGCCTGACATAAAGACCACAAAGTTTGCAGGCTTGAGTTTTGACCAATAAACAACAGTGATCTTGTAGAAAGGCATATATTTTTTTAAAAGACAGAATTTAATAACTTTCATATTTCTCTCCTATAAGAGAGATCTCTGTGTGGTCACATGTGTTACATATGACAACATAGACTAGGGTTTCAGAGCAACTACAGCTAAACTGTGGTTGCACCATTATGTTAGCCACATCGGTTTCGTCTTATTGGCAAATCAGATTCTGTGTGTAAAACTGATTCACTCTTTCCAGCACCCCTCGTTCCAAAATCTACACAGAGTTGTGCTGAATAGAGTGGTCCAAATATACTGCATTTCCAAGACAAACCAAGATTTAGAAATTAACAACATGAACAATTTTTCATTTGCTTAATGTAATATATGTTACTATTTAAAGCCCTGTCACTCTTTCCAGCATGATGTGTCTCAGAGTTTGCTGAAGGTGGCGTTGGACAGTGTGGTACAGGAATGTGTCAGCTTTGTTGGAGTGGACATCAACATCTGCTCTGAGACGCTGATGAGGTACAAGCTAAATAGTTTCCAGAAGTAGTCACAACATGGCAACTTCATACTGACCTTCCCATTTCGCTGTGCTGTTTAGTCTGACACCCCTGTCTGATTTTTAGAAACCCTGGTCAACTTCCATGTTGTAGTGATAGTCTAAGTGAAAATACAATTGGACGTCTGCAAAAGAAAAAAATCTTGTGTCATACCAATGCTCTGTTACGATTTGTTTACTCAAGAGATTGGAGGAAATAAGATGTGGGCTATACAAACATAATGGCACATTTAAAATTTTATGTTTCATTTACTCTAATAAATAAAATAGAAATGTTTAGAAAAATAGGTGAGACATGCATTGTAAGCTTTATAAAAGTTTGATGGTGCTTTTTTATCATTTAGTTATGAGCCTGTGCTCACAGAGATAATACAAAGATGTTCATAATCACTTTTATAAGATGGTATAACAATATAACAAGAGTTTACAACACACAGTTATATGGCTTATAATGTAAGATTTGGGGTACTTTTAAGTAGCATTCTTATGTAATACTTAATCTATAAAGAGTATATGAGCATATGATTTTAATAAGTCGGTATGTGCAAATATTTATGCCATGTACTTCAAATATTAGAGTTAATAAATGACACTTTACCCATTATGACACTGGTATCTCCAAAAACATAATGAACTTTTTTTAAAACTATGAATTATACAGCACACTTTGTGTTATAAAGTCTTATGGCATATTGTTATATTGTATGACAAAAGTATTATAATTGCTTTATTAGTGCATTATGAATATCTCATTCATAGAATATGTTACTTAATCATTTTCAAAGTTTTTATGTATGTTTTCTATAGTGACTGTTAATTTATTGGTAGCCTGTTCAGACAGCTTTAAGCTGAGTGGACAGCTTTAAGCATGTGGACAGCTTTAAGCATGTGTTCACACAATAGCATCTGAAGTAATCACAACAATGTCCCCTTCCTCTGATGTGCTTAGGCTTTGTCCACTAAAACACTGGGCTAGTGTCCTAATTCCTTTTTTAAAACCTCTGTGTTACTATTCTTTTTAAGATAAAATTTGTGCTCAAGTTTTTGTTTTTAGTTTTTTTATTACTTTTAAATAATCACAAAAATGGTGTCTTCACTTATTTGGCCGAACTTATTTTCACTTGTTTCGGCTTTTATTTATTTGTATAAATGTTTTATTGCTTCTCCATTTTCATCCGGATAATTTGTTATAGGATATAGTGCATGCCTATTTCTAAAAAGTAAAGTTGAACCTTTACTTCTGATGTTAATGCCAGGGACCTTGTAAAGTGACATGCCGCTGCTATGTAGTGTATATACAAGCTATATGTCTGAAGTATCTGATATGAATGTAGAAGTAAAGTGACATGCAGTGAATTAAGTTTAGTGAGTATGGTTTGTGCATATATGAACTGTTGTGAAAGTTTGAATATAACAGCAGCGTAAATTAAATGATATTAACTGATTACATAGACATGTAAGGTGATGCATGATTAGTTGCTCAATGATGCAGAGTTAAGGTTAAGTCTGACTAGAAGACTTAAAATTTACATTTACCTGCATGTGTTTTGTACATGTTTAGTACATTTTATTAAGAACAAAATAAACCCTTATTTCACCTAATTACTATCAGTTATTAGTTTCTCAAAATATTTGGTTTTTAAAGTCAAACTCAAACAAATGAGTGATATATGTACTGTGAATAAAAATTTATTCCATCTGTAATTACAGTTAAATTGTTCTTAAACAGCAAATATTATAGAAAATGTATCTAAAAGTCACATACTATACAATTTAACATTGCTAATTAAAATAAGCTTAACCCTTGTATTTATTTATTCATTTGAGCATATATTAAATCCATGACACAGAGGCACTACTGTCTCACATGGGAATGATTTCACCAGCTATGGCAGTGTTTTCCTTGCTTTGAGCTGATTAATGTGGCTCCAAAGCAAAAATACAGTCAGTTATTTTGTTTTCTTTTTTGCTGCCACCTTCTCAAGTCATTTTTTCAGGGTCCTAAGGCAAAGATGGTACACCTCACTAGTGCTGTATAGTAGAATCTCAAAGTATATAATGGTTAATTACTTTTAACAGATGGTAATGGAAACTGCTAAATAAACAGTTTATGTAAACATTTTAATTAAGCTAATCAAATTTGTTTTATTAGACCTTAAATATGCATTATATAATCTAATGCCAAAAGTGGTGTCAAGTGAGGCAGAAAGACAGATTACTTTACCTGGGTTTCTGTAAACTCCCAGCTTTAAAGATATACACACCTGTAAACCGCAACACATTTACTGCTCCAGTGAAATACAGGACTTATTTATACGTGATGACGTACTTTTTTTATGTAGCTGTTTTTGGAGGGAGCTGCCACTTTAAATTGCCCACGCTGTCACTAAAAGCATTTACATTTGCATTGGAGTGTATTATAAAGAAAAATGTCACAGGGATTAAAAAAAGTTTTCAATGTCCGTACTTCTATTTGTTTCATGAATGTGTAAGTATTAGATTAGTATAAAGAAGTTTCCATACTTTTCTGTGATGTTAACAGTCCATGTCTAAATCTGGGACGTGTGGTAAAAATGAGGTTCAGATTTGCAGTTAAACAAGGAAGGCATGAAAAGGGGAAATGTCGGAACTGATTTTAATGTTCCTAATTTATCAAAGCTCTATTAAATATTCTAAGCCACAGCAGAAGGAAAGGTAACTTTGGCTGCCAATTTCTTTTTATTTTTTTAACAACAGGGTGTGTATTTTGCAGGCATGTCGCAGGTCTAAATGCAGGCCGGGCACGAAACATTGTGGACTGGAGAGAAAAGAATGGACCTTTTATTAACCGAGAACAACTCAAGCTTGTCAAAGGCCTTGGCCCAAAGAGCTTTCAGCAGTGTGCTGGCTTTATCCGCATCAACTCAGAAACTGTACACAGGTAATGGGATATATATGCAATGCAGTGCAGTGCAATGCATAAAATGTAATATAAAACAAAACAGCTTTAAGTGGTTATTAATGTGAAAAAACAAACAGAAAAAGCCGGAAATCCAGGACTTGCAGTGAGATATTAGAGATATTAAATATAAACGAAAAAAAAAATTGTACATCCAGATATTTGTACTTATGGTCAATATTGATAGAAAGCTGGAATATCATAGTTGTAACAGGATCTGTGGATATGTCTAGTTGCTTGTTAAAGTTTGCTGTCTAAACAATGTCTGGGTAAAACAATAGTTTGCTACGGTCATTCAACATTTCCAAGCACATTAATGCGTAGCTTTTTGTAGTGAAACTGTTAATCAGTTAATTTAGCGTACGATAGCTTAACATATTTAAGAAGCCACAATACGAAAGATTAAAATTATAGTAAAAGAATCTGTTTAAACACACCTAAAAGTTATTAAAGAGCAATATAAGTATGCTAATATTTAAAATGTCTAATTCCTGTGAATTTTGAAAAAACATATTATATTGGACATTCAGTAGGTGACCATTAAGCTAATTTTATCTATGTTTGTCCCTGGGGAACCAATACAGTCTAGTATAATGTTACATTATAAAGGGGAGTTGGGGCATTTATTTACGTATTTATTTAGTACACCTGTTTAATTGCTTGTTAACACAAATGGCTAATCAGTCAATCATATGACTGCAACTTGATGCATTAAGGCATATTGATGTGGTCAAGAAAACTTGCTAAAGTGGATACTGAGCATGTAGAATGATAAAAAAAAAGGTGATTTAAACGACTGCCGATCTGTTGGGACTGTCACACACAACCACCTCAAGAGGTTCCAGAGATTGATCTGAAAAAGTAAAAATATCTAGGGAGTAGCAGTCAGTGTGTGGATGAAAATGCCTTGTTTATGTGAAAGGTCAGAGGAGAATGGTCAGACGGGTTTAAGATCATAGAAAGGCAACAGTAACTTGAATAACCACTCATCACAACCAAGGAGATTACCATCTCTGAATGCACAGCACATTGAACCATGAAAAGGATGGGCTACAGCAGCATTTCACCGAATTGGTGGTAGAGTCAGAATTTGGGCTCAACATGAAAGTGTATGGCGTTGTATCAACAGTTCAGGCTGGAGGTGGTGGTGTAATGGGTTGGGGATATTTTCTTGGCACCCTTTAAGCCACTTGGTACCAATTGAGCATTGTTTAAATCTCACAGCCTGATTATTGTTGTTGACCATGGCCATTTCTTTATAACCACAGTGTATAAGATTGGATACATCCTGCTTGTTACTGTGGTCTAGCTGATACATGTTGTCTTTAACATGGTAAACCCAATGTTTGCTTTTCCTGAAAACAATGCAGATGCATGCGCTTAAACTTTAGCAAAGATTCCTATTCTCTTTTGCCACATCCTGAGCCCATAGAGCCCAGTGGTGTTCTTTTATAAAATAGATAAGCATCGCTTTGGTGATAATTTCAGGTTTCATTTCTTGATACTATGGCAGCGACTTTGTTACATGATGACATCTTTCTTAATTGCTTTTAATTCCAAGTGGGTAATTCATAACAGTAGTGTTTCACAAAATCATTGTGGTTTCTGACCTTGCCATAATTTATTTATTTATTTTATTATTATTTTTAATATATTAGATATTATTTACTTATTAGATTTTCAATGTTTTTAAAAGTTTGTGTTCATTTGTGTAAAGAATTTTTTTGTAATAGTTTGTAAACTTTGTGTGTCTATGGATATGTGGATTTCATTGATGAGCTTACATCATTTTCAACAATTATGCACAACATTCTCCTGCCTGGATTAACATTATTATTGTCATCATTTTTATTGTTATGTAGCTTACATGATGTTAATGCATTTTTAAAAGTTATCAAACATCTTTTTTAAGATGAGATTATTTTCCCTTTATTAATGATTTAAATATATATTTATATATGTATTCCTAGTTCATATACACCAAGTTAGACTATAAATCACATTGTTCAACTTAAAGGTGTGTGTGTGTTTTTTATTTTTTTTATTTCATGTTGTAATATTTTCCCAAGTATTAAGCTGTTAAAGGCTATGTTCTCTGATTTGTTTAGTTATGGCTCAGTTGGGAACCGAAACTTTGTCGAGTCAACAGCTAAGAAAAGCAAAAGCAAAACATCAAGCAGCATCTCTAATCAACCTAACCCTTTGGACCAAACATGCATTCACCCTGAGTCATACAGCATTGCAATGAGGTAACATTTCTACTCCATTCATTTGTATGTGCTTTACTACTTGTACACACATATTTGATAAACATGTGTTGGTAGATTGAACTTTGTGTAGTGTGGGTCACAATTGTTTAAAAAGGGTGGTAACATCTGGCCCTGGGTGTCTTGCATTTCTGTATGTATGAGTGTTGTTGCTGGAAAGCATTTGGTTATGAATGGGAACTCAGCTGCAGCTGTGCTCTTCCAGTCTGTTTAGACTCCTCCACTTTGACACTCATGATGGGTGATGCCAGCAGACGTGTTTGTGTGGAAGCGCCTGAACTCAAATGTATGACAGCTGCAAGCCAATGTGTGTATGAATGTGTGCATATGTTCAGGGGAATTTGACTAATTGGTCATGAATTAGCTACACACTGGTGGTGCTGCATGAATTATAATGGACGTAGTGACTTATTTTTTTCACTTAGTTTTGTCTATTTTACATATTAGACCTGTGTTTAACTTGCAATTTATAGCTTGTGTTTGGAGTTCAAAAACTTTGGTGACAAAAATTAACACTGAAAGGTAGCTAATTATACAATGATCCAATTTTTTAATGATTGGTAGAGCTGACCATATAGAATTTGTCCATTCTCTTATGTGAGATGTAATTGACTACATGATCATCTGTGTTATTTTATAACATGTATATATTAAGTGTCTGTAGAAGATTGACTGTTAGGTCAGTCACAAAGCTTGCACTCCAGGCATACACTATTTAAAAGCATACCTAATTTCTTACATACATTTACATTATCTGACTTTATAATGCAGATATGAATAGCAATAATCAGATTAATTCAGAGTTTATTTGTACCATTTTGTCATAATATAGTAACCCAATTAAAGCTAATCCAATTGCAATTTCTCTCCGTTTCAGTGAGATTAGGAATTCTTTAAATCATTTATTGAAATTTGAAAAATGTTAGTAAATCTCTATAGTCAATTATATCCTAATACAATTGACTGGATATTCACAAGCCATATTTAGTAATTTGAACAGTGGGTTGTTCACTTAAAATGAAGTAAACTTGCTTTCACCATCAGATTGTTCAATTCACTTAAATTGTGTTTTGCTGAGTCAGCCATAATTTTAAACTAATTTCAAAAAATTTATGCCTCAACTGTAAACTTAGGAAACGCACATGTCCAACCAACTCAGACTCACGCGTTTCATTGTTATGATAATATGTACAACAAAATAAACTCCATGCTGAGTTTGGCTTACAGCTTACATATAACATGCATGCGTTTATAGATTTTGATTTTAAAAAATTTGGTGTGCATTTAAATGGTTTATTTCAAATCTACAATCTGATTAAATTCAGCCTGGAGAAAATCTCTATGTAACCAATTTTCGTTTTAGGTCCAATTCTCACATCTTTTAGTTTAAGGTCGCAGCCTGGTTTATGGCTGTTGGCTGTGGAGCTATCTGTAAGGTTTGCTTTTTCATGCTTTTTTATGCTTGTTTTTTTGTAACGTAAATTAGCTGCTGCAAAAAGTAGTATGACAAACTACATGCGTTTACCCCCCAAAAAAAAGAATAAAGCTTTTTGAATATTGTATTTTCACTGCAATATACTCTTGTGTAATGTTGGTAATGATGGAATTATGGAAAATAAATTGTTTATTCTGGCACGTTTTAATAAGGAATCATGCATGATTCCAAAAGCTTAACCAATGGAATCTTTAAAGAACTTACTTGTACCTTGACTGGGCAAAATAATGTGTGGTCATTTTATTCCATCAGTGCCTGGACATATTTGTCATCAAAAGCATCTGTGGGGGTTAAGAGGTCTAATAAAGCCATTTAGGGGAATGAAGAGGGGGAATAATTGCCCTGTCACATCTTCCCTCCTTCTTCTCCTGTTTGTTTTTCTTTCTCTCTGTTCAGCTTCATTTCCTACTAAACCAGGCGGAAAAAAACTCGCTTATCTGCCTTATTGTCGACACGCGCTATCATTCCCAAATGTTGTGTAAATTAATGTTTTGCTAGACACCAATTGTCATTATAAGCTCAGGCCTATTTCACTTGAAAAATCAGGATTTGATTAAATATGGTCACCAGCAGTGCAGAGTTAGTAATGTAGCGCCCATCTAAATGTAGCAGGCTTGCGGCAGTAGATTTAGCATGGGAATTACAGTTTGGTTAATAAAGTGTACAGAAGTCAAGGCTGAGCATCTGTCTCAATTGGAGCTTGTGGTATAATGATGCAAGCAGAATCTGATTAATGACTTTATAATGATGATGACTCTCAACAAGCTCGACGGACTCTCAACAGTCTGCAGCCCATTTCTACATTGGATTCATCTGTCTAGTCTTTTGTCATGCTCACACTCATCTTCATTCCCACAGAGGCTATTTGATACAGGTGGCCCTTTTTTTCTGGCTGTGTCTCCTCACTTTGTGTCTGTCATTGCTCTTTGTATCTAAGTGCTTATATAAAGCCAGTAAAGAAAGTTGTAATTAAATCAAAATCTTCTTGTACAGTAACAGCTTAGCACTGTTAGGCAGACTGTTGCAGGGACACACGCATTGATGCTCCCACTCGTCTCTCACTGTGGGAGTGATTGTTGCGTGATGCTCATTTTGAGAAGCGTGGGCCAGCAGACGGTAATGTGGATCATGTTGCTTTAATGTGATGAACCTGATACCCTTAGCTCTTCCACTGGGAACCAGTAACCTCCCTAAACACACACTGACACACATGCATACCATGATACGTTTTATAATTAAGGTGTGGAATTAGTTAAATCATTAGACTCATTATAAAATAGGGTTGTTTTTCTGATCATGTGTTTTGGTGAAAACAGTATAGTGTGTTTTTGTAATATTTCAATACACTCTTTAAAGTCATTGATAATTAAGTAATAAATATAAGATGAAACATAGATCCACTTTTAGCAGTGTGATTTTTTTATTTTTTTTATTTTATTTTTTTTGTAAAATATCTAAATATATACATAACTACAATGATCGTAAATAATAATAATGTTATAATAATGACATTGAAAACATGATTACTGTATGTTGTCTTTTAATTAGGAGTGTGTTTATAAAAATAAAAAAAAAAGCTAGTACATTATTGAGTACTTATTAGAGAAATCAAGAGACATGCTGAAGATTATGACATAATTATCAGACCATTTGTGGTATTCAGCATTTACTACTACTGTGCAGGAGTTTTTATCATGCACATAATCAGCCAGTATAGAAGATATGTCTTTGTCATTGAGCCTGGTGATTGGGTTGATTGCTGTAAGATTATTGTTTCAGAAGAGTACACGTGAGCTAACACTGGTGGGTGAGTCTGGAGAGCTTCTCTTTCGAGGCCCACCGTGTGGCCTGTGTGTGTGGAATGGAGCTGCTTTTCATTAGGCCTATAGAGAAGCTCTGCCCTGCTTCACTCGCTCCCCTAAACACAAACACACTAGGGGGAAACCTGAGCCTACTGCCTGACGGGACGCCACCTCCCACGCCCGCATGCCGTCTCTTCATAAATCAGGCAGAGTGCAGCGCTCTCCAATGCCAGTTTGGCTGGGCCATTCGGCCCCTGAGCTCAGGGGAAACGGCTGCGGAGACAGAGGCTCTGATGGGCCACAGAGGTGGGGTGGTTGTTGGGCAGGATGTATGCAGCTAAAAGCATGCATGTGGTTGATTTACAAGGCTGGTAAATGAAGCCCAGGAGTATAATGTGATCCCTAATACTCTGCTGATTCTCCTTGGCATGATTTGATCCTGCTATCACCTCAGTACTGGGAATGGTTGAAAAAGAACTCTGATCGAAGTTCAGTGGCTGATCCAGCTGTAGATATTCTATATGCAGCACCTTCAATATGACCTGCTGTAGCAGTATACTGACATAACCACATATAGCCCATTTAAGCTGGGAGACACCCTGGAATTCGTCAGTAGAGTGTGTGTGTGGGTGAGTTTGTATTCTCAGCAGTTCATAACTCAAAACCAAATAGCATATGGAAAGGCATAACTTTTTTTACCGTCTACACTTGAACTGTTAGTGATTACAAAGAGAGTCAACAACAAAGACCTAATAATAGCATTGATGAAAGCATTTAAAGACCAGAACATTTACTGAATTTCCCTGTAGATACACTGTGTTGAAGACTCACAGTTTTGCTTCAGTGCAGTTTGTACACAAAGTTTAAAGTGTACTCCAATACCACATTCACTGGCAGCCACACATGTAGTTAAAAAGGCAGTTTTAAAACTGTGATTGTGTGTTGTCCATGTTTTGTACTCATTAACAGCACATGCATTTTACGTCATTAACTTAACATTATTATTTTAAATTAATAAAATAGGGCGGCACGGTGGCTTAGTGGTTAGCACGTTCGCCTCTCAGCGCTAGGGATTCCCGGTTCGAATCCCCATCTGGGTGGAGTTTCCATGTTCTCCCCGTGTCTGCGTGGGTTTCCTCCAGGTTCTCCGGTTTCCTCCCACAGTCCAAAAACATGGATCAAGTCAATTGAATTCTCAAAATTGTCCCATATACAGTGTGTCTGTGTGAATGAGCGATGTGCCCAGCGATGGATTGGCGCCCTGTCCTGGGTCTATCTGCCCAGCGCCCGAGACGTTCTCCCCTGGATGGGCATGGGGAACCCCACTGCGACCCTAATAGAGGATAAAGCGGGAGATAATGAATGAATGAATGAATTAATTAATTAATAAAATAAAATAAAAATGTAATAACCCAAATGTATTGATTGTAGAAAATGTAATATCTTCATGGTTTTCTGCATTTTTACATTCCATAAAAACAATGACTAAACATTGAGTATTCATTTATTTACAATTAAGAAACTTGCTTGTGTTATTTTTATACCATATTTTAGCTGAGCCTATGCCCTAACACTATATTGATAATTGAATATAAGATCTGAATACAAGTTATCTGCATAACATGGTTTTGACTTTATTTATGCATTTAGATAGATGGCCCCACAATTGACTATTTGAATACTTTGACCATGCAGAGAATTTCATGACCTATTCAATATCCCCCAGGTCCTTTGCCAATATCCCCAAGTCATTGCCCCTCCACCATAGTGCTTGACAGTGGGTATGGTGTGTTGTGTTTATATGTTGTATTTATTTCCATAGTTCTATTCAGAAATAGGTTCTAAAAGAATAAGGCCCTTGACTGTATCTGTATCTCTGTGTGTTTAGATTGAGTTCAGGGTAGATTGTTTAGTATGTTATATATTTTTTGGATATGACCATATTTTTGAGTCAGACCTTGAGGTGTGATGGTTTGCTGCAGGAAGTAGACAGGCTTTGGTCCACCTGCTCTGTCGATCACCCCAAGACAGCTGCTCTGGCTGACTGGCGTCAGGCTGCCACTGGGATGGCCATCCATCAGCAGGCTGGCTCAGCAGTGTGTCCCATGACCCTGCATTCCTTAGCCATCACTGGACGCACTGACTCCCCACATTCACATCCACCCCTGGTCATGTGTATGCACTATTGTAGTTGAAAAT
This sequence comes from Corydoras sp. C115, assembly GCA_019802505.1. Taxonomy (NCBI): domain Eukaryota; kingdom Metazoa; phylum Chordata; class Actinopteri; order Siluriformes; family Callichthyidae; genus Corydoras; species Corydoras sp. C115. The sequence goes on from JAFMOC010000007.1 coordinate 8,577,038, forward strand.
CTCTCACCTTTGTAATGTAAAAACTGTCTTCCATTTTGGAGGGCCTTTATCAATTTGAAGATGTTCTGAAAGTGGAACTTTGCAATTATAGCAGTTATGATAATGGAATAAACTAGGTCCGAGTAAAGTAATAAAATATTTTTAAAGATCTTTTTTTTTTTTCAACGTCGCTAAGAACCAGAATTTATTCAATGAAAATTACATCATTTCAGATATAAAGCTTACAGATTGTGGAATGCAAAACTTTTTTTGTTTGTTTGCCAATATCGATCCCAGTGGCAGCATGTATTAGGAAAATTGCAGTGGTCCTAATATTGTCTTCTGTTTATTTTGTGTGGTTTGTTAACTACAGGTAAACTGATTTGTAAGGAGATCTTTCAAATAGGATTTGAACTATTGTATGTGCAGATTGCTAATACCCACAAGGCTTTATTTTTGTAATGTAATGGTATGATCTTTAATATAAAATGCTGCATTAATAGGCAATAAAACAGAAAAAGAGATATGATTTTAGTATTAGTGCAGTCTATTTTAAAACATGAATATTAAAATTGACTACTTACAATTTTTCACATCCCTTTGAATTTCCACTTCTTTAAACGTTTTACAATATTTGGTATGCGTGTGTGTGGTTGTGTTTCTTTCTTCCAACTGCTGTGCTACTGGGCCAAGTTACTTCTGGGTCCTTATACAGGATTTAGTGTACAGTTGGTCTTACATTTATTCCCATATCTTTAAAATGGATTTTGTATGTGTCTGTCTTTCTGTTTGTATTTTATAACTAGAGTATTAATTTATTAAGACAACACCTTTGTTCTACATGCAGATTTATAGTATGTTTATCTTTTGTTTTGGGGACTCTCTGTAGGTTCTTGGGTCAGATTGGTGGTAAGTTGGATCAGCTGGGTAGTGATGTGCTCCGGATGCAAGTTGATGACAGCATTAGAGCCAAAGGTCTAGAGTGTATGGCCCAGTCATACAGCATAAGTCCTGAAACTTTGCAACTTATTGTGGATGGCCTCACTCAGCCACCTAGCTTTGACATTCGTCAAGGTAAGAAGAAGTCGCCATCTTCCAACATAGTTATTATTATCTCTGTCTTTCCCTACAGAGATATTTGGTTCTTTATTTCACAATGTCTGTGGTTGCTGGCAGGCAGAAACACAGTGATAAATAGGCTAAGATGAAAAGTGTGCCCAGCATGCAAATATGAATTTGTGTAGCACACAGAATAGATCTTTATCGTTATGGTACTGTAATGTTATGTAATGACTACTGTGACATTTGCTTTATAAGTTTGCTGTGCTTAAGAATCAAGAAATCCACCCTCGCACATAGACATTTATACAAACCAAAAGGAGTCTCCCCATATGCACATAATTCAGACAGATTAAAGAGAGCTCAGTGTCTGTCTGTATCTCTTTCTCTCTCTCTCTCTCCCTCTTGTGCTCCATGATTGTCTACTCCTCTCCCAAGAGTCTGTCTCTGGTCTATAGAAGATCTGGGCAGTGCTCCAAGCTTTTGAAGTCTTGCTGTGTAATTTGGGGGAAGACCCAAGTTATTAAAGCAGCACTGACAACAGATATATCATTAATGAGATGGGGGATGCTTAAAGACAAAAGCAGAGATGCATCCTGCCAGTTGTGAATACCAAACACTTAGGATGAGAACAAAACTGTGAATGGCTATTTTGAAACAAATTTTGAGGGCAGCAGGACAGACAGTAATGCATGTTACTTATAAAAAGTTTATCTATTTTGCTTTATTATATATATTATTATTTATTATTATTTATTTATTCTTACTCATATTTAAATAGGCAAATTTTAAAATTGTGATGAACAATAAAATATATCGCCACAAATTAATTTTACCTTTAATATAATAAAATGAAAAAAGCTATTTTGTATTAATGATGTACAATATAATACATTTGAAAACATGAAACTTTTTTAAATATATATAATTTACTAATATAGCAACATACATTTTATAACATTAACTGTCTTATAAAAGAGATCGTATTAGATGCTTGGTCATATTAATTATATGGAAACCAGGTGTCTTTTTAGAAACACCTATAAACGATGGCATTTAACCTAATATAGGAGGATGCTCTAAACCACTATAGATCAAAAACATGAAGTACAGTATGTGCAACTTTATTAGATATGTAAAGATCATTGATGTGTAGCAGTTAAAATTTCAGGTTTATGTTTAGCTTATTTAACTGTAACATACTTTAGATTCATGATACAAGGACATTGCATAATTGCATTTGTCAGTACAGCTTTGACTTTTTAGGAATCACAAAAAAGGAATTGACCACAAGAACAGACTTGTAAAAATGTAATATTTGCATTGTTTGATGAAGACATGCTTATGTTTTTTTTAAAAACACATTTATTATAATTGTTATACACAAAAAATTGAGTGGTTTAAGTGTATCCAATTAAATGCAGATCTGAATTTCCTGTTTACAAAGGAATGCATTTTATTATATCTTTACATTTTCAGTATGTAATTTTTATGGATCCAATCTCTGTGAAGTTCCTCTGAGCTTGGATCGGTCGTTCCTCTCTGTGAATCAGAGCCGTGTATATTGTGATGCCCGGGACACTAGCTTTTCCGTCAGGTCTTTGCAGGTTCACTTCCAATGTGTGCAGCCTTGATGAGGTTCACTCCATAGCCAGCTGAACAAATAAGCGGCCATATGAACCGTGCGCTAGGTAAGGTGTCCCGGATTAAAATAATCAGAGATGGATGTTTTCTGGACCACAAGGCCTGTGGAGAGGCAGTGTTTATCTAAAGGCACTTCCCAAAGAAAGTCTCCCAAGAATAGACTAAATTAATTCTGAGAATGCTTGAAGCAGTTTGACTGACAAATACATTTGCCGTAAGCCACTTAATTTGAATTTGGTCTTACCATGGTCTACTGTAGATCTCAGATAAGTTTTAATATATATCCTTGATTAATATTTTTTATAGGTCACATTAGTATTTTATAGTTTTTTTATAGCATTTTTCCAGCCATGTAATAATTTTTTCGCATGTCTTTCATAAATAGATTTAAAGTCCTATAATGAGCATTTTACAAAACTTGAATTGGTATCTGCACATCTTCAATTAGTCTTGTTGCTGTATTTATATCGATATGTCTTGTTTATTTAGTATCTTTGTGTTTATATATGTGTTTATAAAAAAATATTTATAGACCTGATTGATCAGCATTTCACCTCCTATATCAGTATTTTTGTTCCTAGATTAAAATTCTTTTTTTGCATAATTCTGGCATTTAAACAGTTCATTTTTGCTCCCCCTTGTTTTTCACAGACTTTAAACAGGCAGATTTTAAGCAGGGAATTGTGTCCATAAGTGACCTGCATGTGGGATCAATCCTTACCGGCCGAGTGGAAAACACTGCTTTATTTGGGGCTTTCGTAGACATTGGTGTGGGCAAATCTGGACTCATCCCAAAGCGCTTCATCACTCCAGATAAACTACCTGCCGACATGAGGCGCAGAAGTCTCGCTCTGGGACCGGGAGAGCGAGTTGAAGTGCGTGTATTAGATGTGGATCTTCAGCGAAGTCGAATCTCTTTGGACCTTATTAGAGTTCTCAGATAAATTCTGCAGTCAAAAGTTTTAAGGTCAATTTGCCTTTCATACCTTGAAATGTTGAAATTCTATTTCAATAAGGGTAGTTCTCCTGGAGGTCTGACTAAGTACACTATGGTTCTGAACAGGTTAAGTATAAAATTTATAAAAGTGTCTTGTAAATGTATTATGTACATTTTTCATAGCTTTCTTTCATTGCTGTATTTTAGTTACAGAAGTTTCTTAATAAAATTTGTTTTCTTCCAGATTGCAAGATATCTAGATAACTGATAAACGAATCCTTCTAAATTTGTTTTGAACAGTACGTGTTGTTTCACAGGCTTGGAACAAACAGGAGAAAATATTAAATATTTTGTTTTTCGTATTACACTGTATTTAAAAAAAAAAAAAAATGTTAATCTGTAAATTTCACTCACTGAATTATGTTTTATCTTGAGGGTTAGATAAATCAGATTTAACAACAACATAATTAATATTTTATTTACAGTATTAAAGTTGTGTTACATTGTCTTTTTGTATTTGTACTGTACTATTTCATTGTTTCAAAAACACTCAAACATTTAACTGCGTTTAAAGCTATAGTATAATATATCAATAGTATTAATTGTTTCATGAACTAATATATTTAGTTTATCTTTTGCTGGAAAAGAGGATTTTGTTTTTCATTAGTATAATTCCTGCAGAAAGTGGCCAATTTCCAGCACTGTGGGTATTTAGAATAAAAAAGACTTGTTTCATGATTAAAATAATACAGTGTTGGTTATTTTGACAAGCTCTTTGCTTTTTAACACCTGTCGTGTATATGGTCATGAATCAGTCTTTGCTATAAGCCTGTAACGCAGTTTGATTGACAATTTCTTAGGAAGAGTGGATTGTAGAGGGTTTTACTGACAGCTTCCATATTGCAATATGTCTTGAATAGCCATGGGAAAATGCTAAACTCAATTATCCCAGAGTAGCCTCTTCCTAATCAGCCATTTCAAAATTATTCCCATAGTCCCTATTCTCTCTTTCTCTCTCGTGTGTGTGTGTGTGTATGTATGTATGTATGTGTGTGTGTGTGTGTGTGTGTGTGTGTGTAAGAGAGAGAGAGATACAAATAAAGAAACTGATAAATAAGTGACATGGTGCCCTGAGCTCTCCCTGTAGAAACCAGAGAAAACTAAATGCAAAGTGTATGCAATTCGTATCTGCTTTGCCACATTTTTTTAAGGAACAGTTTCATCCAGTTCAAGCAATGGTGCTAAAAGTGCAGAACTTCATTTTGTAATACTTTACCTTCATAAACTTATTTGCTGAACAGTGGACAGCATTATGACTTGGGATTATTTTTCAGATATATTTTTCTGGTTTCATGTTTCTTTGGGTGGCCATGTCTATTAACACTGCTGTTTGTTGTCGTGTAGTTTGAGTCCAAGTGCAAGTGTGTTTACGTTAGGCTCTGCATGTGTATTGGATTTTCACAGTCTTTTCTGTCTATGAGCAGTCAGAACTAGTGGAGCAGCTCCATGACCACCACTGTCATTATAACCCCCTGTTCAATCGCAGCTTCGGTACGTGAGCAAGCAAGGATAAGGGGCATTAAGAGGATACTTCATCTGTGCCTCAACCCAGAGAGCCATTGAATCCACTGACTGAGCCAATGTTGCTGAGCTGCACACTTACTTAAAGACAGGCACAGATGAACCTGGTCCATGCTGTGATTCTTAACTGAAATCCAAAGAAGCAGAGAATGTTAGTCCTCCTCTGGGGTATAGCTTGGAGGATTTGATCAAAAGTTCAAAGCCATGCATCCACTTCTTCTATTTGTGTCCCAGAGAGGCAGATCTATTGCTTGGCCTTTAGAACGGACATTAAAAAAGACCTTTAAGAGGACAGATGTTTCAGCATTAAGCAGTGATCTCAGTGGTGCAAGATTTAGCTCTGGATGTGCAATTTCATTAGGGCTTTTTTATATATATATATATATATATATATATATATATATATATATATATATATATATATATATATATATATATATATGTGTGTGTGTGTGTGTGTGTATATATATATATATATGTATGTATGTATATGTTGGCCCATGTGTACATTGAGTCATTTCCCAGTCTTACCCTGTTACCATGTATTTCATTAACTTAATTAAAGAAAACAACTGCTCACAGATCTAGGCCAATTATGCAATAAAACTGCAATGTTATGCTTCTCAAATCATTCCTGAAACTTTTTTTTGTTTTTGGCAGGAAGCATTATTCTGATATATGCCACAGGAACCAGTTTTGATGGATACTGAACACTGTAGACTGGGAAACCCAAATGAGAATGTTATGCTGGTCAGTGTGTGTTTTAGCTTCTGATGAATCACATATGATATTTGCACCTGCACTTGAAAACAGTATGGATGGTCTCTCTTATCTTTCAAATTGGTGTTTGCTTATTTCAAAAGGCTATTAGAAACAGATTCTCATCTTACTACAGCACATTTATGAAATGAGCTAGGGCCCAAATAACTATTTCAACATATTTTTAACATATGGCTTTCTCTTTGAATATTAGTATTAATCCTATAGCAAACCGTGATTTTGTAGTTTTGTTTAATAACGCCAAGGCTTTTATTCCTATATTTACTTTTTTTTTAATTGTTACAGTAGCATACTCCTTTCAGAGTGTATTGTATAATGGATTATAAAAATGAAATTCCAATCTTTCTGTCTTTTGATGAGAGCAGCTCACCTATTTAAATACAATTGTCAGTTTAGTAATTGTTAGTAGTTATGGAAGCTTTTTTGGAAGTAATATTTTCTGATCATCCTCATAAACCTCAGCCTTATGTGATTAGACAGTATTTAAACATGCTGCATATCTTTACTCTAACTGCAGTACGTTGTTTATGTAAAAGCATTAAAAATACGAAAAACATAAACAATGTCTATTTAGCTAGTGAATACATCTTAATTTATTGTTAATATTTGTATAAGTGGAGAAATGCATCAAATTAATAAAATATTTTACCTTTTTGGTTCAAATCCCAATTAACTTTAGCCTTCCTAATTATTTTTTTATTTAATAAATAAATTTATTTATTTCTTTGTTTTTTTAGAGTAAATGGAGAGATGAATGCATAGACAGATTATTTAGGTCATTTTCCTGTCAGAAAATGTTTCAATTTATACAGTGATGGGCAATATAGTATCTCTAATGCATCTTTGGATAGTGGGAGTAAACAGAATTTCCAGAACAACTGATCACGATACTACTATACAGCCTTTTGAAAAGCTCAAATGTTCTTTTTCATATCTTATATCTAAAAGTAGTGATTTGTCTGCCTAGGTCAGTCAAAGAGAACATTATAGAGAAAACAGAAACCTCATGCTTTTTGTATTATTGTGTAAATAAATAAATAAACTCAGTTTGAAGTCCAGTTTTTATTTACAATTTGTTGTGTATTGACCAAGTTTAAAAAAGGAAATTCCAGAATATTTTAATGATTTTCTTTGTTTTCTCTGATGAAATCATATCTTCCAGTCATCAGCTGCATTCTAAGCCCTTAGGGCAAGTGGTTGGCTGTTTGCATTAGGGTGCACCTTGTCAACAGAGCTTATAAAAGCAGTTGTTCCCAAAATGAGTACAATATAAAAATCTCCACATGAGCATCCTATTACAGGGCCCCAGGAGCAATCCATCTGCTCCTTAGGGGCCCCCTATCCTCTTATCTCTCACACGCTTGGAACTGAAATTCATTAGGCTCCCTTACTGGCGACCATTAGACTAACTGTGTTAGTGTGGCAGCGTATCCCCCGCAGCCCCTCAGCTCATCTCCAGTAAGTGGATAATGTCCTTAGACTGATTATGAGAGCGATGCTATTGAGAAGGAGCCCTGCAGCAGTAAACCTTGGGCAGGCTAAATATTTTCACAGATGCCCAGGTGTTCCACACACTACATGGAATGAGATGGGAAGGGAGGATGAAATTTGTCTTATGCCATGCATGGAAGTCTCTTCTTTCACCTTTTTTAAGATGAGATAATAATCCAGTACTAATACTGTAATATAGAAAGATTTAAATATGGGTTTAAATATTTTATATGAGAGTCTCTTAATCATTCAAAACAAGGGTGTAGGTTTCCAAACCCAATTACCATATAAAAATTAAAAACCTGCAATTTGTTTACTCATTAGAATTTTTATTGAATTGAAAAAGTGCTTAGATTCACTGTCTTATTGCTTAATGTGATGCCAAGCAAGCCATCCTGCACCCAGATGCTGCAAAATCTGAATAGCTGTCCCAAGTTTGCAGATGGGATGAGCTTTTTACATGTGAAAGCAGAGTTTTTCTTTCTCCAAACATAAATATTTTATTTAAATACATATATATTTGGTCTCATCCGTCCATAAATCATTGTTCTTATAAACTTTATTTTTGAATAGCAGTGGCTTTCTCTTGGCAACCCTGTCATGCACTTTAGTAGTTAGTGTTCTCCTGATGGTAGACTCATCATTAACATTAGCCAATGTATCAAAAAAAAATTTGTTACTTAGAACCTTTAGTTTCATTATGACCTCACAAGGTATTGCAGACTTTGCTCTTGGCATGGTTTTGTTGATCAACCACTCTTGAATGTTCTCTATTTGACTGAATGTGAATTGGAAAATACCAAAATCTTATGCTGCATAAAATCTATATCCAAAATTTAGAAAAATAACACAAATCAAGAAAAAATAAGTAAAAGTAAAATTATCTGCCAATATATTTCTTAAAATAAGAAAAAGTTTCTTAAAACTAGATTATTTATTTCACATAGAAATCAAAACAAGTCAAAAACAAGATTTGTTACACTTTAAGATCTTCTGACTTGGTAAGATACAGTGGGGATTGGGTATTTATGAGAGACAAAATGAGAAACATTGTCTGATTTTTAAATAATTTATTTGCAAATAATGGTGGAAAATAAGTATTTGGTCAATAACCAAATTTTGTCTCAATATTTTGTTATGTATATATTTTATTGGCAATGACAGAGGTCAAACCTTTTCTGTATGTCTTCACAAGGTTGCCACACACCATTGCTGATATGTTGGCCCATTCCCCCATGCAGATATCCTCTAGAGCAGTAATGTTTTGGGGCTCAACTCCCTCCAAAGATTTTCTATGGGGTTGAGATCTGGAGACTGACTAGGCCACTCTAGGACCTTGAAATGCTTCTTAAGAAGCCCCTCGTTTGTCGCCCTGCCAGTGCGCTTGGTATCGTCATGCTAAAAGACCCAGCCACGTTTCATTTTAATTCCCTTGCTGATGAGGGGAGGTTTGCACTTAAAATCTCACAATACATGGCCCCATTAATTTTTTCCATGTACAAGGACCAGTCGTCCTGGTCCCTTTGCAGAGAAACAGCCCCAAAGCATGATGTTGCCACCCCCATTTTTTTTTTCATTTAGTCCCTCATAGTTGAGTTCAACCTATGATGTCAATTACAGTCCTCTCATCATTTTAAGTGGGAGAACTTGCACAACTCGTGACTGACTAAATACGTTTTCCCCCCTCTGTATCATTTTTTGGAGTGAGATAGTTATTTAACGTTTTCCAGCATCCAGTTCATTTTTGTTCTGTCGCCCCTTTACAGATACTTCACAATAAATTTCACAATAAATTAAATACCCAAGGGTATTTTTGGCTTATTTGTTATTTGCTTATTTCGATTAAGCACCACACTTTATAATTTGCCATAAAATTGACAAACCAACAGTGCGTAAATCCCCATCAGGACATAGCAGTGTGTATATATACATTGGGGCATAGTACTTCTGCTCTATTATAGATTCTATGTAGGTACTGAAAAACCTACTTGCAGAACAGTCAACAGTTTTGTTGTATTCTGAAATATAGAACTATGGTGTTCATAGCACATTGCATTACAGATGTGTTTAATGATATTAAGAGCTGATAATTTGGATAGAATTAGCAAAAGGCCAAAGTGTTAGTGTTAGAATTATGTTTAGCAGTGTTCCTCTAACCTTAATTTGGTGTCTCCACATGGATGTGGTGGCACAGTGTCTTGTTATCCCAAACCCATCAGAATGAATGCAGCACGTGAATGGGGGTCACTTGTCATCACATAGTGCTGACCTGTTAGAGTTGTTTGTAGGCGCACCAGGGGTCCCATGCCCCAGCATTGAATTCCAGTGTTACTTGAGGCAGTGTTGCATTCCTGTCAAGTGAAATGATTTTTGCCAGCCAACACTGGTCATGTTCACTTAGAATATTTTTACGGCCACGGTGCTGTTGTAAGTTTGAAGTTTTGCTGGAATTCTTGTAGTCATGAAACGCCTTTGAAATGGTTGTGTGAAAATACAAATATCTTAACTACTTCTGAAGTGCTATGACCAATCTCACAAGCTCCAGCTATTTAACCTTGTTGAAATTTGTCTTAAATTGTGATATCTTACAACAGACCCAGCCCTTTAGGCAATCCTAAATGTTACTTTAGACACAACCAATGACCTTTTAATCCACAGAACTGCCTAACCAGGATGAAAATGACTGTTGGTACAATAGTTACATTTTGCCCATATTAACTTTGTAGTTTGTATTTATCATGCAGTGTTGTTGTTTTTCATATGTGCTTTACTTTTGTTCTTTTACTTTTTGAATCACTTTGTATACAATTATTAAGAAAACATCATTGTTTTTAAATCACCAGTTTACCCAGAGCTTAATAAAAGGTTTCAGATCTTCCATCCATCCATCCATTATCTTCCGCTTTCACGGGGGGGGGGGGTTTCCCATGCCCATCCAGGGGAGAATGTTTCGGGTGCTGGGCAGACCCCGGACAGGGCACCACTCACTCACACACACACACACACACACACACACACACAAGCACACTCTATATGGGGCAATTTGGAAAATTCAATTGACATTGATCCATGTTTTTGGACTGTGGGAGGAAACCAGAGAACCCAGAGGAAACCCACGTGGACATGGGGAGTACATCGAAACTCCACTCAGATTGGGATTAGAACCAGGAATCCCTAGCGCTGAGAGGCGAAGGTGCTAACCACTAAGCCACCGTGCCCCCTAGGTTTCAGATCTTGAATCAGAATTTTTTTTTTTTTTTTTTAGTGTTATGCATACAAAAGAGAAAAAGTGTAATCCTGAATAGAATATCTTGTGCAATTCCACTGGTAGTTCTACAGCTAACTGCATGGTGAAAAATGACTCTTACGTTCCCCTTTTCCAAAACAAAGGTGCATATTCATTTATTAGTTTGTAAAACATTTTAAATACAAAGTAATATTAATAATAATCATAAAAGATCAAATATGTATCACTTTCTTTTTTTGTTTCCCTGGGTTCATTTAATGTTGTTTAGCACACTTATTACCCACTTTGCTAAGTTTTCATGTGAAATATCTCTGATATTATTCTGATAATATTCTTTTGGAATGATTTAAAAAAAATCATTTTCTTGGGACAGCCCTTTGTACCCTCTGATTGACCGATAGGGTTGGGAAGTTGTTTTTTTTTTTTTTTTTTTTGCTTACCCCAAAAGTCCCTGGGTAGGCCATTATCAGGTGGCCTCTCTCTGGACCTTTTGGCAGTTTTTGCACACCTTACTGCTCTCATTTGCACATCTCTTAAGTGTGTTTATTTAAACACCAAGGGACCATCACTGCTCCAGTCATAGGAAGGAGGGATTAAGAGTTGTAAAACTCTTACCCAGAAAAACCTATTCTATTTATTTCTTTTTTTGTTATTCTGCTGTTGTTGTTGATTAGTCCCTATATCTATACAATTTAAGCCTTCAGTCCACGTTTTCTTTAAAACATATTAAAGGATTTGTTGTGATTTTGATTCGGTTTGGATTTAAAGCAATTTAGGTGAAGTCAGCATGTGATTAACCCATCAGCATGTGTTAGATTATGATGTTAGGCTGTTTGACTTTTCTATCACATCACTGTTTAATGAGCCCCACATTCTGTGGCCCGCAGGCTTTGGTGAAGTGTATTAGTGATGGGGAGGACAGATCCTTACATGTCTATGAGCTACTAAACTCACAGCCAGGACATGTGGGCTGCTGAGTAATTGCCTCTCATTTAAGGGATTCAACTTCTAAACAATAAGGAGTAATAATACCTTATTAATGTCAGGCTTGCTTGTCACAATGTGACAGATTTACTGTTAAAACAATACCACTGGCTCTGGAGAGCAGACCTTCCTTTAGACAAGCCGTCTGCAAAAAGCCGTGTCTCCAACTGACACTAGATCACACTGCACAATTTCAATAGTGTGCACAACCTCAAACCGTGGTCACACTGTTCTCACTGGAGGTTTATTTAGGAGTTACTTGCTTTATAACACTTGGATAAGCATTTGCCTATATTTTTAGAAATCCAATCTATTGTTATACACAATTACCCCAATTTTAAGTAGTCTGGAATGAATAGTAAAGTGTTTGTGTGTCAAAGTTTATCAGTGTCATTAAGTTATTCAAAAGAGGAAGGAAGGAGGTAGTCTATTTAAGTGGAGTGCTGCTTGGCCCTTACACCTCTTAAGACAGCTAATGATGATCTATTTCTCCCGGATGGCCTGCAGTCCAGGGAAGGGAGGAGCTCAGCCTTTCATCACGTGCTAACAATCATCAGGTTAATTTGCAGAGATTTTTATTAACACTCTTCCCACAGCTGCTGTTCAACACAAGTGTAGCACACCAGTCTAAGCTAGCTGGCTGCAGGCTTCTCTGAAAATATTCAGTCTGCATGAAAATTTTGGCTTAGTTTTGATTATTGTTAGCCCTGGATCCATTACAAAAGCAACAAAACAAATGTCTATTTAGTGGATGCATTAAATTAGTTTATTAAGAAAAATACTTTTGCTTCTGAATTCATTCAACTCATTTATTTTGAATCGTTTTAACGAGTGACTATAATAAGATCTCTGAATGTCAAATGAGCGTGTTGATTCTGAAATGACTGACCAGTTGTATAATGATGGTGCTCTGAAATTCATTTTAATGCATATCTAGACCCAAGACCAGGGCATGTTGTCATTTTTGTTTTTTTGCTAACCTGTACATATTGAACTAAGGTTCTCATTCATTTTCAGCATGACCTGTCATAGTGGCTAGGCACAATATTCAGCTGTAACACCTATATACAGACTTTAGAATTCATAACCCCCATAGGACAATACACAACAGAGGAACAGGATTCAGGCTAGAGAGCCAACACCACAGCTCAGCATGAGCCAGTGCTGTACACCAAGCGATTATTACAAATTCTCTTTTAGGCCAAGGACAACACTGCAATGTATCATATCTTTAAGGCATGACTAGTTCAAAAGCTGCAAAGCTTGGCTCTGGGGAGCTTTTGCATACAGAGTAACAGCCTATTTTAAGACACCTCTGTTGGTGTAATAATATTAAGTGTGGCAGGGAACACTGAAACTCATCTGAAGTCTTCTGAGATTATCACATTGGTTCTTTTACATGGTGTGTAGGAAAGGCAACAGATGCATGGTAATATGTTACACAAGTTTACAATGCTGCCAGCTAATTAACAAGTTATTTTATAATAGCAAGTTTTTTTTTGTTAAAGCAATTTTAGCAGAAAGTCTTTCACTTTGAATGTGCTTCCTTAATGTAGATTAGTCACGTGCAGAAAAAAAGTACACCCTCAACCTAAATTCTATGGTTTAACATACTGGAAAATAATAATAAACTGGTCAATACAAGTTCTTAAAATTATCTAAATATAGTCTCATTGTTTATTTAACTAAATCAAAGTCAAAATACAAGTGAAAACCTCTATAAACGCTGAAGTTTTGATAGTTTGCAAGCAATTGGAAGTGTTTTTACAAAATTGTGAGGAGCTTTTATTAATACTAATCATTAAAAATCAATTTCCAAAATAGATACAGAACATTTTTTCACACTGACCAAGATTATTCACAAGTGGGCAACATAAAACAACATTAAGTGCATCTATCAGGAAATTCACTCAAAAGGCAAACAATGCAATGTGTCAAAGCAACATCTCATGCTCTACAGGCTTTGATTAACATGTTTAAATTGTGACTGTAGAACTTGAAAAAAACTTGAGGCTGAATCTTGTTCTAATGAGTTGCAAGGAGAATGTGCCTTGGAACATGAAAGCATGACTTAAGTTTGCAGAGTTGCCCACAAGATCCTAAATCAATTTCGAAAGATGCAAGAACGAAGTGGAGATGTTCGGCCATAAACCACTGCACTTTTTTGTGGTTTGTCAAACACCAAACATGGCATATCAGCAATACAAATCATACCAATGGTCAAGCACAGTGATGAAGGAGTGTTGATTTAGGCTTGTTTTGCAGTCACATATGTTAGAAAAAATTTCGTTCTATGACTGTTTTTTGAGGATTTTGATATTTTGTTTTAATGACTTCATGTGCATTTTACTTCGCTTTAGGGATCAAATTAGCAGTTTATTTGGGATTATCAAACTTATTTTTTCAGTATTATGCTTACTAACTTTCCTAACACGTATTTACTGGTACAAGAAATCAGGGTTCTTTAAAGTTCTCAATATGTACACCACATTCAATAAAAAAACAAACCATGAAATGCAGACTGGAATATATAATGTTTGCCTTCTGGATATTTCTAGCTTGCTGCTTGTTGTTTTTTTTCCTGATTAATGTCGAAAGGCAGAGAGAAGTAGTCATGTTTACATTCCCTCAAGAAATTGGCTGTTGTGCTACAGAAGACAGATGAGGTTTAATTCAAACAAATAGTGAAATGTATAGCAAACAGTTCATGAAAAATGACTGTCTTTGGTAATATGGAATGAGTTTTGGAATCTGAACAAATCTAATGAGAGGGCATTAGGTTTCCTCCATAGGGCAAAGGCTGCAAATTGACAAATGGAAATAAAAACTTTATTAGGAAACAAGCTGTCAGTGTGTCCAGGTACCCTAACTTTCTCTTTCTTTCCATCACATACATACTTGCTTTCCAATTCCACAGGTGGTTCCTTGACCATCACTGTCTCGAGTACATTAGTCTGTTAAAGAAAACTCGGTTTGGATTAAGGCTGATTAAGTGTTAAGATCAAAGGCTATTTTAAAACTGTGCAAAACCTCTAGCCTCTTTTGTAAGATTTAATAAAAATTCTAGACCATGTGTAACATTTTTGTGTCATTTGTATAAAAATGTTTTATCTGTGTTCAAGACTGGTGTGAAAATAAAATGATAATTAATGCAGGAATATAAGCATTTTAAATGTTTCACAATCCCCAAGTATACACAGAATATTATGTCCATATTTTTTAGTTTGTGAGAGCACAGTGGACACTGCATGGTGTGAAATGTTTAAAATGAATTTTGAAATATGAATATTCCCTTTGATACCAGTGGATTGTCAGGGTTCAAACTTTTAAGTGCTGATCCAGGATTGCTTTATTTGATTAGGTTAAAGCCGAAGAATGTTATGTGGAATTAATGAAGTCAGACGATTAGATACTAAATAAGCAGACAATTGCATTAATGGATTTGTGCTCCCTGAGGGCACAGGCATGTTACAGAACGCAATGGTAATATTTATTAAACACAAATTATGAAGGGGGGAGGTGTTCAGGATGCAATTACTTACACATTTAAAGGTCACCAAAGGATTTTAAAATATTCAGGATATCATAGAGAAAAATGTAAGAAATGCTTCCACGCTCACTGCTTTTCACCATTCTAATTTTGTGATTGTGCATTTTTTGATAATGCATGAGAACAAAGCTAAATGTGGTCTAATAATTATAAGTACTACATTGTTTTGTCCAGTCAGACTGTGTGTTTGCGTTAATGTACAGTGTAGACATGCTTGTATGTACAAGCTATATTTAAGATTTGTAATTCCTGAAGTTTTCATGATGTTTTGCTGCAGACCTAGCTGGCTGAACATATTATATTCCATTGTTTCTGTAAGAGATCAGCTACAAATTAAATTCATATACATACTGCCCAGAGAGGAAGTGTAATGGCAACATAAGAATGTGCCCATGTTGATTTTTTCTCCCAGTTTCACAGAACCTAGAGTGTGCATGAAACCTAATGAAGATATATTAAAGACTGAAGTGCTTCTGACCACTTTGTTAAATGAGCAGAGCAGTTAACATTCCTATGATGCAATGGAATCCCATTCTGCTTTGGCTCAGAATGGGGTTCGGTACCCAGACAAAATTGTGTTCTATTCACCCAGATGAAGTGGTTTAATATACCACCATATCAGGAGTTCCAAGTGTAATTTATGGACGGATTTACGAAGCAATTAATGGTATTCTGGATTCTCATCAAAAATGTATTACTATATTTTCATTTAAATTTATTTCATTTAAAATTATTTATATTTTCTAAACTAGTGCATTTTTTTTATAGTTGTTGACTTAAACTAGAATGACAAGAAGCATACATTTCATCAATGACATCACATTGGCTTATTCTGGCAGAGCAAAGCAAGTTCTGCTGCTCTGCTGTTAATTGCCTCATAATGGTCTTAGTGAAAGCAGCAGGCAGCATGGTGGGTAGCTGTGGGGTCCTTCTGCTTGTGATAGTGCAGGCCTCCTTTATTTTAGCTGCGATAGCATTCGGAGGCACTTGTGGGATCAGGTATAATGATGTCCTTGGCTGCCGACACACTGCAAATGAACTCAAAGCGGCAGTGTTTATGGCCAATTGGGCTGCATGGGGACAGATCAGAAGCAGGCCTGTGGCTACGGCTCCAGTTACAGAAAATCTCCAGACAACTGGTTAGAGATCAGTTCACTGCAGTTATATTTATAATGAATGTAACGTCATATCTGACTTTGCATTAGCAAAAAATTTTTTACCTTAACGATGTGATGTGATTTAACAGCCTTTAAGACAATGATCATTTTAGCTGATATATAACATGATAAATAACAAATAATATTTATATTAACTTGCGAGATTTCATTTATTTTTGTGTTCTAATGCAGTGTATTGGAAACAATACACACATATTTTTTGTCTTTTTCTGTGTGTCTTCTAGGAATAATAGCAGACATACTGTGTCATTTTTGGATATATATTTTTTATTTTATAAATATTCAAAAAACATTGTTTTGTATTTTAAAAGTAATAAAAACATTTGAATTGTTATTTGAGCTACAGGAGGAAAAAGGTGGAGTTTTGTGGTTTGCAAAAGAACAAGAACGAGAGGTGGTTTTTGTCATCATATCTCTAAAACCTCTGTGCTATGGTAGGTTCATGGAAAACTACTTAGAACTCCAGACATGCTAGGCTTGCCAAAATGGGCTCCCAGTCCAAAAGGAATTAATATTAATATTAGATCGAGTCAACCCTGACATGTGCAATTTAGGCCAGAGCCCATATAAATCTATCCCAGAAGTCCTTGCTTCCGGCCGGCCGAGACCTGAAAAGCTTGGAACACAGAGGCTTGAGTGTCTGAAATATCCATTGGCCAATTATCTCCCTCACTGAGGCTGAGCTAGGAGCTCTATAAGTTCCACGCTAAGATTGGTGTACTATTGAGTCAAATATTGTTCTGCTGCTGCAAATATTTTAAAGGACAGAAATTTAAATAATATAAAATTTAATGAGTACAGATTTAATTAATATTATTGTCATTGTCTTTTCGTTTTTCTTTATTTATTTACATGTATTATTTATTGTCATTGCTCTGTGTAAGTATGAGACAATGAAATGTCATTAGCATCAAACAAGTGCAAATAGTGGAGTTGTGCAGATCTAACAAAGTGCAATAATGTCATTATTGTGCAGTAAAATACAGTACAAACGTGAAAGTATAATACAATTCCATACAAATGATAATGACCAGCGTGCAAGTCAGAATGAGGACAAAGTTTAGTTTGAGTTTAAATAATAATTGTTTCCTACTTATTCTTAAACAGCGTAAATGGTAGAGATTGTCGATGGCAAGTAGTTGTACACCAGTGAAGCTCTGAGCGACCTTCACCACCACTTTAGGCTTTCCTTTCAGCCATAGTGGAGCTTCTGTATCATATAGTCACAGTTTTTCAGTAAGCTTTATATGGTGCACCTATAAAAGTTTGAAAGTAGGTGATGAGATAAATGATCTCTCCTCAGTTTCACCAGAAGTCAATTAATAAATGAAAAAAATAAATAAAAAAGGATCACATAACTTTATTTTTTTACTATATATATCAGGCTTTATAATTCTACAGTGCAGCTGGTTTTCTTCATAACTACTGACTTGTGTTGTTCTCATTTGTAAGTCGCTTTGGATAAATAAATAAAGGTGCTGTTTTTAAAAAAACAGCACCTTTTAAAAAATATGCCTTTTAAAAAATATGGGTGGTGTTGGTCCAAGAAAGATCCACCGAGATATTGACACATAAGAACTTGAAGCTGGAGACACATTCTACCTCAGGTTTATTGATCTGAACAGGAGTGTGTTAATGTTTGGTTTTTCTGTAATCCTCAATGAGTTCTTTGGCCTTTTTGGTGTTGAGAGAGGTTCCTGGAGGAG
Organism: Corydoras sp. C115; assembly: GCA_019802505.1. NCBI lineage: Eukaryota > Metazoa > Chordata > Actinopteri > Siluriformes > Callichthyidae > Corydoras > Corydoras sp. C115. The sequence continues at coordinate 8,595,174 of JAFMOC010000007.1, forward strand.
CACCACTTAGCCAGGGGCTAGATCTCCCTGTAGGCTAATTCATCATTGTCACTGATGTGGACCATGAATGTGGTATTGTCTGCAAAGTTTATGATTAAGTTTGATTTATGCAGTGGCACACATTCATGGGTAAATAGAGAGAATAGCAGGGGGCTCAGTACACATCCTTGTTTTCAGTCCAAGTAACTTATTTATATAGCGATTTTTACAATAGCACATTGTCAACTTAAACTTGGTTTGTAGTCTGTGAGAATCTGGATGTCCTTTCATATGCTTTGGAGGTCAGTTTTATAAAAGTGCCCCTCAACAGACTGTAGGTGATTCTGGCTTTCCTAATGCCTTTTGTCAGGTTTGCCCTGGTGGTGCTGTAGGCCTAAATCACCATATCTGAAAGCAGGGTCATGTACATTCAGCAGCAGGCAAACTTCGGCATTTAACCAGGGCAATTGATTAGAAAAGATTTCCACATGTCTAACAGAGGTAATGTAGTCAATACATTAGTTACTGTGTTAAGGTATAGGTTTATATGTAGTGTTGTAAATAATAGTCCTTTATAATAATGTAGTAATTTGTATTGTTTTTGTATTTGTTATTTGAATTAGTCAGTAGTACAGTAGAAAATGCAACAGTCAATAATAGAATAATAAATCAGAGCCCTCTGAGAATTAAAAAATTTAAAGAAAATTTGGAGGCAATGTTAACATCTTGAACTCAAACTGTCAAAAACAATTTATACCGTGAATCCTGCTGAAATGAGCCATTACTTGCTTTGCAGTGATATTTAGTTAAATGGTGTGTGCCAAAGTAATGTGAAAAGAACTGGAATATGATTATCAGTACATAAGAATTGTTACTCACCTACTTTTTGTGAAACCAGCACATTTAAGATATAGCAAGAACTAACAGTTCAGTTGCTGCCTGATATCTCATTCCATGGCTTATTGTATTGTTACAAGATAATCAATGTTCATCAGTTTACCTGTCAGTAGTCTTAATATTGTAGTGGTAGTTGTCACTTAAAACTGCTACATGCTGTGATAAGCCCTGTGAAGCAGATTGGGCTCATGGTACAATGTTAATCATAGTATTAAACTTGTCAATTTCATCAGAAAGTGTTATTTTGTTTTTAGTTTTAGTCATAGGAAAATGTGGGTTTTTGTTTCTAGATGATAGCTTTGCTTCTGTGAGTTTTTACTAATGCACTGGATTAGGTTCTAATGTTCTCTGCACCTGTGAAATATATTTTATTTCAAATCCAAGTCTATTATGCAAGCATTTTTAACCTGTGTATATGTTTATTTGCCTGATTATTGGCTTATTCTAGAAGACTTAATCAGTGCTGGGCAAAAATATTAATAACATTTACTGTGATCTGCAAAGAAAAGATTGACCTGTAAAAATACAATATTCCATTTACACCTATTGACTATTTTGTATCGTAATAATGACTTTATATTAATTTGCAGTGAAAAGCTCAATTAGCTGTTTTTTCTGTTCTGTGGATTTTGCCAATCTGAAGTTGGAAAGGGAGTCTTGGAAATTTAGTCATTGATTATTATGTTAAGGAGATATTGATCAATTGATTGCAAATAATGAATCTGGGTTCTTGTTCAGAAAAGAAACTTGTAACCATTATAGGGTCAGAGAGCTTGCAGCCATGACTTAACTGACTATACAACCTTGAATGTCTGGCTTGGGTTACAGGTGTACTTCCTTTCCCAGGCTCAAAAGAGAGAGAGAGTTCATCTCAGTGCCTGAGGAAAAATGTAGCCCGGCCAGCGATTGTTTGCTGTGTGTACATACATATACCAGAGGCAGGTGGATGATTTTGACTCAAGGGATTGAGTAAGAGAGTAAGGAAACTTGAGATGTCAGGTAAGAGGAAGTTTGCTTGCATACACATGCACTTGCAGACAATGAAACATAATACTTCCTACAACCCCCACACCTCAGCATGCCGCACTTCACACCAAGACTGCTGCAAGAAAACATGGCTATTGATTCTCTTTTTACTAATATCTATCAGATACAATATGGATAACTCTATTCCAGCCATCAAAATGTGTTTTCTATGATATTTTTGTCCTTTAATTTAAAAAAACTAATATTACATTACTGTCAACACAAAGCACTAACTGTAGCATTTGTTCTGACCTAATTTGCCATTTTAAGACTGGATTGTTTTCTTTGGATGCTTATTGACATATTCTAGTTGATTAACACTTGGGAATGCTGGACTACTAGTGTTTTAAATGGAGCAGTGAAATGCTGCCATGTGGAGTTTTTATGAAGTCACTTGTTTAATTTTGCCCTCTCTGGCTTTCCTGCAGAAATGTAATACACAGATTAATAAACAGCCTTGGTTGGGTTTACCTTTACCAACATGTAGAAGGAAAAATTGGATGCTCTAATAAAATGAATTATTCCAAAACTATAGCATACTGTTTTACATGTATGAACATTAACTTAGTAACTTTATGCTTAAAACACAATGACCCTTTAGTAAATAAAACCAGCTAACGGAAAGTAGAGGTGTGGGGGCCAATTAACAGAAACAGCTTACATTATATTAAAGCTTCCTCTCGTGCCTTGCTGTTGTCTGTCAAATCCATGTGTATGACCCTCTGGCTGCTGCTTGCAGTCTCAGAGCGGATAGATTTCAGCAGCAACATGATTATCCTCATCATGTTACCATACCCATACCCTGTGCAGAGGCCTGCATTTTTACAGCAACCCTACACCAATACATCCAGTGTTTATTTCACACGTTTATTTTCTCAAGCAAATCTCTTCCTTCTCCTTTCGGCCCACTCCCCTTTTGTCTATTGTTGGAGAAGGAGAAAAAAAAGATTAGAAATCCCAAAATGCCACCACAAAAAGGAAACTAGTCAGTATCCACTTTCCTTGTACCAGCAAATTTCACTGGAAAATTATATTCATAAAGAGCTAAAGTGACTTTTACAAAGATAACTTTCTGAGGAGTGTGTCATGACTGTGGTTTTGTAACAAAACTAGATAAGTTAAATCACCCTGCAAGTGAGTGTTTGATCAAAAAAAAGTTCATTAACTTGTTTAAATGGAATCCATCAAAATCTTTAGGAGGTTTACCAAAGGTACAACCTGAATCATTCACTGCCTGATGACTGCCTCTTGGTGTTTTAACCTCACCGTAGTGCCTTTTCTCATTCCTTATCTTTCACCCAAATACACGTCTTCTCTATACACTTGTAAATTCTTGCATTAAAGAAATATTAAAGTTCAGCTGCTTACTCTTAAATGTTAATTTATTAACATACTTTGTCACTAAGCCATGCTTCTGAAACACTAAGATGATGTTATTCACTTTGGAGTAAGCAAGTAAGTATTATGAGTATTTGACTGGTTTTGCTAATTAGTATGTTATGTATGTATGAGCATCTGCTAATTTTGAGATCCTATAATGTGTAAATAAAGCTATAATAATAGTTAAAACTGATAAAACTCAACTGAACCCATATAGAGTGTGTGTGTGTGTGTGTGTGCCCAGCGATAGATTGTCATCCTGTCCTGGGTGTATCTGCCCAGCGCCCAAAGTGTTCTCCCCTGGATGGGCATGGGGAACCCCCCCCCCCCCCCCCGACCCTAGTAGAGGATAAAGCAGAAGATAATGGATGTTCTGTTTGGGGAAATGCAGGTTACAGTGATTGTTTACAGTGCTGTATACTGTGTGTTTGGGTGTACTAAAGTCAGGTTTTCTCCATGCTATTTGCTGGAATGTGTTTAATAAAGGAGCAATTCTAACAGATTCGACAATACTAAAATGATGTGTGTAAACAGGTTTCAATATAAAAGCCTAAAAAATAGAGATTAACCCTGGTAGATCTCGATGACCTGTCCAATGGAAAAGTAGATCTTGGGCCAGAAAAGTGTGCACCCCTGCTCTAAGACAAGCAGGGCTGTGGGAATTATTGTTCTTTATCTCGGAAGGGATTTTTAGGTTTTTGGAAAAGGCAGCATAGGTTGTGATGGCCTTCTATTTTATGTATTTCTTATATCCATCTTTTTTATAACAAATTTAGTTGTAAAGCATGTTTGTGCTTAAAATTATGTCATGTCATTTATCACTATATTTTGCCATTTATAATAATAATGATGTTTACATCTGATAATAAAATGTGTCCCGTTCTGGCTGACTACTTGGCAGTGGCAGATGTGGTTGTAAACACTGCACTTCTATCTGATTGCTCAGTCCATATTTAAAGATGGTCTAGACTACACATGGCCACATTTATTAATTTGCATGTTAGCAAATCCATGCTTGGCTGCACTCAAGCAGCATGAGCCTAAGCAACAAACTTTGCCCTCTGCAAAGTGTAGTTCAAGGCAAAAAGGTCCAACCTAATATTGGCAAAATAATACATTTGTAATGGTCTGATCAATGAAATGGTTGTCAAAAAATTTTGCAAGAGCTAACAAATTGTATTCCTGATAAAATTGACATTGACACCATTTGCTCATTACTACTTGAACTGTTTGAAGGGAAATTAATGGATATTGCCGGGAAATCCCAGTACAATCCCAGTTACAACCTGCCTGATATTAAATTAAAAAGTTTCCAGAGTAAAAAAAACAATGAGCTAGTTCCCCTCAAAAAAAGTGTTAGATAACCACTACCATGGCTAGCAATTCTTTTTGCGTCACATGATGGTTACTTTTTTCGGCAGCCAACTGTACTATGTAATTACTTTCTTGCCATCCTGTATTTGTGAATCCACAATCAAAGGAGCTGTTCCAATACAGGTGTGGTGATGAAAGCTGTATTCACTCATCACCCACAGAGACATATTCAATTTATTCTGGGTCCAGGTTTTACCAGCCATGCATTGATGCCACAAGGGATGGCAGATTAAAATTATTATTTTACTGTCAAACTCCAGTCTGCTTCTGCAAATACAGACATTGAGTGTCGTCAGCCTGTCCTGCACCTATTTTTAAAAGTGCATTCCTGCTGCCTTGCCATTGTAGAATGTCAGTTTCAGCAGCGTCCTGCCTCCTGTGCTGTGGTAGGTCTGCTGCCCGCTTGTGGTGCCATTCCCACTGCAAACCAAGTAGGTGTGAAGTCTATATTGGATTGATTTTTTTTTGCCTCTTCTTTCTTCAGCGCATGCTCCATATTGCTGGGGTTATATACAACTTTTTATCAAGTCCAATGCTGCATCTTTTTCTGACACCACTGTAGTTATAGAGTAAATCAGGAGGCATGATTAATGCTTTTAGTAATGGTTTACTAAAAGATTAATGGTTTTAGTAAGGAGTGCAAAATATGCTCAGAACATGAAGCAAACTCTACAAAGATTTGCAGTAAATCAGCGCTTACAATTCATCTTCTCACCAACTCCAATTTACCTCCCTTTATACAAAAATAAATATATGTGTAAATTAGCTTTAAGTGGTGTATAGGGCTTGTGAGAGGAGACACGGTTTGTAAATCATAGACACCGAATATAAACTATGGGTGCCACATACGCTAGGTGGTGACGCCTTATTTGGACTGTCTGGGGTGGAATACGAGAGCACTTTGTGCTTTTCTACAATTTTCTGCAAAGTGAATATTATTATAGTAGTTACAATGAACAAGTTACCTGTTTTGATACATGTGTTTAGTGCTGTGTGTAAGATGATAATACTATATAAACTCTGTACTGTATAAAGTAAGTGCACAAGGGCTTTTTGTTCAGACTGATTTTCAATGATTTCCCATTTACCATCTTTTGCCAGTTTTCCACTTTTCCACAGTTTTTTATACGAGTAACAATACTTAGATTAAGTGGAGCACATGTGGTCTATATTTGGGGTTCATATGCTACTACTATCCATATTTAATCTATAAGTGGCCCACACATAAAAAGATGGTTCACATATCATAGATATTTGGCAGTGCTACCTACATGTGTACCTACATGTGCTGTGTATGTGGCAAACATCTTACATCCGGGAGCAGTCCTCAAAGTGCTGTCAATGAATATGGCGTGTAGACCAAATCACAATAGTTTTGCTAGCTGGGACTGCTAGTTTAGCTTTTTCTGAATTAACTTACTGACTTGTTTTGTACTTTTACTTTTTAATCAAAGTGTTTGGTGATAGATATACAGACAGATAGAACAAGGCGTTGTCTAGCAATATACTGCCAGTAGAGGGAGATGAAGAAAGCAGTCCCTTGGGGATGAATATGTACCTTTAAATTTAAACAATAATGTGTCCAATGTTTTAATTCTTCAATTCTAAAGTTTAGTGAATGTAAAGACTACTTGCCCCAACCAACAATCTGTTTGACCAGTTCTTTATCTATATCTAAAGACAATTTGATAACATTGATTTTAAAGAGGCTACTAAAAAAAACTATTTTGTCAGCTCCAGCATGCATTTGGGAACCTTGCCCGAGACAGATCTGTCATGCACCCAGAAGAGTTGAGAAATATGGAAGACAACAGAACAGAGGTGTGAAGCTTCCTGCCGTTGTGTTTGTTCAGACTTGACTGAGTTGGCAATTAGTTTTTACTTGGATGAACTCCAAGTGACTCCGGCATTGTTGTCTACCATAGTCACCTGATTTTCAAATGCTTATATACACAAACATGATTGGAGTAGTGTTCTGTTGAACTAAGTCAACATAATGCAATTTCATCTATAAGTATTTTGATATCGTAAATTATACAATAAGAAAACAGCATTTTTCTCGTCACAACTTTGTTTCAGTGACAGCCGTTTATTATTTTATTATCCTCTTATTTTAATTGTTTTTGAAAACCACTTGAACGACTGTCAGACCTTTTCACAGCTGCAGCTTGGTTAGCTTCATATCGTCCTTTGCAAAGCAGAGGAAAAAAGCTATGAAGTATCAAATTACCCTGCCATCTGTCCTCAAAACTTTCATTTGCCATTAAAGGCACTTGATGATCTGAAAGCTAGTGTTAAAAGCTTTTAGGCATGTAGATTAGCCATGTTGACAGGATAAAGTGTGGCAGTGTGCAGCAGTAAGAAGTATAATAAGTACCTGTGCAGGTGATTGGGCTGCCTTTTGAGGGACCATGCAACTCTTAATGTCTGTCAAAGCAGAAGTGAAAGGAAAGACAATGTCCAAAGAAGTGATAAAGAGTCAGGTTTAGATGACACCCAGGAATGTGGGGCAAAGCGCTTTAATGTGATTGAATTTTGTTTCTGCAGGGCAGGTTAGCAAGAAAAGGACAAAGGGAAAAGTGTATGAAAAGCAGGAAGAGAGTGTATGTGTGTGTTTGGTGGGGTGCCCCAAAACATGACAACAAGCATCTTAAAGATGAATAAAATATTTGTCAGATATGTGGCAGGTACACAGCAATGTGAAAAAAGTGCACACTCTTTTCAATTTTTGGTTTTCTTCATCAAAACAAAAAATGCATTAAATTAGGTAATTATCATCTTTGATAAAAAAAAACAACCTTTGACCAAAGGCATTATTAATTTAACACATATGAAATCCAAATGAAAAGCAGAAATGTGAAAAGTACAACTTGGAACCTTTATCAGCTGAAGTTTAATTTAGCCTAATTTAAGTTTATCTTTCTTGTACATCATTCTGGAATTTTGGTCAACTCTTCTTTACAATATGGATTCAGTTTATTGAAATTTGTTGGCATTTGTTCACATACTGCTACCATAATATGACATGAAGGTCCCTGGTTTGGTTCTCAGTCCCACCAAGTACTATGCCTGCCCTTGAGCATGGCACCTAACCACAATTGCTCCCCAGGAGCCTGGAACAAGGCTGCACACCACTCCGGCACGTGTGCTTGCTTGACAAGAATGTGTATATGTGTGTTTCACTGCACGGATGAGTAAAATTTGGAGGACCAATTCCTCTGTGTGTAAGCACAGTAGGTGAAATATATCACTTTATAATACACTTTACTACAGCGTTTCAACTATGTTTTCTATTTAATAAATGTTGGACAGTTCTTCACATAGCAAAGAGGGTGACACCATTCTCAGTGTTGTGTTGATTGTTATCCTAGTACACACAATTACAAAGTTTCATCTTGAAGTAAAATTAAACTCATAATTGGTCAGGTCATTATGATTCATTAAGATCAAATGTGGTTTTGGAAATATATCCTAATTCAGATATTAGCCTAAGTGACACGGCCTGATATTACTAAATGTTCCCACTAAGCTAACTAATCTGGGTTGAGTCTTAATGTATTATTTTCCTTTGTGCTTACTGTATGACTGCCAACATTGGCAATAACATGTCAAATTACAACTTGAATTGATGTGTGTGTGTAGCTGTAGTGACCTTTAAACATCTTTGTTTCAGGGTAATTATTTTAGTAATTTTATGTCTATCATGTTCACTAATGTGTGATACTGTACACATTGGTCTGTATGACAGGTGCAAGGGAAATAAACTGTTTGCTGCTTTTCTAAATGGGTGTGACTAAAGGTGTAGTTTGGTATTCTATGTAGGATGGGCGGAATGTGTGTGTGAGTAGATGAGAGCTGGAAGATGGCATTTCTGTCCTGAGGGGACAAGACATCCTAGTAGTGGAACAAAATCCGACCAGTATTATTAACAGGATATGCCTGCAGCCTAAACTGGAAACTTGTACGTCCTTATCTATGGGGCAAGAAAGTTGCTGTGTATCACTTTCACATACATACCTGATTCACTCGATAGGATCCTGTTTGTGTGAGAAATCTCAGTTTAGCAAAAATTCCCTTTTACAAGTGAAAAGATAAAAGAAAAAAAACTTGCCACTCATATCTTAAACAATCACAAGTAGGATGATGATACAATTGCAAATGTAATGAATCTATCTTCGTGTTGTGCGCTCATCGTTTGTGTTAGATATAAATGAAGGTACAGGTTAAATTGTTACAGTTTAAATTAGAATCAGAACGGGTGTGTTCACAATGACCTCAGGACGACTTTTTATATAATGTAACGTTTCCATTATTCTCTAAACCCTGATTCAATGTGCTAATCATATTTTAAAATGAGCATGTTTTAGTATGTTGCACTTTTTAATGTTTATTTACAAAGGTCTTGGTAGGTCACATGATCAAAAGAAAGTTCTAAAAATAATGAATGGCATATTTTGCATGAGGTGTTTTCTGACAGAATCACATGCACTTAACTTCTTAGGAAATAACATCCAAGTCTTTGTGGGTTTTGAATTTTTTAATTTAATTTGCATTTTGATGAAAGAAAAAAATTACACTCTTTGTGTTAATACTGCATTATATTTGAATGTGTATAATCTACATATGTACACTGCTTACTTTAAAATGCAAATTTGCAAGTTGCCAGATATGTCTACACTGTCTAAATCAGATTTTACTTAGCAAAATGATGAACTGTAGAATCTTATAAAAAAAGGTTCTCTGCTCAGATATATATTTTTTTACTTTAAGTAAGATTGTTTAAAGATCATGTTGCAGTATCAGCTAAAGAAGCTTACCTACAGTGTTAGCATGTGTTTTATGTAGTCAAATCTAAAAAAGGGAGAGAATCTGAATGGTGAAGATCTATAAGTGATAATATATTACAAGTTATCACTTGACCATCATGCAGATGCTTTTTTTCCCCTAATTAACAAGCAACAGTGTATAGATTTTTTTTTTTATCTGCTGTACAAAATGATGTGTCAGATTTACCCAATCGTTTCATTTTGTATGGCATACTTGATTGGTTGCACCCTAAGCAATTTTTATATTTGTTAATAATAATTACAAACAATGCATTTTTCAAATAGAATTACTTGTTAATTAAACTTTGATCTCAACGTAATATTATTTGTTAATTTAATCATTTGCTCATACATGAAGTGCATGAGGTGATCAAGGCTATTCCAGCTCTTATAGAGCTAAAAGTAGGCAAAGATCCTTAACAGGTCACTAGGCTTTGCAGTGCAGACTCACAAGTCAAACATGTAGACTTCTAGGACACTTTTTATATTGGGAATTAATCAAGATTTTAAACTGGCAGAGCCATAACATCAATGCTTTATTCCATTTAAGCAGCGCCTGGAAATATGTGAAGTACATCTTACTTATACTTTGAAACATATATATATATATATATATATATATATATATATATATATATATATATATATATATATATATATATATATATATATATTATTAATTATGCTTTACCATCTGGCAGTCTAATAAAAAATCTGGGCACTAGGAGTGACAGCTGCTATGAGACTTTGTTGTGGGACCTAACACTGGCTTTTACAGTTACGTCTGAACCTTATTAGTTACAAAAGTAACCCAATAACCTATTTTTCAACCTAGTTAAAAAATATTACATTACAGCATACAATGGATAGTAATGAATTTTGTGGTTGCGATTTTGTAGTGACAGATTGTGGGGAAACCTTTGAGCTATATTGCGATGTTGCTTTGTTGTCCAACATAATATGAAATTATTGGATCAAAATAGATTAGATGCATTTTTTTAAAGCTACACTATTTTAAGTACAATTTTGTGCTTAACTACAGCCAGTGTGCAGTCTTTAATATATAATATTTGAGATCAATATTCAAACTCACCAGTAATAAGTAATAGGTGTGGGCAATTTAAAAATCACACCTGAAACCAGATAAAAAGGAGAGAATTTGACTTAATCTTTGCATTGTGTGTCTGTGTTTAACACACTAAGCATGGAGAACAGCAAGAGGAGAAGAGAACTGTCTGAGGACTTGAGAACCAAAATTGTGGGAAAATATCAACAATCTCAAGGTTACAAGTCCATCTCCTGAGATCTTGATGTTCCTTTGTCCACGGTGTGGAACATAATCAAGAAGATTACAACCCATGGCACTGTAGCTAATCTCCATAGACATGGACGGAGGAGAAAAATTGATAAAAGGTTGCGACGCAGGATAGTCCGGATGGTGGATAAGCAGCCCCAATCAAGTTCCAAAGAAATTCAAGCTGTCCTGCAGGCACAGGGTGCATCAGTGTCAGCTCGAACTATCCATCAACATTTAAATTAAATGAAACGCTATGGCAGGAGGCCCGCTGCTGACACAGACATAAAAAAGCTAGACTGCATTTTGCCATGTATGTAAGTAAGCCAAAATCCTTCTTGGAAAACATCTTGTGGACAGTTGAGACCAAGATAGAGCTTTTTGGTAAAGCGCATCAATCTACTGTTTACCGAAAATAGAATGAGGCCTACAAAGAAAAGAACACCTACAGTCAAGAGTACCTACAGTCAAGTATGGTGGAGTTTCAAAGATATTTTGGGGTTGTTTTGCTGATTCTGGGACTAAATGCCTTGATTGTGTGCAAGGCATCATGAAATCTGAAGATTACCAAAGGATTTTGGGTCACAATGTAGGGCCCAGTGTCTGAAAGCTGGAATTGCGTCCTTGGTCATGGGTCTTCCAGCTAGGTCATGGGTCTTCCAGCAGGACAATGACCCTAAACATACTTCAAAAAGCACCCAGAAATGGATGGAAGCACTGGAGTGTTCTAAAGTGGCCAGCAACGAGTCTGGATCTAAATCCCATTGAACACCTGTGTAGAGATCATAAAATTGCCGTTGGGAGAAGGCACTCTTCAAATATGTGAGATTTGGAGCAGTTTGCAAAAGAAGAGTGGTCCAAAATTCCAGATGAGAGGTGTAAGAAGCTTGTTGATTGTTATAGGAAGTGATTGATTTCAGTTATTTTTGTGCAATGAAATATTAAGTTGAGGGTGCCAACAATTTTGTCCGGGCCATTTTTGGAGTTTTGTGTTAAATTATGTCAAATATATATACAGTTGTGATCAAATTTATTCAACCCCCAATGCTGCGAAGGGTTTTATGGAATTCAGTGCACATTTGTAATTGTGTTCATAATGAAATCTTACAAGGACTTGTTAAAGAACTAAATGCAACTAAGATAGCATCAATTGTTTTTGTCATAAAGTATTAAATGGCCTTTTTGTGATTTCTTCATTGACACAATTATTCAACCCCTTTACAACTACCACTCATAAGAACAGAGGTTCATTCCAGTGTTTTCAATCAGGTATTGAAAACACCTGTGGATGTCAACGAGCAGCAATCAAGCATGATAAGCACCAATTAGGCAGATTTAAAAGGACTGTGATACTCAGCTCCTTCTAGACATCTACTGGTGTGTTCACAAGCATGGTGAAGGCAAGAGAATGGTCCCAGAAGACAAGAGAAGAGGTTATTGCTCTTCACAAGAATGGCAATGGATATAAAAAGATTGCGAAGTTGTTAAATATTCCAAGAGACACTATCGGAAGTATCATTCGCAAGTTCAAGTTAAAGGGCACAGTGGAAACGTTACCTGGTCGTGGCAGAAAGAAGATCCTGACCGCAACTGCTGTGCGCTACCTGAAGCGTAATGTGGAGAAAAATCCCCGCGTGACTGCTAAGGAACTGAAAAAAGACCTGTCAGATGTGGGCACTGAAGTTTCAGCTCAGACAATAAGGCGCGCACTGCATAACGAAGACCTCCATGCCAGAACTCCCAGGCGCACCCCCTTGCTGACTCCAAAGAACAAGAAAAGTCGACTGCAGTATGCCAAAAGTCATGTGGACAAGCCACAAAGGTTTTGGGACAGTGTACTGTGGTCAGATGAAACTAAATTAGAACTGTTTGGGACAATGGACCAGCGCTATGTTTGGAGGAGGAAGAACCAGGCTTATGAACAAAAGAACACCTTGCCTACTGTGAAGCATGGCGGGGGGTCAATTATGCTTTGGGGCTGTTTTGCTTCTAATGGTACAGGAAAGCTTCAACGTGTGCAGGGTACCATGAATTCCCTTCAGTACCAGGAGATCTTGGAGGAAAATGTGACGGAGTCAGTCACAAACCTGCGGCTTGGGAGACGTTGGACCTTCCAACAGGACAATGATCCGAAGCACACATCCAAGTCCACTAGAGCATGGTTGAACATGAAAGGCTGGAACATTCTAGAGTGGCCATCGCAATCACCAGACTTAAATCCAATTGAGAACCTCTGGTGGGACCTAAAGAAGGCAGTTGCAGTGCGCAAGCCTAAGAATGTGACTGAACTGGAGGCTTTTGCCCATGAAGAATGGGCTAAGATACCCATAGGTCGCTGCAAGACACTTGTGTCAAGCTATGCTTCACGCTTGAAAGCTGTCATAACTGGAAAAGGATGTTGTACTAAGTACTGAAAAATAATGTCACTAGGGGGTTGAATAAAACTGATAATGATGTGAGCACAGTAAAGACATTTGTGGTTATTCCATCATAAATATTATGTTATATTTGTCTAATTTATAAGTGCCTCTTTGATATAATTGTAAATAAGATGACTGAAATGATCCAAATCAATGTCAAACTGGCCAAAACACTTTATTTCAGTGGGGGTTGAATAAATTTGATCACAACTGTAAGTAGTAATGTAACTACATTTTTTAAAATGTATGATATTTGCCCTAGGACCAGCAGTCCAGCTTGCTATTCAAAACATCTACAAATGTTTTTATATGTTGTCGTGGAAATACTAACATAATTCTTTTGTAATGACAGTAACTCATGATGTCAACTACATTAAAACTGCAAAGAGCTTTTGGGAAGAGCTTTGTTAAGATTACAAAAAAATACATGATTAGATTTTAGATTCTATTTTTTTTTTCTGTGGGTTGCTGATCTAACTACTTAAGTACATTTATAAATGTACAAAAACACTGACAATGTTTGAAGTTTAAATTTATGAGGATGGTTTATATTGATGCTTCTAGTCCTTGTTGTAATGAGAAGGTGCCTGGTGTCTTTAAGAGACTTATATAAACATTTTTCTGTTTTTGTCTCACCAATTTGGTTTTATTCCCCCCTCACTGAGAGTTTTACATTGCATGTTATTGGCTTCTTATTTCCAGAAAGGTAAGATGAGCCTGTTCTCTTTTTCCACAAAACAATGCCAGAAGGCTTGTGCTAATATACAAGGCAGACTGAAAGAATGAGAAGGCTGTCTTTACAGCTCCCCACTACAGCTGTGAAATTAGCCACATTTGGAGAGCATCCATCTACCCACATATCCAGCACAGCAAAACTTCCTAATATTTGAAATATAAGGATTTTCACAGAGTTTCACAGTTGGCTTGCAGAAATATGCTCTGTGTCAAATGGCGTGTAAAGTCTGTTGGTTTTGAATATGTTTTTTCTGTGTCCATAATTCCAGGGTGCTGCTTGAATTTTATTTTATTATTTTATTAGTGTATTTTATTAAATACTTAATCATTATTAAGTAAGCTATGAGTGGTACACTAGCCCAGCAGTTAGCATTGTTGCCTCACATCCAGGATCTGTTCTTCATGAAATTTACATGTTTTCCTTATGTCTGGGTTTCTCCTGTCAGCTTTAACACCACATCTTTTGCCCTTTGTGAATGTGTCTGAAAGTAATAGTTCACAAAGGTACTGTGGAGAGATCATAAAATGTGTTTCTAAATGTATTAGTTAAATCTATGTAAAAAATTATTAATAGAAAATTGGGGATAGTCTCTTAACATTCTGGCTGTGGTTGCACTCTGGTTAATATATTGGACCTGACCAGCAGTGTCACCTATCTCTATTTTTTGTATTGTTTTTATACAGTATGTTTAACTTTTTGTATGCATCTAGATATAATTAAGTTATTACATTTGCAGATGTAAATAATATACTGTTACTTTAATTTCATTTTAAACTACAAATCTCTCCCTATTTATGGCAATAGAACAGTTAAGTTCTAGTAGAAGTTAGCAAGATGTGAGATTTAAACTCTTCAGTGTGCAGTTCATGTTTATCATATATATATATATATATATATATATATATATATATATATATATATATATATATATATATATATATATATATATTCATCCATATATAAAATTATGACAGTTGTGTATAAGTTATTCTAGATTCCTTTGTGAAAAACTTTAGGAATGCTTTTGAAATCCTTTTCAGTCTGTTGAATCCAACAAGTCTTTTTTTGGTGGTTTTCAGAAGTGTTTACCATGATTCACCTTGAAATGCATCTTGTGAATGTCAGACTGTAGTATATGCTTTAGATTCTTTAAATAAAATGGGGTACTCATCCAAACATTATTGTTAGCCAACTGAGTAGAAACACAAAAATATCGGCTCAGATTTAGCATGCTTTTGCCCATCATGAATAACATGAAACAGTACTTAATTTTTCTTTATTAATATATAACCATATATACTCTGATGGTTTTATGTAAAATGTGAAAAATTCTGAAGGATTTACACACTTTTAAGCACCGCTGTATATAAATGAAGTAGTTAGCATTATGGTAAAATAGAAGAAAGCTATGACTCATTGCCACAGGAGCCGACCTGTCTGCTAAAGTACTCAGAATATAGACTGTGGGTTTTGACCCGCACCCTACACATACCTATTCATACACATACACACACTACCTCTAACCTCATGACAATCACTAATGACAAAGTTGAGGATAGTAAGGGGGCATAAGGTGGCCTATTTGATTGACCCAGTTCCAACCTTATTTGTGGTTTCATTTACGGAAAGGAAAATGGGTGTGAGAATGTTTGAACTGACTGAATAATCTGGCCTAAAACCTATGCTTGCTCCTTCTGTTTTTTTTTCTGCCCCCACCCTATTTTTTTTAAGTTTTTTTTTGCTCAAACACACAAACCTCACCTGTTGTCCCACCATTTAAACACCAACTTTTTATTCTGGGAAATAGAAGAAAGGTGTTGGGTCTCAAACTGACACATCCAATGCAGTCATGAGTCATACTGCTATTTTCTATATTTCTCTCTCTCTCACTCTCTCTCTCTCTCTCTCTCGCTTTCTCTCACACACTCTCTCTCTCTCTCTCTCTCTCTCTCTCTCTCTCTCTCATTATTTAAGCATATATATATATATATATATATATATATATATATATATATATATATATGTGTGTGTGTGTGTGTGTGTGTGTGTACTGTATCTTATTACAAAATCTTAGAAAACCTACAAAACAGTGGAAAGTCTTCGTGTAAAATGTAGAAATAAGCACAAATATTTCTAATGTATAAGAAAATGTGTTTTATTAATTCAAATGTATTTTTTGTTTAAATTCTCTCCAGTGATCATTAACTGACTGGAATAAATAATCACTTGAGACCTGGTGAGCCCAATAAAGTTATATTTTATTTTATCTTTACACCAAGGCCGATAGCAATATTGCATGGAATTAACAGAATTAACATGTATTTTTAATCTGAAACAAAATCGTAATGCAAAAAACACAATAGATATGTAAATAAAAAGATAAACAATACATATGAACTTGTGAAATATTTACCACTTTTGAGTCCCAAATGTAGGGTGTCTGCATGACCTGAATATTAGAACAAATGCAAGTTGACCAGTCATTTCTGTCTATTATTGTTCAAATCAACATTGAAGCTGAAGGTCATATTGTTTTGTCTGACTTCACAATAAAAACCTTTCACACTTTTGAAAAGTGATCAGTAAATCCACATATTGGGTAAGGTTTGCCAAAAGAAAATATTAAAGTGCCCCAGGTTTTCTACATTCCAATTAATTTTAAGTTTTTTTTTTATTAAATCATATAAAATTGCATTTTTATTAGATGGACATTAAATCCATAACATTTATTCCATGGGCATGTGGTGGCCTGGTGGATACCTGCTGCCCACCCAGAATAAGCCCAGACAGCTCCATCTGCTTCAGGGCCTCTGAAACTTTCTGGCTGGGAATACATACACAGAGCCTGTGGGGCTACAGAATGAGAGGAATGAGAGCCATATTGCTCTTGTCTGCATTTCTTGGTATTCCCTTACCTTTCAGTGATTCCAGGGGATTTAAGCTGTGCATGTGGGGTCTGTGATATAGCAAAATATTATTTTGCAGTTTTGGGCAGAGATTGTGTTTGATTTTTCTGTCCATTGACTGTACTATTTCTAGGGCATTACAAAGTAATGGACTCATATGTTATGAAAAAATAGTATATACATTAATGCAAATGCTATAAATATAGTAGTGTAGAGGGATGTTTTGCTATTTGGTAATTCTTTGTAGTTTTGAAAAGCTAACCACATTTTATGAAAGTCTGGACATTTACTATTTGCTAATGCTGTGTGGCTGATTCTACATTAGTTCCTTCGAAAGTGTTTTATTAATTGGTAAATATATTTTACCAGAGTTGCATAAAAACAAAAGCATATCATTATATTTATGATCCTGCCACTGGTAAACTACATATAGTAATCCCACAAATATTACCTTGGCGTTCAAAAACATTATATTTTATAAACTGCAATAAAAACAAGAGATTTAATTCTTATAAAATTATATTTACTGACAAATGTACAAAGAAAATAATGGCTTTAATCGCTTTATGCTTTTTTGATTTTATTTAAGAAGTACACTTTTTTATACACCGATTCTTGTTTGTCTGTGTATTGTTTATATCTATTCTGCTTCCCTCTTTTTATTTACAATTTCAAAGTATAGTCATAATGTCTACATAATGTGTCCGTATTTTTACTGTTTCATAATGGCAAGAACCACCACAACATTGCACTGACGTGTGCGTGCATTCTTCACTGGACTATATGCAGTACTGCTGCTCCACCACTGTGTCTACTCACTTTTTATTAACTGTTTATTAACAAAACTGCCTTGGGGGAATGAGAAGGTATGTCCAGAAACTAATTGATGACAGTCTGAGATTGTGGAACTACAATAACACATGTATGTATTTGTTCAGGTTTGTTTACCAGCCTTTTGCCATCACAAATTGCTCATTGACTCGCCGTGCAGAGCTGCATCAGTGAGAAAAGCCCGTTACTCTGAGTATTTGAAGCTGTGTCCTGACCTCTCTGTCAGCATAGGTTGTGCAGGCAGCTGCTCCATGTGCCAATGTTCATGGTATGTCATTATTTTTGCTTTACAATTCTGATAACCTTGTTCTTGTGCTAGGAGTGGCTTGATCAAATATGCATTGGTGATTCTCCATGCTACTCTTCATACTAAATGAGAGGAAAACTTAACCCATAAGAACATTCAGTTAATGATATTGCCAAAGCATTACCCCAACCTCGTATACGTGAATCAAAATTAAACTGAGTATCTTTTGTCAGTCAGTGTTTTGCATTTTAAAACTCTTCTCATCTGATTTTTTTTCACTGGTGTTAAACATTGCCTCAGCCTTGTATAACTTTTGCATTTCTGATTTGCTAACATTTTGTGATCAGCTGCATGATTCTATACTGCTGCATATTTCTCAGTTCTTCTCTTTCTCAAGTTTATGTGCTTTATTTGTGATTCTATTTTCTGCATGCCTTTTGACAAGCCATATCTCTATAGTAGGTGCCACAGTAATTCTTTGTCCATTTCAAAGCTATTACTTTCCTGGACTACACCTATGCATCTCCACAATGTGTTATTTCAGGCTATGCTTTCATGTTTTGTAAATTAAGATGAACATTGTGTTTAAGAGTAATTATTTTTCTTTGTTCACTCAGCACTACACTTTGCATTTGTGTGTTTAAGTGATAAACAGTTCATATCATTTAAAGACCCATGTCCTAAATAATCAATGGCAGGTAGTGTTCCCTCCTTAAATAAATCATCATCTGAACTAATGTGATGGAATTAAAGTAATCAAGGCAATCAATACAAATCAATTATTTTCTTTCAATACCTGCTCACCCTACAATACACAGACCAGACATGACATTATGGGTGGACCTGAATAGCCTCACTTGTACACCCAGTTTAAAAAATGGGGGAAAAGTTTGTCATAGATTGTATTTTACTTAATAAAATAACAGTGTAAGGTTTAAAAATGGACAGACAGGGAATTTGCCAGACCCATATATAGCTTTTATTTTTTTTAAATGTGAACATCTTTAACTGGCTGGTAAAACACAAAATCTCATTTTCCAGCTTCAATGCTTTTGTAAAATGTGGCCAAGGATATTTCAAACCTCCCTTCTCCTTTTATCTACCTTTATAGACACACAGACAAGCAACAGGTGAAGTTTGTTACTTTACTGATTTGCCAGCCATTCATCAAATCTGCATCTGATTATATTTACATTCAGTCATTCAGCAGACACTTTTATCCAAAGTGACTTACAAATAAGAACGTCACAAGTCAGTAGTTATGAAGAAAACCAACTACACTGTATAATTATCAAACCTGATCATTATATAATGCTGTGCCTCCCCCTTCCCCCTTTTTTTCCAACAGGTATTTGTTAAAAAGATGAGTCTTCAGTAGTTTCTTAAAACTGCCTAGTGACTCTGCCTTACGGACAGAGTTGGGAAGATAAGGGTGTTGATGTTACCATGATGTTGCAGTAGCAGTCGTTACAAATTGGTGTGGAGTTGGTGGAGCAGAGTGCAGTCTCGGGCCAAACTTCAGGGTTCCTGACAAATGCAATGTTGATCTGCCAATGAGGGGTAAAACACCAGAGAAAGCAGGAAAGGAACATCATTCTCAAAAAAAAAAGTATAACAATAGAGCCTGGCAGTTAACCAAACTCAAAAAAACAGTGCAAACGCCTTTGTATGTACACTGTTGGTCACCCCCCACTCACAAACACACATCTTTAACAATTGTGTTGTAATCAACAACATGCTATATTAATTATTGTTTTATAAATATAACTAGTAGTTAAAGTTGTTAATTAGGTGTTGTCTAAAAAACTGTTTTCTAGTTACCAATCTACCTATATTAATAGGTTACCAAACCTATATTAATCCAGTAAATATATGTTTTTTATAAAATAAAAGAATACAATTTTATTTAAAGCCAAAAGAACAAAACCGTTTATCATACTGTCTTCTTAGACTCCAGTGTTGATGCACTTAGTGGTTTTATTTGCTCTCACTTTCAACATCACAGTGATATTTACACCCTCCTGAGGTGTGAAGAAAAAAAAACATTCTATTTTTTGCTGATGATGACAAGAGAAAAATTATTGTTATTTTTTTCAGCCTGTTTCATGTTGGTTCTCAAATGGAAATCATTACATAAAGCCACATTAGGCCAAACAAATATCCATTCAAGTATAATGATAAAGCAAACTCTGGTCTTGAAAAATATATTTGAGTCTTAAACACCCATAGAATCTTGCAGAACTGGTTAGGAAAACATGCGCTTCGCTTCCAAATCTGCAAGCATGGGAACCACAACAGTGTGCAAGCAATTGTCTCCTTTTAAAACTAATTGCTACAATCTATTTCTGAGAATGGGAGATTTATTGATGCTATTACCTGTATTTTCAGACATAAATCACAAGCACGTCTTCAGGCTTGTTACGTTTTAGCCCATTTAAGGTTGCCCACCCCATCTCTCTAGGAGAGACTCCCACCATTCCAAAGATGGCTTCATATTTTTTAAGTTAACTGTGTCAATCCTCATTAAATCTCTTATTGCTGAGACAAAAGCTTTCCCAAAGAAAACCTGTGAGGACCATATCAAATGTGCATTTGAGTATTCCCTGGTTACACATACACAATATCCCATTTCAGCCTTCACACTGCATGCATCCTCTCACTTAAACACTTGTGCATTTGCCCTTCAAGCAGACAGTATTATAATGTATACCCTGCTTGTGAAACACTTCTGGATACTTCTACCATTCAGAAGGTATTTAGTTGTCAAGCCTAGTAATCTATGGTGTGATGTGTTATTGTATACCTAGTAACAGTAACCGTTTGGGAATAGATGGAAAAGATAGAGGTCTCGAGTTAAATAAGTCTTGCATAGTACACAAAATAGTGCATTATTTTATATTAATCTCCTTATTTCTAGTTTATTCCAAAGGTGTTTGATGTGGTTGAGGTCTGTATGGGCAAGTTCTTCTACATCAAACTCAATGCCTTAAGGCTTTTTTGGACCTTGCTTTGTGCACAATCATGGTGAAATTGAAAAGGAAGGAAATTAAAAAGGACCTTCTTCAAACTGTTAATACTAGTTTGTAGGAATACAGTTGCCCAAAATGCATGTTTAGATGCTTGATCTTATACACCTGTGTTACTCTAATTAAGTCTTTTGCTTTGGGATATAATGTCCCTTATCTTTTTGCTGGCTTAGTTTTTAAGATTATTTTTTAATGAAGTGGCATGGGGACCTGTGATTTCATTCAATGCTATTAGAAATACATATTTTATGACTTGTGACTTGTAATGTTCTCATTTGTAAGTCGCTTTGGATAAAGCCTGCTAAATAAAGTCTGCTAAATGACTAAATGTAATGTAAATGTAATTTTATTGCAAATTTTGCAAGAAATCATTGAGCATGACATTTGTGCAATTGGATGTGCCTTAATACAGGTGTACTACATGGAAATTGGAGTTGCAGAAGTGCATTAGAATTTTTTGGTACTGAATAGCTGTTATTTTTTACAATACAATTATTTTCAAATAGGTAAAATTTTATTTTTAAATAAAATTATATCAATTGTAGATAATATGTAAATTACAGAATTGTTGTATTCTGTATTTCCTTAAGTGCCTGCGTCATGCAATGAACAATGAAAATTGAGTCTTACCACTTCTGTTTAAATTATGTGGTGCTATAATTTGTTTTGAAAATCAAGCACCTATTAACATCAGTCTAGGACAGTACAATTAAGCATTATTAGAGAGCCAGTAATCTAGTCTACTTGTCTGCGGAGTTTAGAAATCGGATTTCATTTTGTTGGTTACACTTGTAAAACACCCCTGATGCTGAAACTGGCTATCCCAGAGGCAGAGGAAGACAAACATTCATTCATTATCTTCCTCTTTATCCTATATTAGGGTCACGGGGGGGTTCCCCATGTCCATCCAGGGGAGAACGTTTCAGGCGCTGGGCAGATACAACCAGGACAGGACGCCAATCCATCGCTGGGCACACACTCACTCACACAGACACACTCTATATGGGAGAACTCAATTGACTTGATCCATGATCCATCTGAGAAGCGAACGTGCTAACCACTAGGCCACCCATGGCCCATGGAAGACAAACAGAACATTATAATATTTTTCAGAATTATCTATTTAAATATTGCTATGCACAAATCTGTCCTCTCCAAATATTAATAATAGACACATATCCCTTCTGCTCATATGCAAGTAAACTCATGCTCTTAGTAAATTATCAAATCTTAATGTAGTGTTATTTTCATTTTATGTCTCTTGGTTACATCAAAATATTTTCCTTTCAATCCCACAAACAAGGGCCCTCATGTGGACTTGGAATTACTCACAGCCAGCTGTCCTAGACTCCTCATTGAAAATTTTACCCACAAATGCTTGTGCAATTTGTCAATTAACACTGCTGCATGGCACACCACCCAGCCACTGCCACTGTGGGCACATTTAATTTCTGCAGCTGTTGAAGCTGCATGGGCCTATTTTATCACTTACTCTTAGAATAAATATATTAATCTTTAGAAAACACTTTAACACTGCTCACTGTTAATGAGTTTTATTGTATTATCATTAGCCTCTGAAACCAGTCAGCTCATGTGTGTCAGCTGGATGTGTGTCAGTCCAGTTTTTTTTTTTGTTTTTTTTTGCAAACTGGATTGAGTCAACTTCAAGTTCAGGTTGAGGTGAAGTTTGAAGTTCATTTGCAGGGTATGACTAGGATTAGAAGTGTTTTGCTGTTAAGATGACACAAGGGTATAATTTGCAGTACAGTAGTGTGTATTGCGGCTTGAAGAACTTGCTTTTACTCCCCTGTGGCTTTATTCTTTGTTGCAACTGGGTTTTTACTACCTCTGCTTCTCCTAAAAGAATCCCAGATGGTCCTCTTATTGTTCCAAGTACCCCACTTTTCCAGAGTATCTCTTGTCCCTGTTACTAGGGGTTTGTGCTCATGAGACATTGTGATTTATTGGCTTTCTTCTGCTTTGAAGATCTAAGGAGTTTGGATGCAGGAATTGAAGAGAAGAGAAGACTAACTTGACAACTATGTCCTTTCTGCCCTAAAAAGCTCACAGTATTCTACAAGTAGATGCATGGTCAAGGTTGACTAGACACAAAATATCTGACAACCTTAGTCTGGGGTTGGTAGGTCAAGTTTCAGTGCCCCCATCAGGTCAAAAAATCTGTAGATGACTATTATAGAGCATTTGATTAAGCAGTAGAGCAGTAGATATTCAGCTCTTGACCAAGGGAAACAGTTCGTGTTTCACTAGCTGTCATTTATATGGCCTAAGGAAAGTAGGGGGAGTCTCTTTACTGCTGAAGTGGGGCCTGGGAGTAGACTTCAAACACCATCATTCTGCCCTAGTTCCCAGTTTATACTTGCACTAAGAACTGAAAAAGTCAGAGCAAGAATGGAAAGAGGGGCAGTCAGTATTTTAAGCACAAGAGGGCAGTGGAGAAGGTTAGGGTCGATTTTTATATATATATATATATATATATATATATATATATATATATATATATATATATATATATATATATATATATATATTTTTTTTTTTTTTTTTTTTTTTTTTTTTTATTTTGGGAAACTTTTTTGGACTCTAGTAATGTTTCACACTACAGAGATACACAGTTCATAAAGACTTTTGTACTTTGTTAAAGACTAATTGTAATTCAAATCAAATTGATGTTTCACATTTGATCCAGTGCTCCATTGGGTCTTTTTATTTTCACTAACTGACTAATTAAAATCTATATTTAATTTGTGCTTTAATAGTTAATTATTACAATTACAATTTTTTATATTTATAATCTACCAAGAAATTAGAACTTGCATTGATACTTTACAAAGTGTGTGGTCAATACATGCCTCCCTTTCTATTACCCTCAACACTTAATTTTGCTCCATAAAGACATTCTCTATTCCTCTCCTAGTGCTTGCCCACTTGCACTGGTCCTTCCTCTTTTTTCTCCTTGCCATGAACCCTTTTGTTTTTACAAGCAAATTGAGTAAATGGCATGGTTTATTGGGACAGGTCCCATTTGGCCTTTACTGAGCTCCTCCGATGGGCAGCACGGATGAATAACCCCCAAGTATAAATAGCAGTTTTCATTAAATCAGTTGTTCTCTTAAGTGAACTTAAATAAAGAATGACTTATGCTGAAGCCAGCTGGTTTTAATAGAGTCAGTTGCTGGTGTTGGATAAGAAGCCTATTATTTTCCTCTTTGCTAGAGCTTTATTCTTGGGTGTTATCAAGAGAAGCAACAAGGAAGGAATGCCCTTGAGCCTGACCTAATGCAGGCTAAGGTGGTGCAGATTTATTTTATTTTACAAAAATTGATGATCGATCTGGTAATTTAGTTTTTGTGCAGACTGTGGGCTTAATGCCCAGGCCTGATGACTGCTAATATATGCCAAATAAAGTGAAGGCTTTGACCTATGCAGTTCTACGACCCATAGCACCCACTATGAGCACCAACTAATATACACACTCACACTTTTTAACATCATTCTTCAAACCTGCAAGCAATTTAGCTGTGGAAGACCAATCAAACTCCTTTGCCAGAGCCCAGTTTGCATTAATCTGTTAGCCTAATTTACAGAGCTCACTCAGCAACACCAATACACATTTCACCAGCTCTCGCTCAACCCCTCCAAACCCCCACCCATATGCTCCCTTCGACAAGAATTCTTGAAGTGAGCCGTTGTTTGAAAGCGACTTGTGGTCTCTGGCAGTAGTTACTGGTGGAAATTTGCTGAGTTGGAGCCCTGAAATGTTGCAGCTGTCTCTGAAGAGCTCAGTCGCATCTCTGAGCTTTGCTGTTTTGCCAGTCAAATGAATGCAGACAGTTAAGCAACTTTCTGCCTTTTCTCTTTTTAAATTCTATTTGCCTGCTTAAGTAATTAACATTACTACCTTCTACTATTCCATTTCCCTTTATGGTCTTCATTCAAAGCAAACTTTAATCATTATTATTACTCCCCTCAACGCTTCTAACTGCCTCACATTTTAAACTCTACGATTAACAGGTATTATCTTATCCCGTGTTTCAAATAAGATTTTTTTGTATTTACCATGTGAAGTAGTTTAGTGCTACTACATATAATTCATTTAAATACTAGATTCATTACAGAAGTTAACTGATTGGACACATATGTCTTATACTGACTTTTTTATGTCCATTAGGTTGAAGGTCCTGAGTGTTAAGGGTTAAAGTTAGTTTGTTTGTTTTTCCAGAAAAAAGTTGGAAAAGTGAATCTGTTGTACCGTTTTACAGTGCAAATTGAATAGGCTCATTATTTTAACCTATGTTTGTGTAGCTTTTAAAAAGCGGAGGAAATTGAGACATCACAAACCTTAACTCATACAGTAGGACAAACACACAGTAATGTGGATTTGACTTTGATTTATTTACCAACAGACTTGTATGTTAACCCTGCATGTGTGTATGTGTGTACTGAGCAAGACTTACTGAGAGTAGGAACCACTTGTCTGGCTGAGGGGATTGAACAAACTAATCCTTTACACTCTACCAGTACCACTGCCACATACCTTGCTAATAGCAGGTGGATTATCAACAACACGGTTCTTTAGTGTGTCCTCCACATCTGCTTTCTGTCTAGGTGGAGAGTGCAAAACTCATATACATTTACATTTAGTCATGTAGCAGACGCTTTTATCCAAAGTGACAGGACAACACATGTCAGTAGTTAAATACAAGAAGTTGTTTTATAATTGTAAATGTATTTAAATTAACCCAATGTAATACATGATCAGCATCCACATCACTTGCTTAGACACAAATATTTCAACAATTTATTTTAAAAGCTCAATAAATTATTGCAAGTTTAAATACACTATAGAAACACTATAGGAGACATCCATTATGTTTTACTTCATCCATCCACATTACACCAGACCTTAGTGACATTCAGTTGACATGGTTTGGCACCATTTTAAATGTGTGTTTTTCAGATGAGCAGATAACGTGCTATATCCCCTCATTGAGGGTGCGAGCACTGATGAGCTCTGACATTTGTTAGCATTACTTCCTGGGTAAAGTTTATAAATCTTGAGCTCTCATCTAGAAGGCCCCTTATGTAAAGGTACAAAATAAAGCGGACGGCTTAGAACTTTCAACTGTGTAATTTTGATGCGCTCATACTTTTCAAGTTTGTTAAACATCATTAATATGACTATTAGCCAGCGAATGGATCCAGTTTTTGGGATTGATGACATCTGAAATTTTCACAATGTTTTGACATATGGGATGTTAGATGATTTAGCCATATGATTCAAGTGTCTTAAACAATGATGAAAAATGTAAAAACTATTGGACCACATTTAATGAAAAAGTTATATTGTATATTGGAAAAATAGCCCTAACAAATCTCAATTTTATTGAAGCTGTCTTGTTTTTTCAGAACATGTTTTTGTAGACATGTTAAATAAACCCTGGCCATTTATGTTGATTTAAAATCTATGGAACTCTCTATTTATTGTTCTATTCACAAAAACTGACCAAGTTACAATATGTAAATTAGTAATTAATAAAATAAAAATAGCTACATATTTTTCTAACTAGTGGGACTGTAAATTGTTATATATTTTCAGTCTCTTTTCAATTTGTCCAACCCCAAAAATCTCATTTGGACAGTAGCTTTTTTTTCAGTTTTAAAAAATTTCAGCAAACAAAACAAAAATGTATTCATAAATCTGTATGTTTTTCCACATTTTTTTTTTATTATTACATTAGACAAATACTTGTTTTATGTACTTTTACTTCAAAATACCAGCAAATTAATATTTTTATCATACAAGACAATTTGTATGTATTTACAGATATGCTTGTACTGTATCTAAAAATAATAAAAATCAATAATTGATTCCCCCAGTGATGGATTGGTGCGCTGTCCTGGGTGTATCTGCCCAGTGCCCGAGACGTTCTCCCCTGGATGGGCATGGGGAACCCCACCGCGACTCTAACAGAGGATAAAGCGGGAGATAATGAATGAATGAATGAATAATTGATTCCCGGTTCGAATCCCCATCTGGGTAGAGTTTCCATGTTCTCCCTGTGTCCGCGTGGGTTTCCTCCAGGTTCTCCGGTTTCCTCCCACAGTCCAAAAACATGGATCAAGGTCAATTGAGTTCTCCATATTGCCCCATATAGAGTGTGTATGTGAGAGTGTGCCCAGCGATAGATTGGCGCCCTGTCCTGGGTGTATCTGCCCAGCGCCCAAAACTTTCTCCCCTGGATGGACATGGGGAACACCCCCCCCCCCTAATATAGGATAAAGCGGAAGATAATGGATGGATGGATGGGACTTGATGTAACGTTTCAACTCTTTTATTGTCAATATATGATCTTAGCCAAAAATGAATGGAACCCTTGATGGAAATAAATGTTTTTTAAATTGAAAATGAGAAATGAGTAGGGTTGTTGATGTCACAATGTCACAAGGAATGTACACTGTTATTAAAACTAAAAGCAGTGTATGAAAATATTAGTATGCACTTTTTTTCTGGTATTGTACAGATATATCAAAACATACATACAGATAATGCTGGCTGATTATAGAACATTTAATGGGTTGCATATTTAAGGAAGGTTTATCCATTTGCCTGCTATTTATAAGTGATTGTGAGAAAGTGGGGGAGATGGAAGAAAAGTCTGAGCTAAAAGCTAAGCCACTACACCGATAAAACTTCACACTGCTGCCAGGTCATCCTAATTGATTCTCATATAGTATTTTATGGAACCTGTGCCCTTCATTCAGTGCCTCGTTTATGGCTGCTTTTAAAACGGTTTCAAAGTCCCTCTCCTGCTCCTTATCATACAGCTTTGTTTTATGCCTTTCTTAGACCCGAAGCAATGTCTCTCCTGTTGTATTTTGATGAGATGGATATGGTTACACCTCTTTGGCTCTTTATGTGCTGCATTGCTAGGATGTGAATAATAGTAAACAGATTACATGCAACATGTGATGAAATGGAAGATGGATAAAATGATATTAAGAATATATTTAAGTAAAAAATACACTATATTACTTAAAATAGTAGTTATATAGCATTTAAATAGCATTTATAATATTGAAGTGCACATACTACATGAAATTGGATATGCTAAAGGAATGGCAGCTCATTAAATAGCAGCAAGGTATCCTTGCCCTAATTAACCTATAAATGCAAAAGGCAACACCACTACAGTTTGTGAGCTCTCTTTAAGGACTGGAATTGTGGTGCTCACCAACTGTAAAACACCTGTAATTCTTACTGAACTGCTGTACAATATGTTGCTTCAACCTTACCATGTAGTGGAATAGAGTTCATATGGCACTCATTAACCCAGTTTCACACTGTTCCCTTCAACATTTGTTCGGATCAGGTTACCACCCCTGTGGTCATGCTGACCATCATTTGCTTATAATTTGCAGGACTATTCTTATTATAAGGGTTTCTGCACACAGAAAAAATATGTATTTTTTAATTTAACTATGTTTTTTTTTTAGATAACAAAGTAATTGACACTGACATGAATACCAGGGGGCGGCACGGTGGCTTAGTGGTGAGAAAGTCCGCCTCTCAGCACTTGGGATTCCCGGTTCGAATCCCCATCTGGGTTTCCTCCGGGTTCTCCGGTTTCCTCCCACAGTCCAAAAACATGGTTCAAGTCAATTGAGTTCTCCAAATTGCCCCATATAGTGTGTGTATGTGTGCGTGTCTGTGTGAGTGTGTGCCCAGCGATAGATTGGCACCCTGTCCTGGGTGTATCTGCCCAGCGCCCGAAATGTTCTCCCCTGGATGAGCATGGGGAACCCCCCCGCGACGCTAATATAGGACAAAGCGGAAGATAATGAATGAATGAATGAATACCAGGATTCATTAATGCAAATACTGGACACATCCATGACTTTATTGTAAATTCCTCAACCACTTTTAAATCAGATTTTGGCCTTTTATAAACAATTATGCTGATGGTTTTGAATAAAAATAAAAGGAAAACAATGATTGTAACTAAAGACGTAAAGTTTGTAGACTTGCTCTGATGGAGAGGGAAGTATCTGTTTACTTTGTGATTATGACAATTTGACTGTCATGTTGCAGCAAAATCAAATCAGTCAGAAAGTCATATTACTTCTGGCAAAGACAACACCATATCTGCACTTTGACTTCTATTTACTGTAGTGGGGCACTGTGTGTTTGGGGAAAAAGGAATAGTGATTAATGTAAATAAAGTGCAATATAGACAATAATTTGAAACAATGATCACTGTGTGTGTGTGTGTGTGTGTGTGTGTGTGTGTGTGTGTGTGTGTGTGTGTGCAAAAATTAGATGTGGCATGTGTAAGCATTGCAGTGTCTCTAAGCTACACGTAAGCTACTGTTCTCTTATCAGTAAGGTAAGATCCTTTAGGCCTAAAGATAAACAAAGCAGTCCATTCTGAAGCTGGATATGCGCTCTTGCAGAAACTTCTCAACACATGTGCATGTGCTGGCATCTGGACAGTGTCCCTGTGGCCAGAGAAGGATGTAAGCAATTACCAATTCTCAAAACACTACTTTGCTGTAGTTAAATACATTACACGGTTCTCTCCTGCACCCACACGCCTTCACTTCAACCTGTGAAGCACGGGCCTTACAGAAATCCAGCCATCTTTACCAGACCTAGTCTGCTGCAATTAACCAATCATCATCATCATCATCATCATGATCATTATCGTCATCATCATCATAAATCCAAAGAACATGTGTGGTGCATGCCAGATTTCACATCTAATTTTCACCATCTCACATTGTTGTTTTTACTTCACCTTTTTATGACTGATATTTAAGCTTAGTGCTCAATGTTACAAGAGGTTTGGTTTGTAAAATAGACTTTGGCAATGACGTAAGAATACAGCAAATATCAATACCAAAACAATTTATTTACAAACGCATACAGTATAATAATTATATACTATACAATAATTATACATGTTCCCATATGTTTCTACACACACACACACACACACACACACACACACACACATATATATATATATATATATATATATATATATATATATATATATATATATATATATATATATATATATAGTGTGTGTGTGTGTGTGTGTGTGTGTAATTAAAAAACAACTTGCTTATACATATGAGTATATTTGCTGCTTTATATCTATTTATTTACTTGTGTACTGATCAGTTCAGTATGATATATTGGTATCATTTGGTGGACAGATTATGCAGAACACTTTTACGTGAGAAACTCAATTTTTACGATTTGCGCCTTAAAGTTACTTAAGCATTCGATAGAATGTGGAAGTCCTGTTCCCTGCGTGAGCTGAAATACTTTTCTTTCATTATTAACTATGTTTGATAGAATATAAATTATGATCTCAGTACTACATGTAAACTGATTTTAGTATCTGGATGAGTGTTATTTCGATTATTCTGGACATTCCCAAACAATAGTGCGCTCGGTCCCGGAATATGTCTTGTACTAAATACTCATTGAACTGTGAATAAACGAAGCTCAAAGACAAAAACCGAATAATAATAATTATTATTATAATTACATTTTACATGTTATTATTATTGTTGTTGTTCACGTTGATGTTGGGCTTATATGTTGTTACTGTTAGGTATATTGCTGTTATTATACACTCATAATTATGCCTATATCTATATCTCAAAATTTCACTGCCACGCATTATTAAAAGCGTGAATTCAATTAAAAGGCACAAGTTTAATAAAGTACAACAACTACCGATTTTCTAAATATAAGCAGAGCATAAAATTCAGAAACATAATTGTAAAATGTTTGCAAAAATATGTTAAATATGTAAGTAAATTGTTATTATGGAATATGTTTACCACATTTAGTATTACGAAGATGATTCATATGTGGACTATACTTTAAATACCTTATCACAAACAGCGGGATTCATGTGCTGTGCTGCTGTTTAAAAGCTGCTGCATTAACGCTGTGAACAGCACAGGATGCTTATTAAACACGCGCCGAAGTCCGGCAGCACACGCACGCTCCATGCGTCCCGTCAGACTGCATGACTAATGACTCTGAGAGCGGGGCACGTGCAGAAACAACAAGCTTTATTATTCATTTTGCAAAATGTATTATTATTATTATTATTATTATTATTATTATTATTATAAAAATTATTATTATTATTATTATTATCGTTGTGGTTATTATTATCGTTGTGGTTATTGGCTTACAGACTTTATTTGGCTTACTTATATTTGCTCTAAACATGTAAAAATGTAAGAGAAAAAATTAATTAAGCACAATGAAATACATCGATTTTAAAATTTACAAAACATTTGGATAAAACGCTTAAATGCAGCACCCCACCACAGACAACAAATAAGCTTTAAATACATTTGAATGCAAATTTGTTTTTAATAAAATATTCATCATTTAATACAGACTAAACTATAGTTCAATTATTCAGCAAATAATCACTGAAGCTGTATCGTACTTAATTATATTCAGTGCACAGTCAATTCTCTATAGAGTATAAACTAATGTGTTTTTTAATTACCATGCAGCTGGTGTAATATTACTAGCCTAATATGTCAGATCATCACATCCAAGGCAATCTCCTGAGTCGGCAAAAGTACACACCCACACACATAACGCACAGCATTACTTTCAGCTGAGGGATGGAACTGCTATGACTGTAGGTAAAATTTCAAACACATCAATAAAATTAATAAAAAGTCTTCTTCTTAGAATATATTAAAATGCATTATGTTTTGTGTGTGTGTTATGTATGTTTGTAGAATAGGTGGTAAATAGCAGGGCTGGAGATTAAATTTGATCTATAGAACACCCTTTTGTGGTCTCAGTGGTCATGTTAAGCACAGATGAAGGTTATCCTCTTATCTCCCATCCCTGTGTGAGTGCAAAGAGCTTACTGTTCCTGTGGTCAGGCTGACATTGTAGCTGCCTTTCTCATCCACGTACGTGTGTGTGTTTGTGTGTGTGTGCGTGTGCAGAAGTTCCTGAGTTCAGAATTCTCTCTGATATATTACCATTCAATCCATCAGTTTCCTGCCATCGATCAAGCTCCTCTCTCGCTTCTGCATGCCTCGGAGAGTAACCTGAGGGCATGGTAGGAGCTGAGGAGCGGAAAGAGAGAATGAAATAATCAATACAGATATTTCCCTTGCATGCCTTTATTCTTGTATTTGAAGAAGCCATAGTGTTTGCATTAGCATAAATCTTACCATAGCTCTATAAAATGTGGTGAATGTTAAAGTTTTTCCATAGGTAGTAATACTGACTTGCTATCTTGCTCTAATAATTTAAATAATATGTTTTTAACATAAGAAATTTTAACCATTTTTTGCAGTTACAATTATCACCCTGTTTCACATCTAGAAATAAATGTCTATTACATCTTTGGCAAAAAAAGGAATAAAAAATTAATAAATTTAACCCTTAACCCATTGATGAGTCCTGGATAATAATTATATAAATAAAATATTGGAATGACCATTAATTATTTTTAAAAAATGTTTAAGAATCAAAAAAAGAATAAAAAAATAGATAATTCTCAACTTGAAAATAATTAATTATTAATTATTATTTATTAATTATTAAATAAATGAATTATTAAATAAATGATTAAGTTTGAAGTTTTAGGTATGCTTTAATATCTATTTCCTGTGATAGATAAATAGTTACTTTATTCATCCCTGAGGG
Organism: Corydoras sp. C115; assembly: GCA_019802505.1. Lineage (NCBI taxonomy): Eukaryota > Metazoa > Chordata > Actinopteri > Siluriformes > Callichthyidae > Corydoras > Corydoras sp. C115. The sequence goes on from JAFMOC010000007.1 coordinate 8,627,847, forward strand.
GAAATTTCAATGTTGAGGCAGCCATACACATAATAACAAAAACACAAATGTAAATACAAAGAATAAGATGAAGATAAAATATGAAAATATATCTGTGCAGTACAAAAAATATGTCTGTATTCTGTTACTGTATGTGCATGTGAAACCCACTATCAGGACAGTGGTGATTTATTATGTATAGTTATTGCATTGGGTAAAAATGACTTCAATAACTCTATACACCAACAATTGCACATATTTGCTCCCATCCCTGTGTGAGTGCAAAGAGCTTACTGTTCCTGTGGTCACTGTGGCTGACATTGTAGCTACCTCATCCATTTGTGTGTGTGTGTGTGTGTGTGTGTGTGTGTGTGTGTGTGTGTGTGTGTGTGTGTGTGTGTGTGTGTGTGTGTGTGTGTGTGTGTGTGTGTGCGTGCGTTGATTTGCTTATACCATATTTTTGCCTAAAGATGCACACTTGGAGATAACTTGCAGTCATTTCTATTATAACAGTTCCCAAGTCAGCTATCCTGGACCATGTTTTTCTAATAAACTTAGTTCTCTTTACATATATATATATATATATATATATATATATATATATATATATATATATATATATATTCATTCATTCATTCATTACCCGCTTTATCCTCTATTAGGGTCGCGGTGGGGTTCCCCATGCCCATCCAGGGCAATTTATATGGGGCAATTTGGAGAATTCAATTGACATGATCCATGTTTCTGTGTGTGTGTGTGTGTGTGTGTGTGTGTGTGTGTTCTGGTAATCATCACGTTGCGGGGACATTTGTCTGTTTACATAGTCATCTCATGAGGACCTCTTGCGGTGTGGGGACCAAAATTCTAGTCCCCAAACGGGAAACCATTTTAAATGATTAAAAAAGGTTTTCTGATAGTGCTTATGAAGTTTTAAGCTTTGGCCCATACTGCATGATTTTCTGTGTGTGTGTGTGTGTGTGTGTGGCGGAGTTCAGTTTCTTCCCCTATAGTTTATGAGTGGTGTTACATGTTACATAACTAAGTTGGACAGATATGGAGGAGCAAGGTTATGAATAATCTTAAAAGTTACCAGAAGAGTTTTGTAATCTAAGTGGAACTTCATGGGTAACCAGTGAAGCTGCTGCAAGACCAGAGTGATCCATCAAAGAAAATATTTGTGCAGAGGATCAACAGGAAAACAAAAGGTAAGCACATTTATATACATATATAAATATATATATATATATAAAACTTACTTTTTAGTTAGATATACTTTCTTAGCAATACTTGTTGTTAGGATTAATAAATAAATACCTAAATAATGCAATTTCTCAATTTATCCAAAGCTTCAGGTATGGGACATTTATTTTGAAACCGCGTGCAATTTAACGCCGTCATTAGTGCTAACAGATCGCCTTCAGGTGTAGAGACAGGGGTAGTTGTTAAATCGGCCATAAATCGGGCATTCACCATAAGAAACTGTAATGTCGGTGTGTGAAAGGTCCCCCTGTGGAACTGTAATGTGTGAGAAAGGTCCCCCTGAAAGTGTTATTATTCCAGAGGTGAGAACACAGTTTTTTTCTGAGCAGGATGAAATCTTTCATTATTCTTAAAATACTATTTTCATGGATTAAACTATGATGTAAATTGTTATATTGCTTTATTTACAGATTGTGACAGAGTATCAAGAAGAATTAGACATTCCTGTACCAAGACTGAGGAGGACTAAAAGTATCATAGTAAGTGCTTAACTAAGCATATAAACATAATTGTAGCTAGTAAGTATCATATAAAATTTATCATATAAAATGTTGTTGTTTTTTTTATTTGTTTTTTTTTTTTATTATTATTTTATATTTAGATGAAAGACACAAACCTTGAAGATTCTGGTGAACTATTTGATTCTACATCAGAGAGTGCAGATGATCACATTCCAGATACCTCCAGTGATGGCAAAGGTGATGCTAGCCTTGAACTAAACCTGTCAGCAAAACGTAAGCAAAATGTGGATGTCTCTGGCTTGGGGAATTCCCCGGTTTTCAATGCTACATCAGACAGTATCACCATTGACCAGCACAGCTGTACATCTGAAGCAGAAGAGCCCAGTTCAAGTCAGAACATAACTGACAGCATAGTTGTTAGTGCAAGCAAAAGGATGGGTGGACAAAGAGTGTATGACAAGAAACATTATTGCTTGTATTGCTCTAAACCTTATTCTAAGATGGCAAGACATCTTCAACGTGTTCATGAGAATGAATTTGATGTGTCCAAAGCTCTAAGCTTTCCGAAGGCTTCCAAGGAAAGAAAGAACCTGCTAGATTATATTCGCAACAGAGGAAACTATGCCCACAATGCCGCTGTTATGCAGTCTGGAAAGGGGAAACTTGTTCCATTTAAACGCCCACGTGAAGAAGCACAGGGAAATGATTTCATGCACTGTGCATATTGTCAAGCACTATTTAGAAGAAAGTTCCTGTGGCGACACGTGCGTAACTGTCAACTTAGGCCTGGATCGGTTGGCCCCAAACCTGGAAAAAACCGTGTTCAGTCTTTGTGTACGTTCACTGGGCCTGTGCCTTCACATGTCAGTAAAGAACTATGGGGAGTAATCAGTGCAATGAATCCTGACCCAGTCACAAGTTTAATAAAAAATGACCTAGTCATTATTAATGTTGGGCAACACTTGCTGAACAAAGGTGGGAGATCAGCTAAGAATCAACAGCATGTGCGAGAGAAGATGCGAGAAATGGGAAGGCTTATTCACAATGCCAGAAAAGCCACCAGCTTGAAAAAAATGGAAGATCTCATTAATCCTAACAAGTACATGGAGGTGATCCAAGCTGTTAAGATTACATGTGGGTATGACTATCAAACCAACACGTTTTTGACCCCATCATTAGCAACCAAACTTGGGAACACTCTGGTTAAAGTAAGCAAACTCTTAAAAGCTCAGGGTTTAATCTCAAACAACACTGAACTTGTGAAGAATGCAAATGAGTTTCAAGAGATCCATCAGGAAAAGTGGAATGAGCTGATCTCTGCTACAGCATTGAGGAACATTAGGGAAGCAAAGTGGAATGTACCTACTCTCATGCCTTTTACCGAAGATGTCCAAAAAATGCATGCATATCTTAGTCGAATGCAAGATGAGTTTTTCAATTTACTCACTGAAAATCCCTCTGCCAAAGCCTGGACGGATCTCGCGAAGGTATGCCTGGCACAGATCATTCTATTTAATCGACGCAGGGAAGGAGAGGTTTCTAGCATGCCTTTAGCTGCATTTTTATCAAGAGACACTTCTGATCACCATGAGGATGTGGACTGGGCACTCTCTGAAGTGGAAAAAAAACTCTGTAGACACTTCTCAAGGGTTGTCATCAGGGGAAAGCGTGGTCGCCCGGTTCCAATTCTGCTGACTTCAAAAATGCAGCATGCATTAGAACTGCTTGTTAAGCAGAGAGAAACTTGTGGGGTTCAAGAAGACAACAGCTATATGTTTGCAAGACCAGAAGCCATGACACATTTCCGAGGATCAGACTGCCTTCGCAACGTTGCAAAGATGTGTGGTGCAAAATGTCCTGGGTCTCTGACATCTACCAGATTAAGAAAGCATGCTGCTACTCTTTCAACTGTGCTAAATATGACAGACACCGAGATGGACCAGCTGGCTAATTTTCTTGGACATGATATAAGGATCCATCGAGAGTTCTATCGACTGCCTGAGAAGACCCTTCAACTCGCCAAAATTAGCAAAGTTCTAATGGCGCTTGAGCAAGGAAGATTAGCTGAGTTTCATGGCAAGAACTTGGATGAAATTGGGCTAGATCCTGATGGTGTGACATTTTAATTTTCTTACTTTTTTACTATACATTTCTTTTTGTTTGATCGCATAGTTAAGCTGTAATTTGTATGACTTCCATAGAAAGAGCTGTGGACAGTGATGAAGAGCACAGGAGCATACAGGAGGGAAGCTGTTCACCTGCAGTTAGTGGTATGTCAGTAAATTGCTGTTAAAAGACTATAGTTTTCCCTTATTGTAAAATTTACTTTCATGTATTTGTTGAGGTCCTAATGTACAATAAGAACTTTATTGATCTCTATTTTTCAATAATTTTCCACAGAGCAATCGGCAGAAATGACACTTTCTTCTAGCTTGAGCAATGAAATGCTGTCACCACAGCCCAAACAACGCAAACAGTCATCAGACAATGAGATGTCATCAGAAGTTAGTGCTATAAGGCCTTCCTTCAAAGGTGATCTTATTTTTCATTTCTACTTCCTACTGTATGTCAGTGATGATTGTCTTTTGTTTCTTAAGAAATGTTCAGACAATGTAATACTTCAGCTTATACACATTTCAATTTCAAATGTATTTTTCTGACCACTTTAAGGTAATGCTACCAAGAAGAAGAAAACACCCTGGAAGCAGACGGAGGTGCAAGCTGTGGAAAGGCACATGAGTAGATTCATCACCTCATGTATTGTACCAGCAAAGCACAACTGTGAGAGGTGTTTAAGAGCTGAACCAGAAGTTCTTAAGAACCGGGACTGGAAGAATGTAAAATATTATGTTTATAATAGAATAACAGCTTATAAAAGAAAATTGCAACATAAATAACATGTGAAATAAAATAAAAAAAATCCATTGTTATACTAAGTGAACAAGTGTTCGATTTTTTTCTGTTGTTGTTGTTGAACTGAGTTGAGTTTTATCCTATTACCTGCTGTGGTATGCATTCCCCATTAGCCATGTTTATTAGATTTTTCACGAGTCCCCATATATGACGAGCAAGACATTACTTCGTCTTTTGGGATGTTTAAAGGCGTGTATAAGCTAACGGAACATTGGTTATTGTGCCTGATTTTTTTTGAACCTCTAAAACCTTTAGAAAGGGTGGTCCCCACAGTTGATGATCAGAATGTTGGTCCCCGATAAACATGAAAACCAGTATGTGTGTGTGTGTGTGTGTGTGTGTGTGGTGACAGTAGAACAACTAACCTAGTCCTGTCATGGTCATAACCCTCTCCACCTGGACAAGATTGCTGCTTGATAACATATGCAAATGTTTTCCGAGTTTTACTGTTGTGACTTTTTGCGTTAATAGTACAAACCCCATTATCTGAAAAGCTGGGACAAGGTATGAAATCTTAAAATTGAAATTGGTACCTTGCTTGACCCTTTATTTAACAGACATAATGACAAAGAAAATATTTTTAGTGAACTATAAACTTAATTTTATTGGTTTAATATAAATCTAATTTGAAACCTGAAACCCAAGTTGGGACAGAGCTAAAACAAGACTAACACTGTTATAGTAACATTGTTCTGTAAGTTTCCATCGTTAGATTGACTAAGTATGCATTTTTTTCTTTTTTTTTTTTTTGGGGGGGGGGGGGGGGGGGGGGGGGGGGACCTTGTAATTTTTCATCAAACTGGTCATTAAAAAAACTAGGTTATAAGCCGGATAGCCTTTTTATTAAATTTTTTTTTTACATTAGTAATTTTTATAAGACAACTAAGATAAGATAAGATAAGATAATCTTTTATTGGTCCCACAGTAGGGGATATTAAGATCCTAAACCGATGACAAAAATCTGAACAAAATGATGACAAATGCCTTAATAATAATTTTTAGGTTTATAATTTAAACATTAATATGATTCACACCATAAGTCACACCATAATTGATTTCAGTTGTCATGTTAGTCATTCATATAATTTTAGTATATTAAACCCTTATTTATCAAATTGCCACATGGACCCTTTGGTATAACAGCGAACCAGTTTAGTTTCGGAAGTGCCTATTTTGACTCTCTTGCAGTTTGATTGCAATTATGTAACAATTTGGGTACTGGGAAGTAAAACTACATGTTTTTCTGGATACTTGTGGATAAGTTTAAAGAACATAAAAGCTTGTGTAACATTAGAATATTTATTCATCTACAATTCTCTACAATTCATTTTTGTTTATTGCTATTTGAAAGTGATGTGTGATATGCTTACCAAAATTTTAATACAATTTTTACTTTGCTACACCCACCATAAAACGCTCATCAAGTAAAGTCAAATATTCTATTTTGATTAAGGGAATTTTTAGTAGAACCAGTCTCAGTCATTATTGCTTAAAGAACAGTCATTGTTATATACAGTGGTGTGAAAAAGTGTTTGCCCCCTTCCTCATTTCCTGTTTTTTTGCATGTTTGTCACACATAAGTGTTTCAGAACTTGTTAAAACATACTATAACTGTGGTTTTTAACACCTGAGTTCAATTTCTCTAGCCACACCCAGGCCTGATTATTGCCACACCTGTTCTCAATCAAGACATCACTTAAATAGGAGCTGCCTGACACAGTAAAGTCCACCAAAAGATCCTTAAAAGCTACACATCATGCTGAGATCCAAAGAAATTCAGGAACAATTGAGAAATAAAGTAATTGAGATCTATCAGTCTGGAAAGGGTTATAAAGCCATTTCCAAAGCTTTGGGAATCCAGCGAACCACAGTGAGGGCCATTATCCACAAATGGCGAAGACATGGAACAGTGGTGAACCTTCCCAGGAGTGGCTGGCCACTCAAAATTACCCCAAGAGCGCAGCGACGACTCATCCAAGAGGTCACAAAAGACAACAACACAACGTCCAAAGAACTGCAGGCCTCACTTGCCTCAGTTAAGGTCAGCGTTCATGCCTCCACCATCAGAAAAAGACTGGGCAAAAATGGCTGAAACGAACTTGGGTTCTGCAGCAGGACAATGATTCTAAACACACCAGCAAGTCCACCACTGAATGGCTGAAGAAAAACAAAATGAAGACTTTGGAGTGGCCTAGCCAAAATCCTGACCTGAATCCTATTGAGATGTTGGGGTATGACCTTAAAAAGGCCATTCATGCTCGAAAACCCTCTAATGTAACTGAATTAGAACAATTCTGCAAAGATGAGTGGGCCAAAATTCCTCCAGAACGCTGTAAAAGACTCATTGCAAGTTATCACAAATGCTTGTTTGCCGTTGTTGCTGCTAAGGGTGGCCCAACCAGTTATTAGGTTTAGGGGGGCAATCACTTTTTCACACAGGGCCATGATGGTTTGGATTTTTTTTCTCCTTTAATAATAAACACCTTCATTTACAAATTGCATTTTGTCTTTACTTGTGTTGTCCTTGATTATTGTTTAAATTGGTTTGATGTTCCGAAACACTTAAGTGTGAAAAACATGCAAAAAAACAGGAAATGAGGAAGGGGGCAAACACTTTTTCACACCACTGTAACATATAACTTAGCATATTGTATTACAAACCACTTCTCTGCCAGCTTTGCCCAGGCTTGTGATGACATTTCCTGCAAATGGTGTACATGTTAATTTACGTGTAATTGGTCACCTCCTGATTTGTTTTATAATAAATAAACTTTATTTAACTAACTGAGAGGAAAAACTAAATATAAGTTTATCTATGCACAATAGAACTAACCATTCTTGACAACCAATTACTGGGGGCTGCTGCTAAAACCACGTAGAATTGGTAAGATATTTTGAGCTGCTTCTTGGTGTTTGTAAAGAGTTTATAAACCTCTGCAGGCTCCTGAAGATTATGTCAAATATCATGGTAATGTAATTGTCAAAGCAATGATGTGGATTTGCATAGGGAACACACACAAAGTCTTTCGCCCTTATTTATTAAATAATATATCAATGAAGAAGGAAGTACCCCCCAAAACACAGCATTAATTAAAGTCTGTAGTGATTATAATGTGCAAGATGATCAGGACTTTGCATTATCATTTCAGTTCAAAGACATATAATAAGGGCTTAACAAGGAACCAAGAACCAAAAGATATTTAAAAGTCTGTTTGATGCCATTTCTCAAATTTCATTCTCTTTATTCTCCAGTCTCATTGTTTTTCTCATTAAAATGAATGTATATAGCACAGCATATTACATTAACAAAGAATAATGAAGGTCATATAAATTAATTAAAAAAAAATGAGCAACCATTAAAATAAAAAATCAAATAGATTTTAATGGAAACAACCATTCAATGGGCGGCATGGTGGCTTAGTGGTTAGCACGTTCTGGGTGGAGTTTCCATGTTCTCCCCGTGTCTGCGTGGGTTTCCTCCGGGTTCTCCGGTTTCCTCCCACAGTCCAAAAACATGGATCAAGTCAATTGAGTTATCCAAATTGCCCCCTATAGAGTGTGTTTGTGTGAGTGTGTGCCCAACAATAGATTGGCGCCCTGTCCTGGGTGTATCTGCCCAGCGCCTGAGACGTTCTCCCCTGGATGGGCATGGGGAACCCCACCGCGACCCTAATAGAGGATAAAGCGGAAGATAATGAATGAATGAACCATTCAATCACTATAATAAAAGAAGAAGTATGTAAGTTTATTGCAAATAGATTGATTTATATTTATTTTGCCAATTGATAGCAATAAAATGCATATATTAGACCAGCCACAAAATATTTCCAAATTAACTTTACTAAAAGTTTTATTTTTTTATTTTATTTTTTTATTTAAGTAGAATTATAAGTCAATCTTTTATTGAATACATGATGTCTTTGCGTTATAATGTAAATTAAATGTTAAAATCTTGACATTATTATGCGGATGGTAAGATGCTGTCTTTGAAATATTGCTACTATGTAAGATGAAAGTAACTTAAATTGAAATCAACACCTGAATTAATTACCTTTTAGGCAGGGTAAATTAAATAGTTCATTGGCTTTACCACAGTTATTTAAAAAAAATTTGAAGATTTCTGTACATTAATTACATGTTACATATTTTTCTTATGTTTCCTTATCAATAGCATTACCATTACATACTTAATTAAAAATCACATATAACATTTAGAAATAACAACATGTAGAATATTAGATTAAAATAAAAAAAGTAAAAAGCTTGTTGAGAGTGTGCTTTTTGCAGTACACTTCATGTGCTATATGTTTAACAAAAAAAAAAGCCTTCTACATATTGTAGAAATCCAAATCAAAATAGTTGTTTTAGCTTTTATATTCCACTATTAATTTTTTTTTTCAAAAAGACTACAGTCTAATAAACTATTATTATTAATTTTTGGTCAGTAAGTAATAATCATCAAGGTTTATGTTACTAGTTAACCACTTCCAGCTGTACTTCTATGCATGTAGTAGCTTATCTATCAAACATTGGTGAATTTGATGACTTGGATCAACATTTTATAATGTGCATAAAACAAGTAAATTGCCTCCTGAGATTGCAAATGGGGAGACCAAACCACACTTTATTTTAATCTCAGATGACTGCTTTCCTCTGGTAAATTAAGTCATGAGTGATGTTTAGAGTAGGAAAGAAAGTAGACTTTGCTATAGTGTTCTACATGCATTTTTTTATTGGTTGTGAAACACACATAAAAATAATGTACAATTTAATAAAACTAAAATATTTTGGTTGATTGTAATATTTCAGATTACAGACATTGCTTAAGATATAAGACATAAGGTAAAAGTATTTTAATTGACCCATCTATGCTTTAAAAAATGAAAATATCGTTAAAAGACTTAACTTTACAGATTAACTTGTATGCACAGTAACTTTGTTTTTCTACTTTATTTCAGTTCTTGCACATCAAGCTATGTATTTTGTAATGTCTTTACCCTACTGAAGAACAAACCAAAAAGGAAATGTCTTGAGTGACTGAATTCCATGATCATTGCAATGACTATTTCACTGCTCATGTCTTACACCTTCATCACTCTGACAGTGACAAACGATTCATCTCAAATATCCTTACTGTGGCACTGTCAGCTCTGCTTAGAGCTAAAAATAATTTTATGAGTGCAAATGAAGCATTCAAATGCATCACTTCAATCCTTACACAGGCAGTCACTACAGGGATTAACCTGAGCCCCAATGGTTCTTGTTTAAGTACTTTTCTTTTTCACACCTAAAGTGAATATCCACTTAAGTAGATGTTCAATATGTTGTTTTTTAATAAGTAGATAAAAAGTCCAGAAAATGAGTCAAAAACACTACTTTTTAAGTAATTTCCTGCAATTCCCCCCAGGGTTTTAAATGTATTTGTTGAGGATAAAATGAATTTATTGAGGATAATGATCCACTATTACATATTTGTGAGTACTAAATGTATGTTAAATGTCATGTGTTTAGTCAATTAGATGACAATCTGAGGTAAGTGGCTGCCCTGTTTGATTTAAAAAGCTAGTTGTGTTGTTTGTGGGCATGTACCATGACATGGAAAAAGGAGAGAAAATTGTTGATGCTCATCAGGATGGTTTTGTATTACACCAATCCACAGTCAGATTGTGTGCAAACATATACAATGTCCTGATATTAGCTGGTATAAGTCAAAAAAAATTTTGTGACATTAATGTTGGCTGAGATATAGCAATACAGACCAAAACCAAGGTTCTACCAGCTCTGTGTTTATAGATATTTCACAGATCTTTCATATAGTGTAAAACCACTGCACAACTAGTGGATAAATTTAGTATGGTCATTAACACTGAGTCATATAATACAAAGAAAATGAAGGAAATGTATGCTGCAGCTATTTTTGCCTTATAAAAGATTCTTATTTAAAATATTGTTTAGTTATCATTATTTCTCTCCTTTCTGTATGGGTACATAGGGTCATTACAAAAATGTAATGGAATAAAGAGATGATGATTTGAATGGAATTTGATTAGTTATAAATAAATATCCATTTTATCAATAGCTTTATTGCATATGTATAAGCCTAGGGGTATACTTGCAAACTCTAGCATAATAAAATCAGATAATCTATTTAGTTAACCAAGAATTTTAATATTTAAAAATGCTACATACAGTGATATTGTTTAGTCAGCAGCATTTATTATCTGCCAATCTTTCTCTGAAAGATTCAGGTGACATACACTGGGGAAAAAAATGCTGTCATACCAAAATTAGTATTTAAGAATATATTTTCACATTATTCATCACACCCCTTTTTCTCCATCCAGTAATAGCATTGTTCATATAATTGTAGCATTAATTTGTAGTGATATAAACATGTTTGTACAGTCTATATTCTAACATTTTTATATTAATGTATGGTATTTCTTTATATTAGTTAATTATAAATATTGCATATTCCTTTTATATATAAAATATCTTTAGAGTAAATACAAGTTAATATTTTGATCTCTTAAAATTAGACAACAGCGTTTGAACATTCATTCATTCATTCATTCATTATCTTCCGCTTTATCCTATATTAGGGTCGCGGTGGGGTTCCCCATGCCCATTCAGGGGAGAACCCTTACACCCAGGACAGGGCGCCAATCTATTGCTGGGCACACACTCACTCACACACACACTCTATAAGGGGGAATTTGAAGAACTCAATTGACTTGATCCATGTTTTTGGACTGTGGGAGGAAACCGGAGAACCCGGAGGAAACCCACGCAAACACGGGGAGAACATGGAAACTCCACCCAGATGGGGATTCGAACCGGGAATCCCTAGTGCTGAGAGGCGAACGTGCAAACCACTAAGCCACCGTGCCGCCTTGTTTGAACATTTCTTTTGTAATGTTATTTGCATTTTTAATTACAATTCTGTATTTATATGACAATAAGTACAAACATTGCTTTTAAGAAGGACTGGAAAATCAAAAAATTATTTGACTTTGTTCTTTACAAATCAGCAACATTTATCAATCATTGCTTAATAATATACTAATGGTACTATTAAATGCTAAAAAATAAAAATAAAAATATTTTGTAACGCTATCCCACTCATCCATTGAAATATTTGTCCAAATATTTTGGAGAAGGTAACTTAATGCAAAAGTATTATTTTTCCATATACTACCAAATTGACTCACTTGGTTGTGTAAAACATTCAGGAAATCAATCAGACCGGACGGAACATTAGTTTCCTTTTCAGATGCTGATCAGTCAGTGATGGTGAATAAAAACCAAGAGGACATGCAAGGCTGGGAAAATAGTAAACATGGTACCTCTCGCATTTCTTCACCAGCATTCATATATCCCTATAGGGTCATTATTCTGTCTGTTAGGTAATTCGTTTTTTTCTTTAAACCAAAGTGGAAAGGGGGGAGGGGGCTGAAAATATTGGCTTTACATCATATTAGAACATATCCGCTACAAGTGACTGATGGTTATTAGTCTAGGGGTCATTTCAATGTTTGTGCTATAGGACAATATCTTTAAGCAGCTCGTATTTTACATGTGACAAAACACCAGTCTGGCTCTTTTCACTAAAGATTCATTGTGGACAAAAAGTTTTAAGTAAATAAGTGGAGGCCCTCTATACCCCTGTCCTGCTGAGAGCTGCTTCATTTTGAACATCTCTGTTATTTCCTCAGCAAATTGCTTGCTTTTACACACTTGCTTGACATGCTATAACATTAATCGTCTTCTACATCAAATGTACACCAACTACACTTTATTAGACCACAAGTCATAATTTACAACACCCAACACTATTTATAACATCCGACAATATAGTGGAAAAAATGGCTAGACAAAGCATAATAACATTGCTTAGCCCTATACAGGAAGCATTTAAGATGTCACTAATTGTGACCAAAGATATCCTTAACAGCATCAATGTATCATTTGTGCTTGGACAGTTTGGCTTAATGCAGGCCTAATGCAGGGAGCAGGAGCTTGTTTTTATTACTGCACTGCTCACTGTTTGTGCAATTTCTCGATTTCTTAAAGCCCATGATGACAGGCCCACTCATTGAGCCGAGCCCTAGCAGATGTCCAAACACTGCTTAATGTAACCCAGCAGGGCCAGTGTACTGGAAGTGGCATTGGGGAAAAATAGCCAAAGCAGAGTAACTCAAATGGAATGGCCTATGAGTTCACAGATTGGGGGTTAATGTAATGGAGAGGTTTAGCAGCTATAAACAGAGCAGATTATCTTCAGCCTGCCATAATTCTGTGAGGACTGTCTGGTATGCTTCACCCCACAGGAGCTGTTTTGATGAATCATTTGTCCTCTTAAATTTACAATGATATAAAAGTGTATGGGATGGGGTGTGGTCTTGATTTTAATACAGTTACATGGTTTGAATTTGTAAAATATGAATTGAAAATAGTTTTTTTTTTAGTACATTGGCATTACTTTTAAAACATAACAGACCATAATTAAATTTCATTAAGTACATTTAATTAATTATTATTATTTTTTAAATAAACAGTTATAATAAGACCCAATTCTGGAAAATATCTTTTTTTATATAGCTAAAAGTGGATGGGTGGCATGGTGGTATAAAAGGTGTATCAAATTCAAATGGTGGCATGGTGCTTTGCACCATGCCAACATTGCTTTGCACTTTTCCTCATAACAAGAAATTTGACTGAATTCACTGGCAACTTTTCCCACAGTCCACAAACATGCTTGTAGGTAAATTAGAAATATAAAATAGTGCCTAGTATTAAATATAAGTTAATTTATTGTATATGCGTCTGGTTTGCAATAGACTGGTGACCTGTCAAAGGTTTGTCTCTTTCTTTTGTACTATATTCACAGTCCTATGAGTTACAGAAACTCCTGAAAACCTGATCATGTTAGCAGGCTAGAGGGTACGAAAAAAACTATTGAAGATATATTATTATTATTATTATTATTATTATTGTTATTGTTATTATTATTATTATTATTATTAGTAGTAGTAGTAGTAGTATTATTATTATTATTATTATTATTATTATTATTATTATTATTATTGATTATGCTATTTTTATTTTTATTATTATTATGCTATAGGAAAGAATAAATGTGTATTTCTTTTCTTTTCTTTCTCATCTTAAAATCTGCTTTGTAATTCTTAAAACAATAAAGCAAACAATCTATACAAATTCAGTGAAATGTAAAATGCTTTACAAAAAAAATGACCATTATAAAATTCAAGTGACATGACGCTTTATTAATGCTTGCTAATTTATAGAGCTCTAGTGGAATGTGGGTTTAATACAACATGATTGTCTAAAAGGTAAAGATGTAGTAAACTGTCGTAAGTGTCATTGAAATTATTTAATCTTATAGTCAAAAGACACACAAGTAAACAAATGCATTTAAATGCAAATAAATACATTTATTTAAATAAAATTAATTATTCACTTACTTCACTTCACTTGTGTCAGTTTACATGAAATATATAATTATACATATATTTTACAATATTTATATTTTGAACCTTTGGTCTATAAATGTACAGCCATGGGAACAAGAAAGGCGGCTACCCTCTATGAATTCTCGTGCTTTACATCATAAAACAAACATATGCTCTTTAGAAGGTCTTGAAATTCAGTAAATACAATATCTCACAAACAACAATGCATGATAAATTACACTGTCCCATTATTTATTTAAGAGAAATGAAGCCAGGAATTTAGAGTGTAAGTCATACACTGCCACTTATCACCCCCCACCCCCCAATTAACTGATTTTCAGCAAGTGTAATAACTTTAGTAAGGGCAAACATTTTAAAGGCTTATCATTCGCAGTATGAAACATTGTAGTTCATTGCTTTTTGTTGTTTATCTAAAGAATGGTCCCTGAAGAAAAAAATAACATGTTGGTTGAAAATGCAAACAGTGTGTTTATATGCAAAGTTAAAGTCATGAGATTTAAATATTTAATATACAATGTCAATGAAAAAAAAATATAGATTTTCCAATTTACAATTACTCACAAGATTACACAAGATAAAAAACTAAAAATCTATTTTGTGAATTTATTAATTATCTTTTGCTTAGTTCCTATACTAGGGTTGCGGGGGGGGGGGGGTCCAGGGGAGACTATTTCAGGTACTGGGAATGTTTCAGGTGAAGACACACCCAGTACAGGGCACCAATCTCTCCCTGTGCACTTACTCACTCACACACATTCACAGACATATACCTCAATTTACCTTGAATCCATGTTTTTGGACTGTGAGAGGAAACTGGAGAACCCAGAGGAAACCCACGTAGACATGAGAAGAACATGGAAACTACACTCAGATCGGGATCCATACCTGGATCCCCAGTGCTGAGAGACAAATGTACCACTAGAGATGCTCGGCATTCTGTGGTCACCATTGTCTGATTTTCCACTCCATGCTGTGCAATAACTGTAGACAGGTCTGTCAAACACATGCACTCTGATTCTACAATGTAACTTGTAAAAAGAAAGGCCTGGGGATTTAAAAAAAGACCTCCATCTATATGGTAAGTGGAGCAAATAGACAATGGAACAAGAAGAAGGTGTCTTCCAGAACAATGTTACTTATGTGTTCTGAGCATCAGTTTCTAAATTTGGTTGGTTGCATATGGGTTGTGATCAAATCACTTAAGAACAACAAGGCAAATATATTGGAGTGACCATCACCAGACCCTAACCCAAATTCCAGGCAAAATTATAAAATAGTACAGTGAGAAGGTTATCCCTAGCATTTAGCTAAACTATTAAAACACAATACCAATTAATACTAACACAGTGTGTATAAATGTTTGATCCATTTAAACTAAGTAAACATTTAACATTTAAAAACTAAGTAAACATGGCCTGGAGTATTTTTTTTTTTATTTCTCTTTAAAAATCTTTTTAAGTTTTTTTTTTTTTTTTAATTTTTTTTTACCAGAAATATATGGTGGCATAAAAATGTTTTTGGTGGTGATACACACAGCATGATAATTAAATCTTACATAATAAATTTCGAAATTAGAATTAAACACAGATCTTTTTCATGCATCTAAGGTATGTATTATGCAATGGAAAGGGATGTAATTTAATCAGAATGTCAGGTTCTGATTGTATGATTGCACATGATGTAGGGTTTCTATTTCTTTTTGGGAAATTGGCTACATGAGACAATGATACCATTTATTTGGACAACTCCTCAAAATGAGAAACATATCTTGATGAGTAACTGTTTGCGTTTATGGTCATTTATTTTCCAAAGTTGTTTTATAAATGAACATTTCATTCTAAACTCTTTGTTTGAGTCTGATGGTCCACTTGAGCGGACTGAAAACACCTGAATTAAATATTTGCTAAATTTTATTTGTATCATATGGTCACATCGGCAAACAGTCACCAGATGCCACTGAATGAAAATTAGTCATCTGAAAGTCATTTTACATTAACTATACACAGTGGACTCACAGATTAAGTCTTTTTAACTTTATTTAATGGGACTCCAAAAACATTTACTGGCTTTACTAAACACAACTCTATTTATTGTTTTGGAAACAATGTTGTTTTCCAGCAATTAACAATATAGTTTTGCAACTCAAAATTATATTTCTGCTTTCTTTACCACATATTTTATTCTGTATGTTGGGGAAACAGGATTAAAATAATATGGAATATTTTACTCTAAATAATACTGTAATGTGGAAAGTAATAAAATTTAACTTTTCTTTTGAGCCAGATTAAGAATCCTGTATTCAAAATGCATCATAAGTTTATTTGTAAAGCTTTATTAGAAGTTTTCATAACATTTTATAACCTTTGTCATAAGTATTTTTTAATGTACATATATGTTCATAATCATAGTCATAAATTGGTATAACAATTTGACAAAAGACTATAACACAAAGCGACAATGCATTATAATTTGAATTTATTTAAACTTTTGATTTTTTTGGATTTTTAGACATTCTTACTTGAAACAACTACTACTATGTATGCAGTCTCATTCAATGAGATAATTAATGACAACACTTTACTTTATGCATGTAAAGAAAACTTATACGCTTTTATAAACTGTTATGAGTGCTTATAAAGGCATTTGTTAAATACAAATGTTTTAAGGCTTTATGTCACTGGTCTCTATAATAAATTGATGAACAGTTAAATTATTTAATGCATTATGCCACTTTGTGTTATAAAGCCCTATTGCATGTTCTATAAGTGTGGTTATGTACATCTATGGACGTCAACAAATGCTTATGACAAGTATTATGACAAGTAAAGTTTTACTTTTTTAAAATGAACTTATAATGCATTATGTATACATGATTTAGGTAATGTGTTACCTATTTTGTTATATAAATATTTGATACAGCCTTTTTGTGTCATTGTCTATTTTCACCACTTATCATATAAATGGACTTTGTTGTTTTACAATTACAGAATGTAGTAGAGTAGTGGTGGTGAATAATTCTTATCACTGATGTGGTGTCGTTTTTAGGTGTGTTGTGTTGGTATGAGAGGATCAGACACACTGCTGTTAAGGTGTTCAAATATTGTGTTTACTTATAGCTACATCATTGCTGTAAAATTAGACCTAGAAGCTCATTTATTGCTGCACTGTTTGTGTTAGTCATCTAATCCTTAATCACCGTCACAGGATACTGCCTTGTGAATGGACATTTTTGGTGATAGACTTTTATCAGTCTAGCATTAGCATTAAGGTGACCTCTCACCTTGTCAATTATTCAGAATATCACACAACACAACCTGATTATCCACATACTGGCCACTTTATTACATACATCTCCATGTTTTAACATTTACAAAGTGGAGCAATAAGGCACATGTCTGAACAGTTTGCAAACACACAGTAATATGATATTTAAACCATAATCTTGCATTTTATTGTCCATAGTTCTCCACACCACCTGTCCAAAAAGTATAACACACGGGCACACTGTGTCTGTATAACTCTATTGTGCAAATAAGATGTATAGTATATAAGTAAAATGGAAAAATTTAGTGAAACATTCACATTAGAAGTTTTGAGAGCAGGGTAAGGATAAAAGTTTAAGTGTAAGAAGAAAAGTGATCGGGAGAAAAAAGGGGGAGCAGTTAGAGAGGATGGATGGCGCTACAAGCCACAGGGAGCACTCAGCCAGCTTCTTGCTCTCAGGTGTCCAGTCGATAACAGATGCATTAGTCTGCTACTCAGTGCCGGTTTTGGGTTTAAACACACATTTTCTTAATACAACATGACCCCATTTCCTACACTCATTAATCATGAGACGCAATTAGACTGGCCCATCAGCCTCTGCTTAGAGCCTTAAACATCCTCATACACCCAGCATCGGTTCTGGAATGCGCTTTTACACTTTGTTTCTTTAAAAATGCTTTCAGAAATTGACATTAAATTTTGGTTGTACTTCTGAGTTTTTGTGTTGTTCAAGGTTGAAGAAAAAAAAACCCTACAATAAAATGTTTATTAACTATTTTATTTTTGAAAGTAGATTTAAAACTATTACTGATAGATGGTGTCCGTGTACTTAATTGAACATTTTCAATTTGTGTGTATATTTATACACACAGTTTGTGTGTATATGAATATAGTGCCTATTAATATAAAATTAATTAATTTGGGGAATGGAGGAATCGCCCCTATGGCATCAACATGACAGCTATCATGAATTCACCTACAGTTTTTTAAGTGGGAAGGTAGGTTTGTGACACATCAAGCTGGCAGGAACTGTTTGGGCTGGTTGGTTGCTGACTATTCAGCATTAGACTACACTCTAGCTCACATTATCTGTCTCTGGAATATGGGTGTAGCCGATTCGCAATTTAACAAATTACGTCAAACAAAATTCTGGTGCTACAACAACTGGATGTGGATGTCAGTCAGATGCCAGACTGTCATAGAGAATTTGAATATTATGTGCAACAGCACCTTTAGATGTAATAATTTTAAATTGCTTTATTTGTAATATTATTTAAATGGTTTATCTTTGAGTAAACTGTAAATGAAGAAGCAAGATAAATGAATAATATTCCTTGAGTACCAGTAATTTCCTTATCTTCTGCTAATTCCTGTACTAGCAACAAGTGTCATGCAGGGGTTCCCCATGCCCATCCAGGGGAGAATGTTTTGGGCTCTGGGCAAATACACCAGGACAGGTGCCAGTCCATTGCTGGGCACACACTTAGACACTCAGATTATGGGGCTATTTAGAGCAGTCAATTTAACATGATTGTTTTTGTCCATGTTTTTGGACTGTGAGAGGAAACCAGAGAACCTGGAGGAAACCCACACGGACACAGAGGGAACATGGAAACTCCACCCAGATCAGGATTTGAACCTAGCTGCCCGCACGAGACCCAAGCCAGCAATAGAGTGACATCCCCATTACAACAGCCAGCAGTGGGTGTGTATTAGTTAAACCTCATGTACTTTTATGTACTTGTACATTTTAAAACCACTTTCCTACAAAGGAGCTTACTTGGTTTCTATGTTGTGCATTTCATTTTTAATGTTTTATTTGATTTTTTATGCTTTGCTACCGCATTTCATTAAAGCCAATGCCAGTCAAGTCATAGATTTGTATCAATGTCTCACAAGATAGTTTAAAAAAAGTTACTTTATGTATACAGTTACTTTAAGTAATAGCATGAACAATGGGACACATGGTATTCTAATACACACAGAGTGATGGTATTTCAATGAGTGGCTGCTTGCAGCATTTTCTGTCTATGTGGTTTCCTGTTAAAGTCAAGCAGCTGATTCCACCTTGAGCCACCGATATGACCCTGACTCCAGATACTCTGTTGCAATCAGACACACTACATAGACATATATGCACAGCTTCTAGGGTTGCCAACATATAAAACTCAATATTTCAAATATTGTGCAAGAAATAGTTAAAGGCTCTGAAAATGTACACTATCAAACAAGGAGAAGGTTGGATCTGTAGCAATTATTTATTACATGATAATAATAACAATAGCAACAACAACAACAATAATAATAATAATAATAACATTAATGATTATGATGATGATAAGTAAGAAGAAAATCCATCCATCCATCCATTATCGTCTGCTTAATCCTCTATTAGGGTCGCGGGGGGTTCCCCATGCCCATCCAGGGGAGAACGTCTCGGGCGCTGGGCAGATACAACCAGGACAGGGTGCCAATCGATCGCTGAGCACACACTCACTCACACAGACACACTCTATATGGGGCAATTTGGAGAATTCAATTGACTTGATCCATGTATTTGGAACCCGGAGGAAACCCATGCGAACATGGAGAGAACATGGAAACTACACCCAGATTGGGATTTGAACCGGGAATCCCTAATACTGAGAGGTGAACGTGCTAACCACTAAGCCACCATGCCACCCTGTAAGAAGAAAATAAACCAGATTTTTATAGCATTTTTTTTTTTTTTTTTGGAAATTAAAAGTAATAGAATTTACATTTTATAATATATATGGATACATATCTTAGTTTACATGTCTTACATGTATTTTATAATGTAAAGTAAAATTTAGAATACATTTGTACATTGTTTCTCTAGCAGAACATAATGGATAACACAGTAAAGCCCCAAAGTGTCAGCAATATTCATTCTGTGAGAATCATCCACCAAACATCACACATATACTACTTGCACTGTGTGTTGTCCTGATTGTTTAAGAACAGAGTACAGACAAATAATCAAGTACACAGACATATTTATGTGTGCATGCATGTGTGTGTGTTTTTTTTATTGTGAAGTGACATTTAAGCAAACCACTAAACTTCTGCAACAATAGCAGTTGCACAGATGAAAGTAAAGATGGCCACAATGTACAGTGCCACATTTGGCAAAAGAACTAATCCATCATAGAACTAATACATCATAGCAGCAAAATGCCACAATTTTGATTTGGGCTTACTTTTCTGTAAACCAAAGTACTCTATAGTAAAATGTGAGGCCATGTTTTTAACATCTTAAACTTGGCCAAAAAGTGGGTCATGCAACAGGTCAATGATCACACCATTAAATCTACCCAGTATTACCCATTCCTCAACCCAGTTGCTATGCATAGATGTGCATGAACAAATGTCCAAAAACTGAATCAATTGTGTAAAAAAAAATACTTCGTTATTGATTGTTTTTACAAGTTGTTGATTTATGCGATGTATGTGATTAGTCACTTAAGACTAATCACTTATGATAATGATACAATACGATACAATTTATCATGTGTTGTTCAAATTAGGGTTGCATTTACCTAATTTTAAGACCTTCCAGAAATCATATGTTTTTGTGCGGATACATAGTAACATTCAGACATATAGATTTCTTGGTCTTTCTGTCTTATATTTGAACAACTTTCAAATATTACAAATATACATACTTTATACAACATACTACACTCTTCATTAGCTTTTTCATAAACACATACTTCTCGCTCTCATGCTCTCTCTCTCTCTCTCTCGTTCTCTCTCTCTTCCTCCCATGGCACACACTTAGAGGGGGTGGACAAATTCCTGTGGGCTATCTAGTTACGCGTTGTCATAGTAACAGGTTGGAAGGCAGCTCCATTAATCATTTAAAGCTCGGCCGAAGTGGAGGTCGGCCTGATTGCAGCGGATAGTGTATCATCCCTTTGCTTCACTGGGGACCTCCTTGATTTGAATTAGAAAAGATTATGCTTGCATTTCCCTCCCCACACACCCACCCACCACCATGGCCCAACATCTTTACTGGTCTGTTCATATCATGTGACCACACTTCATGGAGCCACATAGATTAAGAGATCGGAGTCATTCGCTTGTTTTTCAGACACTCGCTGAAACATAAGAAGTGCACAGGTGTCTCTGGCAAGTAGCCTTAAAGCCTCCACAAATAAGTATGATCAAACATATGTATACCTCCTGGAAACATCCTTACTTTTATTTTCACTTCATTCATTGTCTTCCCCAGTCTTTTTAGTGAAAGTGTAATTTTTAAATCTTTATTAAAAATAAAAAAAAAGTTAAATAATTTGTTTTTTTTTAATTAGTTTGTATTTTTTTCTTTTCAGGCTGTAAAATGGTCAATGCACATCTTAAGCTAGCGCAAATGCAGTTTAATTAGTTTGTGAGACCAGCAGGGGTGTAGACATGAATGAAAAGCTGTGCTTTAATCAGCACAGGCAAATGTAGTGTGAGAAAGGCCAATCCTGCACATCTGAAAAGGTAGCTGAAACCTTGGTTTGACAGCCACTGTTTATCCGATCAGGTCTGTTTCAGGCCAGTGAAATGTGGTGACTAGTGAAATGGCTGGAAGTGTTAGCCCCTGAGAAGTGGCCCTTGGGCACTCCTTTGCTCAAGTCCCTCAGCCCCTAATGACAGCGGTGTGAGTTTTGATTTATGAGGAGGTAGTGAGAGGGACACAGAACAACTTAAATCATCAAGACTATGAAATAGGGGCTCAGCAGCCTCAAGCAAAAGTGACTCCCAAAGGTGACTGCTAAATTTACGGGTGACTTCAGCACTTCAAACGCTTGTCATAACTTAAACCTAGACTATTTTATTGTTTCATGAAAATAATGGGAGGGGGTATGCATGAAACAGCTATGGTATAAAGATAGATGTGCTGTGGGAAAATTAAAACGTTCTTTCTTTCAAACTGTCTAAATTTCTATGATTGCCAGATTGAGAATTCAGTGATCCATTGATCAGAACAGTGGTCTCGCAATAGATCTTATGCTCACACTGATACATAATTTGTCCAAGCTGTTTTACAACAGAGGTTTCAGGTGTTTTTTGTATCCCTGCAGCCCAGTGTGTAGAGAATTTTATAAGAAACCTATGAAAAGTGGCCCAATGAGATTATTATTGCCTTTCTTGTTAAAATTAATGATCTCGACACCTTGCTTGTTTAAATTACAAGGCATTTGGCTGGTACTTTGCCTTGTTAATGTCTAGTCTAATAAGTGTTCCATAGCTGAAGTCACAGGGGAGTAAACAGTGAGTTCTGGCCAACCGATCACACAGTAAAAGAGATGCAGAGTTCACATAAATGCACTCTACTGATATAATGAATGGTAAGTTATATTATTCTTCACTTTTTTATATGAAAAATAATGAGTGGTCTAAGACATTGTTTAAAATGACATCTTAGGAAATTAATGCTAAATAAATGCTAACATGTCCTGATGCATCTTCAACCACCTCCTGAATTTTCTGGGGATCTGAAAATTTGAAGATTTGTTCACAATTTTTAATGACTGAACATAAATTTAACTTCTGCTAAGCCTATGACACCAGTTACTTTAGGACAGAAACGTTGATTAATGTTGGACTACCAAGTCTGCAACCCTGCCAGTACACCAGAGTGAAGATCTCCAAATTCTTGTATCTTCACTGAGGATCAGATGGATTATTTCCCAGACTTTACTGAACTCAATCAATGTAAAAATTGTTAAATATCCATTCTACTTTGTTTCTGATGAACATGCTAGACACGTGTGAATGTTTTGTATCTCGGCTGTTTGCTTGTGAACTGATTGCCAAAATAAAAAGGTCCTTAATGCATATTTCACTACAAAATTGAGTAGTAGTAGTCAATTACACCATTTGTATTATGTATTTTTTGATTTGGAAAGTTTCACAACTATGTTAGGAATTTGTGTCTTGTTGGTTACTTGTTGTGATTTGTTGGTTGCATGTCTCTTCGTGCTATATTGCTTTTAGCCACTGCTGCAGGATTGATCAAACAAAAAAATTGGAACCCTTGCCTTAAACTTGTGTTTTCTACATTTGAGAATCTTTAGTTCTGTATTTATGCTTATAACTGCCTTATGCCTTTAAAAATTCATTTATTCATTATCTTACTCTTTTAATAGGGCTGAAGGGAGATCCCCCATGCCCATCAAGGGGAGAATTTTTTGGGCGATGGGCAGATACACCCAGAACAGGGCACCAATCAATTGCTGGGCACACTTACAACTTAGCACCATGCCACCTCTATAAAAATTTTAATGCATTAAATGTACAACAGGTACAACCTCAGGCAAAAATTATGAAAAAATAAATATTATGGAACCGTGAGAAAAACATTGATTAGTACTTTATATAATTATTTGAATTCTCTGAGGCATGGACATGAACATCGACAAATGGTATTGTTCTTTAATCTCATTGAGATTAAGTATCTTATTGCTGTTGCCAGATCAACTTTGCAGGCTGGAGATTTTCTATTGACAATTCTCTATTCTCATCAAATATTTTCAACTTGGTTGAGATCCAGACTATTTGCAAGCCATGGCATTGACATTACGTCTTTCTTGAAAGAAAGTGTCCTTTGCCCTAAGGCAACTTGCATTATCATCGTTTTCACTGACAAGAATAAGAAAATTGTTAAAAGTATGCATTTAATTTAAGATGTAATCACTGCAATCTCTCATATAAAAGTCTTTATATGACATACAGGCCAATATAATCAATGATTGTGAAGTTTACATGGTTTCTTCAGGCAATCATCTTCATAAATTTCATAATATTCATTCATCAAATTTGCCAGTATTATCTCCTTAGCCAAATCAGATTTGTGATTCATCACTTTCATACAGTCACCCATGTTTATGATCACTTTTCTTTTGCCCATGCAACCTTGTTCCTTCCTGTTTGTGTGTGTTACTGATGGCTTTTGTTTGACTTTTCTGAATGTAAACTGAATTCTTAGCAACACAATGTGATGACCTTCTTCATAATCCTTTTTTTTTGCTTTGGACTGGGTAGATCTCTTGTGTTAGCGCCACAATTTGTCAATCTGCTTTGTGAAACTGCTCAGATTTGTGCATTATTTTTTTAAACTAAACACGAATTAAAAGATTTATTCTGATGCAACTCCAAATTACAGTAATTCTATCACATTTTACCAAGAATTGGGTGATTTCATATTTATATGATCCCCTAATCAAATTTAATCTAAAAAAAACTATTGTGACTGACTACAACTTGTATATAACAAATTTTAGTGTTTGACTTGCCATTATTCTTTTATTTAACCAATTAGAATCTTGGAGTTTGTAATTAGGTTTGGCACTGAAACAGAGCTGTGTATTTGTCTAAACACATGCCAAAATTTGGACTACAGTGCGATGGGCAACATCTTTTGCTGGATGAATTTGGAGAAAATTGGAGAGAAGAAAAAGCCTCACCCATTACACCAAGCTGAGTCACAGTGTAACAAGAAGCGTAGGGACATTCCTGTAGGTTAATTTTAATTAAGCAAACCAAGCTTACTTCAGTGGAACAATGAAACATTTGTGTTACAGCTCTGTCACAATGTGTGTGCGTGTGCACTTAAACTTTACACATTCACATTGTAAGGACATTCTCTTTCTTGTGTGGATTACAAGCTGAAACCCACAACACAAATCATTCTCAGGTGAAGACTTTTTTTAATTTTAAGAATAATACTTGTTAGGCTTTAGTCTCTGTGACTTTTTAAAAAAAATTCTTATGGCATTTTTAAAAATCATTATTATGAGACACAATTGCCACTTATACTCAAGCATCTGATCGGCTGGACTACTTGATAAAAATGCACCCCATGAACTTTACCTTCTTCACAATTTAATAGTAATAATGTTACAAGAGTATGCTAAAGTTCCTAAAGTTTAGGTAAAGTGGAATGAGCCAAACTTGTATTGTTCATTTAATGAAAAGAAACAGAGAAGCTGTAAAATAGTATGAGGTGAACCACAAGGTATCATCACAAATTGATTCCAGACCTGCATTTTACTGAGCCGAAAAGAATACCTGCTCTACCTTGTAATCCTGCAGAGCTTTGTCCATTCACCAGATGACCAGCACCCATAAAACTAACATTTACACAGTACAATATATATACCTAATTCCATTATGACTTTTTTTTGTATTTTATACTTTTACTTTGGTTTGTACACATAGTAAGTATTATAAATTTCCCCCTGAGAATTAATAAAGTATTCTGATTCTGATTCTGATGAAGGAATTTATTATTAATTATTGAATTTAATTATTTACTGAGGTTGGTTTTGTTTTTCCTTTCCATTTTCAGCAGTCACAACAGCTCTAAGCTTTTAAGCTTTCAGTCAGTGTAATGCTTATATTGGCTCGGAATAAGATCATAATTGTGATCATCTTTTTATTTATTTAAACTGTTACTCATTAGCCCATTGTTTAATACATATATTTGCATAAAAGGGCATATTCTTATTTTACAGTATTTTAATTTAGTTCAAGAATATTATGATGGACACTAGTCCAGTGCATGCTGGAAACAAATTTTATTGAGCATGCACTCATATTTTATGTTTAGTATTTTTAAGATTAATTAAAATCCTGTAATCCTGAATTCTTAACATTTTGCTACATTTACCATATTGATTATGTTTGTTTGGGATATCAAGTAAGTGGAAGTAAAGCTGTGCAGTGATTATATTAAAATTGACTAATTGTTTAGTTTCCAGGAGGGCTCAGGCAGGTTAAGCTTTACTCTCCAATCAAGAGGGAATAAATCTGACATAGGTTTGCATAAATAAAACTGCAACTAAGTCACTAACATTTTTCTCTGCTGTCATTCAGTGTGAAGGCTTGTATTGGCTTTGGCCACCAGAAAAGGGAAAACAAAATGAATAAGAAGATCCTGTATCATTTCCTGTTTTTCTGCAATCTGCATGACCTTGATCTGCCTCTTCTCACTTTCGTACTCACTTAGAGAAAACTGCCTCTTCCTATGCTCTAATATCTACAGTTTTTTAAAGTATTTCATAACCTTTGCCCAGTTTGCTGGCTTTAGGCAAAAGGAACCCATTTTTTTTTACCACAAACAGTGCCAGTATTTATCATTTTATTTTATAAATTTTTGTTCCATTTCACCTGTCAAAAAAGCAGATTTTTAAAATGAATTGGAAATTGTTTAATAAATTAAGCCATGAGAGTATAGATAATATTTAAAAAGTAAAAAAAAAAACAATGGACGGATTATGACATCAAATTAGCATTGATCATGACATTTGGAGCTCTCCATTTAAACATTCTTTTTTTAGAAGTGTTCATTTCCTTTTTCAATTAGCTGAAAATGTTTACATTACCAGCCTGATTGGATGTGAATAAGAGTGTAAATATGCACAAAACAGATTTAAAGTGCTTATTTTATCCCTTAAAAAAGACGCAACTAAGAATTTCAACCTTTAAAAATTAGCCCAGCATTTGATAAACCCTTAAAAAAATCTTTCTAGTCTTTATCTAAAGCTTATATATTTAAAACAAAAACAGGTGATATACTGAATCCCTGGATGACATGAATACCCACAAGAGCGGTTTAAGCATATAAGTTAAGTTCAAGAGCCTTTTGCTGTCAGTGACCCGAAGAAAACGGGCATGTGCCGGGAAAACAGACGTCTAATTACAGTACTGCCTGAGTCTGGAGAATGTGGAGAGAAAGTGTGGTAAATGTGGCTCAGCACAGTGACACCTATGGAGGTACAGTCAAGAGAGAATGGGCCTCTAATTTATGTCAGCACTATTGCAGGGGTTGAATTTATTGATGGTAATGCAATACGGTGAGATCTGGTTAAAAAGCCCTAAGGCCTCCTAATACGCAGCTTGTCTGTCTTTCATACTAGCCCTTACTGTAACTGTAGAATTTTAGCTAACATGAAAGACATGTGGTTTCCTAAGAAACCATTAAAAATACTTTTCCTTCTTAAACATGTGAATCCTTCCATTTTTCACAGTTTAAGAGAATTATAGGTGAAATTAAGTTTAAATTTATTCAGCAAACTAAATATATAATATATAAAACTAAATAGAGTCTAAATGAGTGCCCTTGAATTATAATCTATTTACATGAGGGAAGAATTCATACTAGATAGGTATAGGACAGGACGAACTGCATAAAGTGAGGTCAGTAATAAAACCAAAGGAAATCAAGGATTCACTCCTAGTAATGGCTGTTTCATGTTGCAGTGCAGTCTATGTTCTGCATTGTTTTAATTTTGTAGATCTGACTAGTTGATGCATTTTTCTTGAATGAGACCCCACATACCTTTAATGCAAAAGTCATTAACATCTGAATGCTACAACTAGTGCATTTCCAAAAATTACTCTTGTTTTCAATTAGCTTGTCAATCTTAGTAGTCAGCCTTTTTAAGAGAACAAACTTGGAAAATTTCCTTGCAAACAATTGTTGTTCAGTGCTCTGCTGCTGTTGTTCAGCTGGTGGTGGACTTATTAACTCCACCAGCTAATGTAAGAAAGGTCTTTAGTTGCTTAGGAGATTATCTTTGTTGCACAACTACTTCTGGGGGTGTAATACTGGTTTTAGTTTTCTGTTAGTTGTAAACAATCTGTCTGAATGTGGGTAGATGAAGATCCAAAGTTTTTACAGATGGTTTGCAACCTTTTCCAGCTTAATGAACATCAACACCTCTTTCTGAGGTCCACTTCACCATCGCATTGATTGAAAACACCAGGTTTTAATTTTATCTTCAAATCATCCGCTTCAATTATCTTCACTTTCTTTAATCTTCACTTTAATTAATGACCAAGTCTAATTTTTCGACTAATTAATTGTTTTACTTTTAATGTTTGTTTAAAAATGTTAAATTTCCCAAAGTTTTTGGTAAACATTACGCAAACAAATGAAAAATTTAAAGGTTCACAAGCTTTCAAGTACCACAGGAAAGAGAGAGCGAGCTCTGTCCATAGACAGTGAACAGATGTACACTTGTCTGGACTGAGTTAGCGCAAGGTGTCTAGCTCATGGGTTTCATTGATATTTTATTACTGTACTTGTTGTAAATATGGCAGGAGAAACATGTTCCTTTAAAGTCTGGGCAGTGGCTTGTCAGCAGACCCAAGCGTGACCCTCACTCTATGCTCCCTTAGGTAAAACTACAGAAAACTTGCCTGTACTGTACTGTAATAAACATCCTAGTGCACACTTT
This sequence comes from Corydoras sp. C115, assembly GCA_019802505.1. NCBI lineage: Eukaryota > Metazoa > Chordata > Actinopteri > Siluriformes > Callichthyidae > Corydoras > Corydoras sp. C115. The sequence continues at coordinate 8,656,473 of JAFMOC010000007.1, forward strand.
TCATCATATTTGCAACCAATGTTATTGTTAGATTGATACCTTGTTTTTTGTGAAATCACTTTCTCTTTTTCTCTCTTTGTCCTATCTTTCTTTTTTCTTTCTCTCCTGTTTTGTGTGCACAAATTTGCAATGTTCTTTTTCTGTAAGTTGATGACTTAATTATGTTTGCCTAAGGTGCAGTATTACTAAATACGGTAATAATAATTCAATTTGATGCATTTAAATATTATTGCTCTTAATTTTAGATATTTTTAAAAAATCATAGTTAAAGTCCCCCTTTGTGTTGTCCAGTTATTTTAATGTAAGCCAACATTTGCTTCTGCCTTATCTTTTCTTAGCCAGCTACAGCATGTGAAAAGGTGTATGTTGAAATAAAGGCATCCACTCTGCCCTTTTAATACCTAAGTACTAAAGCAAATTCTGCAGTCCTTACTATTGTTTTGACTGTACCACTAATATGCTTATGCTCAGCACATAATATTTTTATAAAATAAACAAAGTGAAAAAAATCTGGTCTTTAGAAAGTCCCAATATTAGGTAAATAAACAACAGCATGCATTATTGTTCATTGTGTAATTATGTTACAAATAGAGAGGTTACAAAATATATGGATACTAATACGAATTGGATTGTTATTTATTTATTTATTTATTTATTTATTTATTTATTTATTTATATTTCTGCATGTTTCTTTATATTTGTAATAATATAGAATGCATATTATTATCTATTTCACCTAAAACTTTATCAGAATATCAAAAAAGAACCGAATACTAAGAATCAAACCAAACAAATGACAAAAATATTAAACTGTGAATGTTAATAATGATCTTAATTTTACTGCATTTGTCAATACTCATTACATATTGATTTATAACCTTTTCCATTGCAATAAGTATTAAAAAATATCCTTCTAAATAATTTGAGTTTAACTCAAACATCTTCTGGAGTCTTTAGAAATCTCTTTTGAAATCACATCACAAATGTGTTTTGAAAAACTAAATTTAGTAGATTCCTGTTTTTTTTTTATTAAACAGAATACCATCTCAGTCATCAGTTTGACTAAGGGGATCTTATTTTTTTCATTTTTGCTAATAAAGGTATGTTTACACACTTTTACCACTTATTTAAAAAAATCAATCACCAAGACTTAAAGACCCCATGTTACTTAGCACAACAGTTTCTCATGTGACACCAGTCCTGCATTCCCACAAACTGTTTGTTTATTATATACAAATATTACAACCTAAAGATCAAGAAAGAGCTAAATACTGTGAAATCTTGCACTGATTCTCTTTAAGTTTAGTTCAATGTGGTGTGCCTCATAGTAAACATTTGATAGATGGTTCTTTTATACATAAACATCCTCAACTTTATGCCCAGCGATAGATTGGCGCCCTGTCCTAGGTGTATCTGCCCAGCGCCTGAAACGTTCTCCCCTGGATGGGCATGGGGAACCCCCCCCCCCCCCCCCCGCGACCCTAATATAGGATAAAGCGGAAGATAATGAATGAATGAATGAATGAATCCTCAACTTTAAACAATATTGTGGAATGTTTTCAAATTTTAATATCCTATACATTTTAGTTCCAATTTTCAAGCCATTTTTTATGTGATGCAAGCATCAGATTTAATTTTATAATGAATTTTATTTTAAATACTTCTAGAAATATTTTCTTTGTACTTTTCATTCATTCATTATCTTCTGCTTTATCCTCTATTAGGGTCACGGGGGGGTTCCCCATGCCCATCCAGGGGAGAACGTTTCGGGCGCTGGGCAGATACACCTAGGACAGGGCGCCAATCTATCGCTGGGCACACACTCACACAAACACACTCTACATGGGGCAATTTGGAGAACTCAATTGACTTGATCCATGTTTTTGGACTGTGGGAGGAAACCGGAGAACCCGGAGGAAACCCACGCGGACACGGGGAGAACATGGAAACTCCACCCAGATAGGGATTCGAGCCAGGAATCCCTAGTGCTGAGAGGCGAACGTGCTAACCACTGAGCCCCTTTTCTTTGTACTTTTGTCAGTTAAATAAATAAAGGTTATTTAGTTAAGGTTCAAGGTACAATTAAGTTATATAATTTTTTTAATTCATATTTCAAAATACTCCACTTAATTTAAAGTATTATGTAGAATTGTGAAAATATTTGAGTTTATTGATCGCTTTATTTCCTGAATTTTATATATTACAGATCGGGGTCTCAAATATGGCATGTACAGAGGTAAGGAATCTATTTCTTTTTCTAGTAAGTTTAATTCAAAAGTGTATAGAATATGTACAACTTGCATCTGTAATACTGTCTAATAGAACAATATAAAAAACTGTATGTCTGTCTTATGTCGAGCAAAGATACAAAAATACTATTACTACTACAATCAGAATAAGCACAAAAAGTAATTTTAAGTAATTTATATTTGGTAATTTAGCAAAAGCTTTTATCCAAAGCCACTTACAAGGTGAACACAGGGTTAATCACAACATCCCTGGAGCAATGAGGGTTAAGGGTCTGGCTCAAGGACCCACATTGTTAACTTCAGTGGAACTGGGATTTGAACCCACAACCTTCAGATTGATAGCCCAACACCCTAACCACTGAGCTACTGCGCCCATTTATAATAATTTAGTATTTAAAGTGAGTAATGGTGTATGTCAATGTGATTTTTATTTTTATTTATTGTAAACTCTGCCTTGAAGAGCAGTATCACTGTCGGCTAATCAAATATAATCATCTATAAACAGCTTTGTCTTTTACAACAGGATCATAAACCTAGATCACCATTTGCAAATACTACATCAAGAGTCAAAAACTAAACCTTTTTCTGTGATCCTTCTAACATAAGATAATAAAGGAACAGCATTTTACTAATATGGAACCTTTGATTTTAATAAATAACATTTGGTTTGGGTGAAAGAACACAATGTCTTCTTTGTGCATTGTGGCGCAAAGGGCTCGAATCTGCCTGTGAAACATGATGGAGGTATCGTAGTATAAATCTGTTTTGCTTCATACAGACTGGCTTGTTTTCCTTGATAGCCTAATAATTCTTATTTTTTTTAGTTACTATGACAATAGACCAAAATTATTTGTCCTTAAAATAACTGTAAAATAAAAGAGGATAAATCAGTTAAACAATTAATTTAGCACACAAAGAATGCTTAAAAATGAAGATTACATTTTTTGTTATAATTGTCTGTATGGGTTCAAATCAAGATTGATGAAGTTACCAGAAACCTCTACCTGCAGTCAGTGCTACACAAGAATAAGTTACAGATACTTAAAGCACAGCAGTTTATAAACTTTATATGTATAATATTTTGACACATTTGTGTAATTATGTTCTTTACCTTTTTTTGAAGAGAGGTAGGAAATGTGTGTAATTTACCATATTAAATACATTATATAAGACTACATCCTTCTTGAAATAATATGTTTTATATATTTTAAAGTAAATTAAGATTATGATAGTCATTATGAAAATTTTCAATTTTTCACCTGAGTTTTTTGTAATTTCACATTGTTGTAAAAATAATACATGGACTGTAGAAATAGTATTAGTGAGTTAGTTTAAAATTATGAAGTTAAAATGTGAAAGTAACATATTTTATGATGCTTATTTACATGCTTATATTCACACACACACACACACACACACACACACACACACACACACACACATGCACAAACACACACATACATTCAGTTTTTGTGGTTAAAGTTAAGGTCAACTGGAGCTCTGTTCAGTACTCACTAGAAACAGAAAGAAACAAAAACATGTTGCGACACCTGTAAAATGCTGCTACCAAGAATTATTTCTGGATATATTTCTTTAAAAGGATTGTTCCTAAAGGCATTTATAACAAAAAATGCATTAATTAATATTTTAGGGACTACTTTTCATGACATATTAGATTATTCATTACATTTTAAGTTAAATTATATTTTTAAAATGAGCCAAAATCTTATTTGGTTGTGAACTTTGTATTAAATTTTACATTTATAGTAATGTACTTGTATTAAGTCCTTGTTTGACTACATATATTAGCTTGCATATACATTTCATAATCTCGTTTTAGATAGAAATATATATATAATCGCTTGATTGAGTATACAGATCGAGAAAATTAAGTGATTTAAGGGTAGCCGTTCTATAGTTTTTATAGGGGATATGAGCCCTCTAGGACAAACCATCGCCGCAGAACAAGCTGATTCCTTCTAGATTCGAATAAAAAAACCTAATGCCAGCTCAACATATACAAACAGTGCTTGTAAATCAAATTTATATAGTTAAAGGACAAAACTATTGTTAAATAATTGCACATTTAAAAGTTGCAACTGAAGAGAGAAACGTCAAAATTCAGTATGATGTCAGTTCAGTACATTTTAGATGCTACAAATAGCCCAGATGATGACGGAGGTCGTAGTGGGTCAATTACACGTTGTGTTTCTTATAGTGTGGGTCTTCTGATTAATTGACATTGATCTATGTTCGTTCGGTAGGCTCTCTCATTTCTGATAATATAGTCTGATTGCTGCATCAAGGCGCTTGCATCTGTCCGGTGAACCAAGGAAAAACCTTTGCAGAAAGAATTGATCGATATTATTGTCATATGTAATAATTTGCCACACTCCAAACAGCATGCTCGTAGACTCACAACCATCTTCTTTTAATCGACTTCGTGCAGTGGTTGATTAAACAGCCATGTTTTACGTCTGAGCATCTCTGACACACGTGAGTCCCAGCGTCTGGGTTCAATTCCTCTTATCGCCGGTGAGCATGACATTGTAGCAGGAACGCAAGTCATCAAGCGGCTCTCTCGCTGTCCCGTGGAGCAAAAAAAACCCTACAAGCGGCTTGAGATATTTTATACCATCTTGCCCTAATCAGTCCAATTAGTAAAGGTCGTCGTGTGTGCGCTCGGGTGAGTACCAGGAGGTTGTGAAAACAGGGGACGACTATTAGAAGAAATGCGATCCTCATTCATCAGTGCTGCAATAATCAGTGGCGTTCGGCTCTCAGAACGCTGTGATCACAACGATCCGTGGAAACAAGCTGTTTACAAACACTGTCAGTAGGAGACGAGTAGCCCTGATTGGCCATGTCACTGCCATACATGTCGATGTTAAGCTCTAAAGCTTCCCAATCAAAGTCATATAACAAAAGACTTCCTTTACTGTCTGTATGATCGCATCTATAAGTCAAATGTAAGTGCATAAATAATGCCATCACATCCATTTTAGATTGGATGGGTTAATATGCTCTATTCGCAGTAAAGTAATAGTGTAAAGTCAAAACAAGGAAACCCTGCGTCTTAGTTTGTATGGAAAACTAATTCAATGGTGTCTGTATTCATTAGGTACCCTTTAAGCTCAATAATTGAAAAAACTCACAGAACTTTGGCAAAAATGTAGGAATATTTAAATACTCAAGAAAGCAGAAGACATTTACAATACATTAAAATGTGTTCTAAAGTTTTTTAAAAGGTCTGCGACCAAAAACGGGTTTTAAACATAGTTTATATGATGTTTCGTATGGGCTTAAGTACAACCAATGACTGGGTGTGTAATTACTGGATATAGTACCTTTCAAGCAACAGCATCTACAGCAATAAAAATGATCAACATCGTCGTTATAAACATACATAAAGCTTAATATTACTTTTGTTGTTGTGTCATTATAATGATTAATATGCGTTTATTAGTTTTTACGTATACACATTTACATAATAGTTTATATATTAAATATTTATCAGCATTATTTTTAATAAACAAATAGCTTTTAATTAATATCACTACGAATATGCTTTTTTATTCTGCAATATTTAAAAGCTACAGGTTTCTGTAAAGACTAAAAGTCCAAAGGTCGGGCATCTTTCTGTAGTCTGTTAATCGTGTGAAGCTTTCAGACTGTGTGGTTGTTGTCTCCCCACATCACACACCTGCACGGCTCCAGCGTGTGTAGAAAAAGAAATAATGCTGGCAAACCTTTTGATCCCTCAAACACTAACTTGGCGTTTCTCTCACAGGCGTCAGCGATTTTATAATTTGACGTGACGTGTGACTGCGTTGAACTTTCTTGTGGTCTTGAGGTTGCGTCTTTAACCAGAGATCACAAACCCTCACTGCTGAAGCCGGTGTTTAGCTTTCTGAGACTCAGACTTCGGCTGAGACCGTGATGTGCACTCAAAATTAGGCTACATGAGAAGAGGCACTGTCAGTCAATTAACACAACAGATGATCGGACAGAATTATTTTTCAACCTAAACTTTTTTTCAAACAACTTCGACTTAACAATTTACGTAGTTTTAATAAATGATTTCCATTTTATAAAATGTGTTTTATGTAGCAGTCACGCTTTATTAATTTAATGTGGAAATAAAAATAACTAAACACAAGTTTTTTCTTTGTAACCCACACGAATCTTACCGGCTGCATGCGTCCACTGAAGACTTTCTAATCCATTTTGACTATATGAAACAGGCTAAAAGGACATGTCGATTGTCCGCTTCAAACCCTTACGGTCAAGCTTGTTCTGTTTTGTCCTGCTGAGCACGCGAGGTGGCTCCACGTGTGATATCCGTGCGTAATAAGCGTACCTGCAGCGCCACTGCCCATGCATAACCCAGGATGTTCTGTAACACAGACTGATTGTCTTAGCCCAAGTGCATCTTTGAACGCATCTCTGACACGTCTTTTGTAAAATAAACAATTAACAAATCCATGCATTTAGCCGATAATTGGGTTATAATATTAATATAATAGTAACGAATTAATTTTTTATTTAACGTTCAGTAAACACGTAATGCAAATAAGCTACAGAAAGAGTTAAAGCACACGGTATTACAAGTGCTTCAGATTTAATGTTGTTAAAACACAAATTTTTGCCAACATTTCTCGTACTACACTGTGTCTAAAAAATAATCAAGTGTTCATTTGGACAGCGTGTGGATTTTCCCTTTCGGACCACCGACGCTCTGAGTGCATAGAGTTACTTTCAGTGCGCCTTCCTCTTTACTTTTGTAAAAGCGTATCTCCCAACGCAGCCTCTCTTTGGTTGCTTTAACTGTCAGTCAGAATTTGTATTTTAAAAAAAATCTAATACAGAGCTTAAATCGAGACTCTTATTTCTATCGGTGGGCGGGTTTTAAATGAGGAGAATGATCAGCCAGCCAGGTCAGGGAGCCACCTTAAAGAATATCGGGTTTCTTTGAATGACAGCGTAACCATGGCGAATAATTTGACTAAAACTATTGTCTTATCCTCGCCGTCCCCGTGTCGGATAACCAACCAATCAGAGTTCACATAATCGGTTTTCTTGCCAGCTTAGAATAATGTTATTAAAACATGCGAGGGAGCTTCGGAGTCGGGAGAACGCTATGGTGAAACAGCACAGAAAAGACGACGAGCGACTCACGCGGGAGCAAGAAGTTTCTCTCGGACTCTTTAGATGGATCTACGGTGTGGTTTTCGAGCTTAAGTGTGTCTGCAGTTCTTTAACCCATTTCATTTGAAGACGGATTTTATCGACGTCCAATGTTCGTGTCGTTAATGGACCTCCGTTGCGTTTTTCCTGAGACCAGCTGTGACCTGTAGCTAGAGCGAAGTTAGTTACGAACCATGTCAATGCTTCCAACTTTCGGCTTTACGCAAGAACAAGTTGCGTGCGTGTGCGAAGTCCTGCAACAAGGAGGCAACATCGAGCGTCTCGGCCGTTTTCTGTGGTCCCTGCCGGCCTGTGAGCACCTCCACAAAAACGAAAGCGTGCTTAAGGCCAAAGCCGTGGTCGCTTTCCACCGGGGAAACTTCAGAGAACTCTACAAAATCCTCGAGAGCCATCAGTTCTCGCCGCACAACCACCCCAAACTCCAACAACTGTGGCTTAAAGCGCATTACGTCGAGGCGGAGAAACTCCGCGGACGGCCGCTCGGTGCCGTGGGCAAGTACCGGGTGCGCAGGAAGTTTCCGCTGCCTCGGTCCATTTGGGACGGAGAGGAAACCAGTTACTGCTTCAAGGAAAAGAGCCGCAGTGTGCTGAGAGAATGGTACACTCATAACCCGTATCCCTCACCGCGAGAGAAACGGGAGCTGGCCGAGGCGACCGGGCTGACCACCACTCAGGTCAGCAACTGGTTTAAAAACAGGAGGCAGCGCGACCGGGCGGCGGAGGCCAAAGAGAGGTACAAGAATGCTAATGATTATGGGTGTTAATACCAATTAAGATCATAGCCAACGTTGTGATTAAACTACGTACTGGTGGATTTTCCTCTAAAATTATGAGCTGATTTGGCCTCTCCACAAGACACGATTAGCCCACTTGACCATGTATGTTTTGTATAGGGGATATGTTAATTTAAAAGACTGTAATGTGGCGTTCAATTAGGGTCGCCTATTTATATAAATAATAATAATAATAATAATAATAATAATAATAATAATAATTTTATTTATTATTATTATTTTCTTCTTCTTCTTCTTCTTCTTCTTCTTCTTCTTATTATTATTATTATTATTATTATTATTATTATTGTTGTTATTATTATAACGTTATTAGTAGTAGTATTAGTAGTATCATTAGTATTTGTTTTAATATTGTGTTGTTGTTTTAGGAGATCTTATTTCAATTTTCTCGGTTATAACAGTGGTTGGAGACTGTTTTTGAAGTTCTGTCTTCTACGCCATTCTCTATAACCTAACGGAGCCTTGTCTCTAAGTTAACCAGTATTACAAACTTTATATGCAGGGTGCGTTAAGAAAAGGGTTATGGCTGCCGGGGGTTATTTAATTTGATACTATCTTTTGTATGTGTTGAATGAGTCAAGTTAAAAACCGCAGCAAGCAGGTAATTAAACAAATAATAATGTTAAAGCGGTAGAGGTAGTAAAGAGGTAACACACACACATGCAGAGAGAGAGGGCGAGCGAGCGAGAGAGAATTCAAAATAAGACAAGGATCGAAAATGTGAGTACTATTACTAAAATATGGATGAACGTATTTAATGGTTAATTTCATCTCTCCAGCTTAAACGTACGTTACGATTTACTCTACATTTTATTTTATTTATTATTTTCTGCAGACATATTCTGAACCATAGGCCTAGTTATTAAAGGAATTACATATTGGGTTTAATTGTGAAAACAGTTAAATCAAATCATTTCTTCGCGCAAACACGGGTCTATTTTACCAACGATTCAATAAAACAGGAAGATTTTAAAATATGCAAGTCATGTTAACAATTAATGTAAAATTGTATTAAGTTCTTGTTTATCTACTTGCGTAAATTGTTTTACAATTTCAATTAGAAAAGCTTTTTTAAATATAAAGCGTGTGTTAAAGTGTGTCCTTAATTTGTTAAGCTTATTTCAGTATCAGCCCACTTTCATGTTGCATGTCATTGCTTTCCACAGGGAGAACAACGAAAACTCGAATACTAACAACCACAATGCTCTCTCATCTTCAATGAATGGAAACAAGACAATGTTGGGCAGCTCGGACGAGGACAAAACCCCCGTTGGGACTCCGGATCACACGTCGTCGAGCCCGGCACTGCTACTAAACGCAGCCTCCGCTCTGCAACCTCTGCACGGTCTGCAAGCTCCACCAGCACCAAGTGCAGTTCCTGTGTCGGACTCAATGCACCATCAGCATCACCATCACGGCCTACACGACACCATACTGAACCCTATGGCCTCCAATTTGGTTGATCTAGGCTCTTAAAACACACAGTAATGATAAGGAGCAGGACGCTTGTTGACTGCACAGCATCTGAAAACTTGGAGCAATTGACAGAAAACATAGATGTTATTGGAGAGAGAGAGAGAAAAAGAGAGAATGGGAGAGAAAGACTGTAAGTCTAAAAAGCCAATATAAGTGATTTTGATGTTGTATTTTTTTATAATGTAGCATATTATGCTAAAAGCCACGGAACTATAATGCGACACACCTATGACCTCTTCGTTGCATTCTCGCATATTTGTTTACGTGGTTTTCTGTCTTTTAAAGGCCATAGTAAGTTTCATTTTGATGCGTTGCCATCATATGAAGTGTTTTATTACCAGCACAGCAATTATTCAGCTTAGCTATATTTTTTTATGTTGTGTTTTTGGACAACGACTGCATGTAAAACCTGCAAACGATAACAAAAAATATAAACTCGACCCCACCATAGTTTCATATACCCTTTACAATAAACGATAAATTTCATTTAATGAAAAATATGTGTTTTGCTTTATTATGTTTGTTCATAGAGACCATTTTAAACTATAGTTAATAGCAGAACACAACAGAATTTAATACAAATATAAATATATATATATATATATATATATATATATATATATATATATATATATATATATATATATATATATATATATATATATATATATATATTATTATTATTACTATTGCCAGTAGTAATATTATTACTAATATTATTATATATAAATGCTGTTGTAGCATTGTCAATGAAGACTTGGTAAGCAATGTTCAAACTCCAGTTTCTCCAGTAGTCACTTACCATAAACAATCACACTTGCGAATTTGGTCAATTATTCCACACACACTACACGCATTTAAATTTTAATACCACAATAACAAAAGTAAACATTTAGAACTGATCAAAAATTTTCCAAATCTGTTGCATTGTAATGGACTAAATAAAATGTGTAGTTTAGTAAGTGAACAATTTAGTATTTTTCATTTAAAATAAATTACATATTTAATTTAGTCCATCAGAATGCAACTAATTATTAAATTCATTCAAGGTAATTATGAATAAAACGCAAAGTGTTTTATGTGGTAACTATATTTTCGCTTTCCGATCTTTATTAATACGCATCTCTGCAAGTCTTTAAACTTTGCACGTTAGTTCAAATCAAGAATGCAAGACTTAATCGGTTATTTAATTTTCTATTGTAATTAATTATGTACATGCATATTGTGTATTTTGTCATTCAAATTGTAACATAGCACGTGTAATTTGTTCAAATTCGCAAAGCATGTCTAACTAGCAGACTTTCTTGCATCTTAAATTTTTAAACTTTTAAAAAGATAAGTGACCGTAGGCCTACATCTGAACAACTACAGTGACCAAACTTAAAGTTTTATCCAAAATATTTAGGAAATGGGAAATTTTGCAGTTTTTCACTTTTCCCTCGTCAGTCACCAAATATGTAGCCTTATGCACTGGGAAAACACACATAAAAACATTTAAGCGCATTTTAGTATACGTAATTTTATCGAACAATTTTTGCAGCGAGTCAACAGCAATTCTAACTCAGCAACAGTATTTTACTTCAGGGCCTGATTTCCCGAAAACATCTCAATACAAAAATATCGTAGCTGTGATGCTTATTACACGTAATGGTCACACTGTCATTTAACATTGTCTTTGTGTTAAGATGTTTTTGAGAAACCTAATATGGTTTTGTTTCTGACATGATTTAACATGCATGGACAACATCAGTACAAAGAAATCTTGCAATACGACCGGGGGAAAAAAAAAAAAAAAAAAAAAAAAAAATATATATATATATATATATATATATATATATATATATATATATATATATATATATATATATATATATATATATATATATATATATATATATATATATATATAATAAAGCGTGTGGGAGGTATTTTCTATGTGATACAACTTTCTTTCTGCAACCCAAAATGATGTCTAGTCCCAACTAACCTGTTTAAATAAATCAGAAATTTGTTCGTTTGTTTCTCAAAATAAACAAAACAAAATAAAAGTTTCAGGTTTAGCTCTGTACGATCGACGACCTGATTATTTAAAGCATTTGAGTGCACATGCCAGGGCAGCTCAGTTATTATTATTAACATTTTTTCAACATTTCTTTAACACATTATAATTATTTTGCGTACATACCAAAAAAGCAACCGGGTTTCATGAAAAAACGTAATTTAAGTTAATAAAATCTAGGTTTTAAAAAAATAAAATACTATAAGAATGAAATTTAACCCACTGACTTTACATCATGTTCTAACTTACTCATAAGCATATAAGTTTACGTAGAAATGTGTTCTGATAAATAGACTATTACTTTTTTTATTTACTTTTTTTTTTTTTTATATATTTCTACACAATTCTAACTGGGCAACAAAATACATTTGGCTGATACGTAGCTAATATGACCATGTTCTTGCGCAGGTACATATTGCAGTGCTATGTTTTGCTGTCTAATAGAATATGCTGTAATATTATTTTGAGAAATCAGTTTTTGCGTTGATAATTCAAATAATTTATACTTTAGTAATTCGTACTTTACGTACTACTTCTGCTGTATTATGGTTACTTGGCAAATAATAATGGCAAGTTGAAATTAATTTTCCAGTGCATGTCTTTTCTGATAACAAGTGCCTTATTGGCTGGCACATATATTAGTATTGATTTTGCATATATCCATCCATCCATTATCTTCCGCTTTATCCTCTACTAGGGTCGCGGGGGGGGGGGGGGGGGGGGTTCCCCATGCCCATCCAGGGGAGAACGTTTCAGGCGCTGGGCAGATACACCCAGGACAGGGTGCCAATATATTGCTGGGCAGATTTAGCAGATATATATACGAAATATTAGTGACATATTGGCTAAATGAAGTTTCTATTTTAGATTTAAACATGTTATATGTTTAACCATAAGCTCTTGATACCTATAATAATTTACTTAATAATTGCTTAATTATTATGTATTATACGTTTTGTCGAAGTGCTCTACTACGTGTTATTTATCAGAAATATTTATTTTTAAAATCAAAACACTTGGGTACGGTTTTTTACGATCATAACCGAAGTTTTGTACATTCCAATGAATGTTGCATAGGTCTGTGTGACATGTCATAGCCTACAAAAACAGTGATGCCGCAAGAACATCCTGATATACACAGCATAGCCAACGAAGAATACTGGGCTATATAATGCTAAACATAAGCCTGCATCTATGCTGTGTCAAAAGTGTAAGACATCGTTAAAGACCTACAATCGCATTACTGTCTCTTTCACAAATCAGCATTTACTCACAGAGGGTGGCCTGGTCTTTTACCCGTCAAAATTTACACAAAAATGTATTTTGACGTACAGGCCTAGTAACTAAACATGACTTAAGTTTGCATAGTTATTTATTTTTGCCACTAATTATAAGCTTTGTGACAAACACGTACCGATTGCTTAATGTCAGCCATAATTCAACCGGGTTCCATTTTTTTACTGCGCATGCGTAAATCATTCACCGTTGCTTTTTTTTTAGCAGGGACGAAGGCCTCCGTTTTTCTCACTTCGCATTTATACCCTTCATTGGATTTCAGAACTCCGTCATCTTACAACTAAACGGTGAGAGTATTGTTTGATCTAATCAGTTGGCGATTATTTATTAAATACTATATAGTTGTATTAATCAAATCGATAATTCCAGGGAGACCAATGATCGCTAGACCAAAAGTCATTAGCTGAAACATCACACGTTAGAAAATTATTCATTACGTTTGATATATTATTCCACTGCTCATTTCTAAAATGCTTTAACTCATATTCGTCGTCACAATTTAAAAGAACAAATACGTTTCTCTGCGGGATGTAGCGTGGTCTTCACGTGAAGACGTTGTTTTCGTGTGAACATATTTTAACAATGTTTTTTAGTTTATAGCTACAAATATTTAAGAATAAACCCAACGGTTTTTTTTTTAGCGCCAAAGGGATTTAAACTTAACGACATGCTCATAGTGGAACAAATAAAGACTTTTCTAACGTGTGCAGATGAGTTTCGTTAAGTTCCCTGAAGTTGAAGGTTCCTTTAGGATTCATGAAAGCAAATAAAAAGGAAAGAGAAAACATATTCTTACATAGACTTTGTGTTATGTTTACTTTGTATTACTGTGCCTAATTAATTAATGATAATTGTACAATCAACAGTTTGTTGTTTGGCCCAACTTTGGCCTTTATTTTTGAAGTTTTGAATGAGTAACCATGAACTGAAACAATGAACTGAAATAATCAGTCGTAAAACCAGTAATTAATGTCAGGGATATAGTAATAGAATTCGTTTTTAACAGTGTCTGATTTTTTTTCAATATTCTTTGAGGCTTAATAGATATGGGGAATTTGTATTTAAAAATAAAAGTTAAAAACAACATAAAATTTTGAAATGTTTTGACTACCCACAAGCTTTGTGTGGACCAGTTGGGAGGAGTGTCATAATCTTAATTATGGGCCACTTCTACATAATTTGTCCAGAAGTGTAGAAAATAAATGAAATACTTAAAAAATGATTACATCTCCAAAGAGATTAATCTTTTGCCATCAGATAAAATTGTGTAATTAATAATAATAATTGCTTTGGATTTGCTAACATATTATTACATATGTTTTTTTCATACAGAAAGCAGGTCAATGTGTTATTTAAAATGTAAAGTACCTTGATTTTTGACAAATAACTGCTAAATCAATAGTACAAAGTTATTTAGGAATTTGAATATAAGTTTAATTGTAGGACCTATTCATGATCTAATTAGCCTGTGCTATAATTAAAACTATAAATTTAATTAAAATTACGAATTCTATTTGCAATTTATAAAAGTAATACAAAATAATTGTTTTATTTATGCAGTTGCAAGTTTTTGAAAGACCTAACTAATGAGTTCATTACTCATTAGTTAGTTACTCATTAGTTATTTGTCAGTCACTTATAGCATTTGTAATGCTATAAGTAGCACAAAAGCCTATGATTTTTACATTTTTAAATAATCTCTACATAACATGGAGTTGCTAAAATTTTATCCAAAGACCATCATACCTAAAGCCACATTCAAAGTTGAATAATTATGTTCCTATCTATAAATAATGTTTTTGGACAGACAATGCCCCAAGGTTTGCTCATTTTACATGTGATGTGTGTGTATATATTAACATTTAGACACTTCATGATGAAAGATACTTCTGCTGCTGTGTTGACCCACTGTACACATTAAAAATATATACAACACGAAGCTATTGTTTAAATAATAATGTTTTTTGGTTGGCAGTATAAAATTATATATTAAAGTAACATTACTTGCATAAGTATTCGAATGAATACATGATATATTTAGTATTATATGCTTTATATAGCTTAAAAGACAAGCAAAGCACCACAATGACCATTAATGTAATCAACATGCTTGAAGAGACTTTTGAAGAATATGAAGGCTACTGCATAGCAATTGACATACACATCATTCTGTTTAAAGTTGATTCCCTTTAAATTTAATTGGCAGTAATAAAGATTATTATTTGGGACCATTTAAATACAAATAGATAAAAAAAAATAGACAAAGTTAATAAAAATATTAGTAAATGTTTGCAAAGCTGCATTTAATTAAGCACATTACCTGATTGACATCTATAGTTCATTTTAACCTAACAGATAATTATGCTTGATTTAGTCAACTAATTTTCAATAAAAAATTTTAATCGATTGCATGAAACTACCACACATTAAATAAATGTTAAATTAAGTATATAATATACATTTAGGTTTGGCAACCATGGACATGGACACACACACACACACACACACACACACTGTAATATGTCGTCAAAGCCGTTGTACAACATGCTTATGTATAAAACAAAAAAACATGTATGCTATAATAAATGATTGCATGCAGGTTCGTTAAGATTATGTTTAAAGTGATAACGACAGAAAAAACAAAAGAATAAAAGTATTTTTTTTCTGATCTAGCAGTCATTAATGAGTTTCGCCCAGCAGTGCACATTCGCGTTTACAGTGTTTTATATTAATTTTAATTTGGTGCTGTTTATATCATTGCTGCTTATAACTATAGGGGACAACGTTCTAACGTTTGACTATTTATATAAAATGTGCATCCTTTTATTGTCTGAAGAACACTCCCTTTAGTCATCGCTGTTTGTGTTGAGTGAAAAGAAGTCAACAACCTCTAGTGGCCTCAAGGTTGCAGTGTTGGACGTCTTTAGTAACTGAGACAGGAAGCTGAAAATTGCGTATTTTAATTAGATTTACCTGCAATTTAGAAGAATACCATTGTTCACATAGGCACTGCATCTTGTCTCACTTAAACCTCATACTGCAGTGTCCCACCAGAGACCATTTTATCTTACCCATTACGTATTTATTTTGACTCTTTTGTGAATTGTCTATTAACTATCTAGACAGGAAAATTTAACGTTCTGTTGTGTTCTAAATACAATCTATGTATGTATCTATGTACACTAAATTCGAAACCATAGCTGCAAACGGTGGATATTCAAATAAGAATATTAAATGATGAAATATTAATTTTCTGCATTAATTGCCCTAAGCAGTGGCGCCCTCAAGTGGCAAACTAAGGAACGATAAATACATATTTTATACAAGTGCACACTAACGGCCTTTATTATAATAAAGGCCGTTAGTGTGATAATTATCAAAGCTATTACTTGTACTTCGTAAACAAAAATGGCCTATGAAGCCATAAAACATAAATTAATAAAACGAGTGCACAATCACAATCAAACCCTTATTTTTAAAATGGGCATATGTGCTAGGTAACAGGATATTTGTTTTTTTATTGATTTGATTTTATTAATATCTAGCATGTTTCAAACACATTTAATGCATTTTATTGTAGACTATCGGTAAGTTTGCACTACTGGGAAGTTTGCAAGCATTTAAATAACTATTTCAAACGTTTTGACCATAAGAGATAAATGATAATTACTTAATCTGTCGTGTAACTGTCTCTATTTTTTAAATAAATATTCATGTTATTATAAGTCATTAAAACACTTGTACTCAAAAATCAGTATTTTAATAATAATTTTATAGTAATTTATTAAATATTTTGTTTGCAATGGACAGGATGACAGACGATATGTAAAAGTAATGGTGAAAGTGGTAGCGAGGTGAAGAACAAAGTGCAAACTCGCTGGAGTAGATGGAAAAGAGTGAATCTGGATTAATCTGTGAAAGACAAGTATCTGCCAGAGTGAGATGCAAACTTTACAGGGCAGTTAAGCGTTTAAGAGTTAAAATTAAGGAGGCGAGACTGAGGTGCAGAGGAGGGATTAGATTTATACTGGCAGAAAGACGCCAAGAAGGAGCCGGCAGGCAGCAGGAGGAGAGGGAGGGGAGATGAGGAATTATAATCTGTTGTTGCAACCCCTGATGGGAACACCCGAAAAGATGACGTTCTTAAATGAACATTGCTGTAGTAAATTATTGCAAAAGTAAGATAGTCAAGCTTAACATATACTGGATTTTAACATAGATAATAAATTATTTAAAAATGTACAGAAATCAGATATGCATTACTGTTTTGTATTAGCACTGAGTCTAAGCTTTTTTGAGGTATTTTGTGAGGCAAGTATAATCACTGTGGCACTTTTTTCGCCAGTTACACAACTGCATAGAAAAATGGCTTCTTGCTCATACAGTAAACTATACTGTATAAACATTCTATAACCGCACAAAGCCAACATTTATTTGGAAAGCTATGTACAACTACACATTCCAACCTGTGTACAACTAACCCCAATTTACATTACAAAATTCAGTCCCAGTGAATGAAATAATTGTTGGAATCAGAAAGACTGGTTTGAGTATTTTTTAAACTGCAAACTTACTGAAATTGTTTTATAGAGTATTAAAGAAAAAGAAAAAGAAATAATGTGACTGCCAGAAATATATATTTCATGTCATTTGAGCTCACTGACAACTTTCACTAGTCCCTCGCAATCCCAATTTAGAATCCACTTAAACTAAAATGCATACAAATATTATATGATATACATATTGAAAATGTTGAAATCTAATATTGATATAAATGTATGCACATTGTTGTTTCTAGTCACAAATAAAGAACAAAAAGGAGAATGAGCAGGCATACAAACAGTTTCTCTCCTCATGGTACTACACTCATACATGGCTGATAAACCATATGTACAAAGACAATCTGTACAAACAAAAAAATTACTGCCTATGTTGCTCTTTATTGCTTTGCACTATAATACACTCTGTACATTTATTTAATATATGCACACTGTAGAGTAAATTATGTAACTAAAGAGATACCATCAATCCGTAACCAAATTCCTTATGTGTGTAACATCCATCCATCCATTATCTTCCGCTTGATCCTATATTAGGGTCGCGTGGGGGTTCCCTATGCCCATTCAGGGGAGAACGTTTTGGGCGCTGGGCAGATACACACAGGACAGGGTGCCAATCCATCGCTGAGCACACACTCACTCACACAGACATGCACACATACACACACTATATGGGGCAATTTTGAGAACTTAATTGATTTGATCCATGTTTTTGGACTGTGGGAGGAAACCGGAGAGCCCGGAGGAAACCCACGCGGGCACGGGGAGAACATGGAAACTCCACCCAGATGGGGACTCGAACCAGGAATCCCTAGTGCTGAGAGGCGAACTTGTGTGTGTAACATACTTGGCCAAATAAATGATTCTGAACTGCTGTTGAAACAAAGGCTTTTGTATCTAATACAATGCAAATGCAATAAGATGTTTTTATCTTTTTTTTTCTCGAGTAAACTAAATTATTTCGTCACTAACCACTGCTTTATTTCGTATCTGTATCCGTAGCTGTATGTATATGAGGTTTTTATCAACAGGGGCTGGATTTCCCGAAAGCGAACGTTCTTAGCGAGTTACGAACAACTTTAAGAACGACGTAACTTTAAGAACGCGAATTTTATGGCGTTTTCCCAAAAGCCTTCTAAGTCTCCTAGACTAAGAGAGACTTTGAAGTCGTTCTTTGTAGACTCCGCCCCTGAAAAGGCACAGAACTGAATCACAGATTACCACACAATCTCTCATTATAATGCACAAAAAATAAACAAATAATTTAGAAAATATTTGTTAAAAAACTATATAAACACTAAATAACCATATTTAAATTACGCTACTGTTACAAAAAGAGGGAAACAACCAATTTTTGACCAATCGCTTACCAAGCAAGCTTATCAATGGGTGCACTTTTAACCTGAATTCATTATTCAGTGGCATGGCAAACCAACAGCGTAATATACACTTTTTCTGAAAGCAAACTAAATAAGATGCTTGATTAAGTAGAACAAAAAGACAAATTATATCCATTATTACATTATTTTCCAAAGCACGAGATAGTTCTACCAACAAAGAAGAAAGTGGAGGATGTATCACAAACTATCAGTGCTTGCAATTTAACTAACAGATCAGGCATAAACTGTATTTGGCAGGAACATGAATGCCGTCTTCATTCTCACATTCTTCATCAGGAAGATTTAAGCCAGCCCCAATTGTGCTGATAATATATATATGTATATGTATGTATGTATATGTATGTATATGTATGTATGTATATGTATGTATGTATATATATATATATATATATATATATATATATATATATATATATATATATATATATATATATATATATATGTATGTATGTATGTAGTGCGTGTAGTGTGTATGCAAGTGCGTCTGTGAGTCTTTGTTCGCTGCCAGTTACGAACTTTTTAGTGAGTTACGAGTGGGTCTGACCACTCGTAAATTACGAGCGATTTTAAGAATGACTTAAGTTACGCATGCATTCGGGAAAGGCTCGTAAATTTAAGAACGTTCTTAAGTACGAAGTTACGAAGTACTTAGCGCTGCGACACTTTTGGGAAATCCAGCCCCTAGATAGTGTAGTGTAGGAGATATATGGCCAGTAGATGGCGCTCTCGTCTAATGAACTGTTAAAACTTGCTTTAGCGACGTTCAAAAGAAGACTCACCGGTATCATGACTGAAAATATTGAAGCAACTCAAAGAAAATGTTTTTGTTCTTATTAACGATACTTTGTTTTTCATTTTAGAATAGTTCAAAGGATGGTTAGCCGTTTGACAAGTGTACTAGGAACTAGACTGTACAGTACTAAAAAACTAAACCGAAACATGTTTCAGATTCTAATGCGATTAGGAAACTGAAATGCAATCTAAAGACGTGACTACTGAAGTATGAGCTGAGTATGAGTAAAATTAAGGATGGGTAAGCTCCGAGAACAGTGGTTACATTTAACTGTATTTGGGTCAAGCGTTTTTAGTCAACAATAAGCTTATTACGTGTAGTCATTCAATGTTCAATATTAGCTTTAAAGAGTACCTATGAAATGTCTGAAATATCTTTATACTTTCATGAAATATAAGTATGCTTTAATTGTCACGTCTCACTGTTTTATAAAGGTTTAAGTAAAGTAGGCCTAATGATCAAATCTTAGTTCAGTTCCACATTTAACTTGTGTATTTTGGCTTGCCTCTTGCATTTAAACAGGCATGTGTTGTGAAATTGAATTGTCCAGCTATTGATAGATTTGAACTTTAATGCAAGTCCAGATTGAAAAGATAATTGTCTATAGCTATAGTTTAAATATTAGCATGGCAATGTACTGTGGTTGGAGCTACAGCCTCATGACCACTTTCAAGCGTTGTCGGTGTTCTAGATAACTGGTTTTCCACCAGGAGGCATCGTGCGAACAGTCCTTGATTTAAATAAATAACGAAATTTATAAAGATATACAGTGGCAGGTGGCCAAGCTGTGACGTTATCATAAATCCCAACGGTTCATGGGGGAGATTAAATTAAATAACAGTTATCAATTTGATAAAATCTAAATGCAAAGTCATTTTAAAAGAGTTGTGGTTAACCGATGTTAGTTTGTTTTTGCTTTTATAAAAAAATTAATTAAATTGGTTGTAAGCAAATGCCTTTTTTATTTATTGCATCAGGTTAATTCAAAATATCTATCTTGGAAAAAATCTAGCACTTGTTCTGCTCTTGGAATTGTTCTTAGACACACAGTCTGAAGCACTTATGTTTTCCCTTCTCATTTTTCTGGGGTGGTACATTAGTTGGCACATATATCTCAAAGCATAAAATGTTTTATTTTACAGGTTTAATTCCAGTTTGGGGAAAACAAGGTTTCTTTCTGTATACAGTATGTAGTTTTTATGTGCCTATGTGGGTTTACCCCTACAGTATAGTTGGTTTTCTGCATAACTTCTGTATATTACTTGTAATGTTCTCATTTGTAAGTCGCTTTGGATAAAATTGTCTGCTAAATGACTAAATGTAAATGTAAATGTATTCTGGTTCTCTCCCACTTTCCAGTAGGTATAATGGAAAAATGGAAATATGATATTGTCTCTATGTTTATATCTAATATCTATTTGGAAATAACCATGTAGTCCGTCACAACATTTAACTCCTTAATAAACATTTTGTAAATAGTTAGCACAAAGTCATTGAGCATGAGCAGGTATTGTTTGGGTGGTGGATTATTCTCAGCACTACAGAGACACTAAAATAATATTGGTGCTGTTGCTCAGTGGTTAGAATGTGGAGCTATCAAACTGAAGGTAGACGGCAACAACTGTGGGCTCTAGAGCAAGGCTCTTAACCCTTATTGTTGTTTTTTTTTTTTTTTATTAAAAAAAATAAAACCGAACTGAAATTAAAGGGGAAAAAATGAGTTTTACCATATTCAGTTACCATGAACCGAGTCCACGATTTACTTTATTGGTTACCATTTTTTAAATTTACATTATATCGGTTTCCTCCAGCGATTTCCATGGTCCAACGTGTTACTGTACTTTTTTTTTTACTAGCAACTTGGTTACTGTACAAAACACCGGTACTACAGTCATTGAGCAAAAGGTCCCACAAGATGGCGCAATAAAAACACAAGAATTAAATTCGTACACCCGCCAGTCCATTCGAAGTTTGGGGCTATAAAATGTAAGCTCACTGATCTACACTACAATATAAAAAGTAATGATGATGAATGCACAGCAGTAGAATCAATAGCAGCATTCTCAGCATATCATTTCTGTATTTTTTTTGTATTTCAGGAAATTATGCTTGTGTATTTTAAACTATTGGTTTGACTCCATTATTTCCCCTTTCTAGTCCTTGCGAACGTTAACGGGTTGTCTTGAAACAACTGAGTCACAACAAGACATTTGTTTAAATGGTTTCCTGCTAATAAACCGTTCTCAGGTGGTTTTGTTGGTGTGTCAGAGATTATTTACAGAACGAGTCAATTTCTAAATGGTTCCATGATTGTTGAACAGGGTCACGGCAGGAGGTGGGGAGGTGTTTGTGGAGTGCATGAGGAGTGTATGGGCGGCGCAGCGGGGCTCCGGCGGGAGCGGCGCTAATTGAGAAGCCTGAGCAGATCCAAAGAGGCTCCAATAGCGACTCCGGGACATGCCGAGCACACAGAACAGCGCAAATCCAATCATGAGTCAGATGGGGCACTAGAATCTCCCTCTCTCTCTCTTTATCTCTCTCTCCCTCTCTCTATCCTAGCTCCAGAACTTATAATCCAAAAGGCAAACCCATAGTATTTTTTGATAACCATTATGATTCTTCGTTATCCGATTTTATACTGTCTGATGTATAGTTTATACGAAGATGCCAAATAAATGTTTGATTGTATTGACCAAAAGTAAAACGTACGTTTGGTACAAAGTGAAAATTTAGCATCGAGCAGAAAAATCCCTTCAAGATCCGGCGAAACGTTAAATAAGTGTAAAAATATATATATATATATATATATATATAGCCATTAAGTTGACAAACCGGGCAGTTGGCAGTGTCCAGTACCAGTTTGCGAAAGTTATTAAAGTCAAACGGATGTTATAGGCCCATCTGACCTACTGTACATGAATCAGAACACTCATGTGGCCGATTCCCACTTCCTTTAAAGCTTGTTGTGGGCTTTACAATGGGCGTTATTACAGCCAGTGTCAGGTTCCGATTGATTGAAAATAAAAGACCCGGTTTGTACAAATTGCAGTGTTTTTCAGCTACGTATTTCCTACAAGTATGCGTTTTACTTAGAATGTACTAACAGAACTGAGGGATCATATGTAGATCTCGTCACCCACAATGATAAAGTGCTTTAAAGTCTGCTAAGGAGAGAAGTTTCCCGTGCGTATTGAATAGTTTCTTTCAACTACAAAATATAGACACGTGCTATAAAACCATATACAGTTAATATTTTTGACATTTTGAATTAACTTAAATTTAATGATTTTTTGGGGGGAAAAGCATCAAATGCGCAGTAAGTTAGCAGGTGTGTTTTTCTTTTTAATTTGGTTGCAAATTTGTTTTTAGTCCCTCAACTTTCTTTGCACTGGGTTTATGTCCCAAAAAAGGTTTTTTTTTCCCCCCTCTGACTACTATGCACCTTATCTCCGCATGTTCATTCCGGGTCACGGGGAACCATGGCTCATTGGAAAATGCATGAATACACTTGAATAGAAAAGTTGTGTTCAGTTAACTGATGAATTCAAAGATAGAAGCACAGGGCATTTCTTACTTCAGTCTTGTTGTTCATGTGAGTTTATTTGTCTCTATGACAGAAAGGTTATGGGAAGAGAGCAAATGAGGTTTTCTATCCAGTCAGCCCAATTGCCTGTTGGGTCGAGCAAAGGATATGAACGTATTATTTAAAAGCAGGTCATGTGGTCTGCTAACTTACAGGTCACAATTTTACTTTATCACTATTTATTTTAAAAATTGTTCTAAGTCGTCGTATGTTTTTTTTTCAAATAATCCATAACCTGTACATAAAGCATATATACTGTACGATAATATATGGTAATATTAATAGTAATAATATTTTGACAAAAGAAGGCCAAAGACACGGGCACAATAAATGTTGAATTCCTAATAACGTCAAGCACTTATATAAAAATATTGCAATATTTAAATAAATATGTGTATGGTGTACGGTTTTCAGAAAAAAAGAAATAGTTTTCCTATCATTGACAAATTATTTAACGAAAGGATACTGTCTATTATGTCTACTATGTACTCTAAGTTAATAGTATAAAAGACAGATGAAGGTATAACAAGTATTTATTTACTTATTGTAAATGTGTTCGTCCACTCGGTAGATTTTACGGTCTTACAAAATCTCAGCAATAATACAAATACAAATAACTGTTGTAGTAGTATCAGCAATGATCCGTTTGTGTTTATGCAAAGGACAGTTTGCTGTATCTCACTGATCACTTTTTGTACGGTTTCAGCGCGACTGAGAAGTTGTTGGATGAATTGAACCCGGGGAGCGCTTTTATTCCGGCACTGCTTTTTGCTTTTGTATGAAAGGTCTTTTCACTGCGGCTACAATGGGGTATTGGACTAGGGGAGGAGTCCTTCATAATTAGTCTATTTAATAGCGCGTTTACTTAATTTTTGTATTCATTAGCGATTATGGACAAAAGGAATGTCCGTTGTCGTAACCAATAATTCCCGGTTCGGTAAGGTCCGTGACAGTGCAGCAATTATTTAAGTTATGTTGAAATTGCAGAAGAAGTGTCAGCTTGAGCTGGTTCACATTAAATTATAAGTGAATGTTATACTTGACAGTTGGAAGAAATGAAAGATTTACAGAATACAGTTTTATAAGAAAATGAAATACTGTATTTCATCTTAGAAATGTACACATTAACATAAACACTGAAGAAAGTAACATTGAATAAGCGCTCAAAGCTAAACACGAAAATTATCTTCGTTCAGGCGACCATTTTCCAAAATGTGAACTTCCTGTTGTATAACTCTCCAATGAAAATGAGATTTTTCTTTATATATTAAACAGAGTAACATAATGCCTAGAGCACTTAAAAGTTACGTTTTGACAAATAGTTTATGAACACCAATTCAAGAAAAGTGACCAGGGATAGAAAAGACAACGGAGACGTAGAGTAATATTATATACAGGCATATTTCTACACATATATTACAGACTGGGAGAATGATCGCATTTTTCAGATATAAGCATAATTCAATATAAAATCTTAAAATAAAAATAAAAATCTGATACAGGCATAACGTTTTAGCTCCATATTTGACCAGTACCCCACATCGGCAGTGACATTAGAGTAATTAAAAAAAAGGTGCTTACGACTCAAATGATTGTCTGATGAACATAAAGAAAAAGGATTGCATCCTGGCAGCGCCTCTTCTCTGGGCCAAAAAAATGACGATGAACACCGGGCTCTGGTATTTTCCTCTTCTTGGTGGTCTTGCCAGAAAATATCGAGCGAAGGTAATTTCCTTCGTATTAAAAAAGCTATCGATATATCATGCAAGTGATGGGGGTAGGGAGAAGCGTGTGGTCCATTGAAAGCGCTTGTAAAAAAAGACGTGCTGTTTATCTTTTGTTTTCATTTTCTCTCGAAATATTTATTAGTCTTTATTATCTTCCCCGATATTTCATAATGTTTATTCAGGTCCATATTCCCTGTAAATCTTTCTTTATTTATTCGTATCATACGTCGCATTCGGAGTCACTGGACGTTACTGAGAGGATGGATGTGGCCGTATCTGCGCGCTCTGTCACGCTCGACACACTAGTGGTGGGACTGGCGGCAGTGCAAGGCGACTCGGCCGAGCTGTGCGGAGTGCATTCGGACAGAGAGCGCATCCCGTTTTGACCAATGGCTTGGTGCTGAAGCCTAGAAGAAAGGAAAATGGGGAAATAATCAAAACGCAAATTAACTTTCAAATAAAATTCTAATTAATTAACTGCATTTCCCGTAGGCCTACCATGTATATGCACTAACATTAAAATCTGAACCCCTCAACATAACTTCTATGACGTGTAGGCCTACACAATACTAGGCAATGTTTATTAACTTGCTGCCATAATTACAGCAATACCAGGAATGGGCTGCGGTAAATCCTAATTTCCACAAATTGGTGAATATTACACCATTACGAATTTTAACTTGCAAATTCATGCCTTAAAATGGCATTTGTTTTATTTAGTCTTCATGTGAGCTATTAGTTTAGAATTTTTTGAACATAATAGGTAATGGTAAATAACATATTAGTATTTAAACAACATAACGTAACTTACTGCATATGTATTACTTAAACTCGCCCTAAAATTGGAAAAAACTTATTTTCTGAGTTAAACTCATACCGTATCGTTAGAGGGTTAGTACTGTTCTGCTAGAATATTAGATCAATCTAAACGTTTAATCAATTTTATTTATGTGGCATATTTCTAAGTTAACCAATACCAGTACTTATATTATTATTATCATTAATGATAATAGAACAAAATTTAGTGAAGGATTTATAAAAAGTAACCTAGGATTAAACGTCTTAATTGAAGCAAGTGTATACTACTTTCACTTTTTCACAGTTACTGGCAGTGTTGGTGAAATATACACACCAGTTCCTCTTAAAATAGTTTTTCCTTTGTTTTTATCACATGCATTAACAATTAGTAATGTGTCATATTTCAAAACCCAAAACCTGCACTTGCTAGTCTGGAAAAAAGCCATAACTCGTCATATTACATGAATTCATATATACGTTTTAATGGCTTCGTTTTCTGTTAGTTTCCTTAAAAGTGTACACACGTAGAGTATATATACATAGGTGAATTAAGGATGGCAATGCCCAACTGTAAGAAGTTTGCTAATCTATACCCAGTAGCTACATTTATTTACAGAATATCCATGATAAAATACTTATATACGATATACGATATTATATACATGATGTCATTTCAAGACTTTAAAAGAACATAAATGTAATTAAATGAATTACATTTCATCTGTATATCGTCTGTGTAATTTTATTACATGTAGGCCTAGGTATAGTAAAACATTTGGGAACTTTGATGTTTGGCTGTCTTCAAATTATGATATGCAATTCCATGCAATACAAACTTTTAATAGCTGGGCTTTATGTGGATAGACTGATTTAATGTTAAACGTAATCTGTGAAATACTAATTACTGATCAGTGAGGAGTAAACAAACCACAGCGACATCATTTTGTTATGAAACTCACCGGTTTTTCGCTGCCGCAGCTCTGTCCCTTTGCCGTCGGTTTTTAAACCAGTTCCCAACCTGTGTGGGAGTGAGTCCGGTGGCCTGCGCCAGCTCCCGTTTCTTGCTTGGGTTTGGATATGGGTCCTGCAGGTACCACTCTCTCAAGAGACTTCGCGTTCGCTCCTTAAAACAGTGCGTTTTCTGCTCGCCGTCCCAAATGGTCCGAGGAAGTGGAAACTTCTTTCGTACGCGGTATTTGTCAACGGGTCCGAGAGGACGCCCACGCAGTTTTTCGGCCTCTTGGTAGTGCGCTTCAAGCCACATGGCCTGCAGCTTGCCATGTGAGTCCTTAGTGAATTTATGATTTTCCAGGATGTGGTAAAGGTCGCGAAAGTTGCCCGTGTGGAAGGCGACAACCGCGCGGGCGCGCAGGATGGATTCGTGTTTGTTGATCGCCTCGCATGCGCCCGGCGCCACCGGCAGCGACCACAAGAACCGACCGAGTCGCTCGATATCCCCGGTTTCCTCGAGCGTCTCGCATACGCTCGCCACCTGCTCCGCGGAAAAGTTGAGGGTCGGTAGCTGAAACATGGACAAGTCTTCGGGGGACCGGGCGCTGGGCGCACTGCTCGCTAAGAGCAAGGGCCGATCAGCAAAGTTGGGTAGGAAGAAATGGGAGGGATAGAGCTCTAAAGGGGATCTGAAAACCATGGAAATGACCTGTGCGCGAAAGAAAATAAGCAAGAAAAAAAGAAAAACGGACGAGTGCGAGATTGAATGATTCAATAGCTATCGCCTAATGACACCAGCCTCATAATATCTCTCCCTTAAAATCCACGCGTGAGTGTAGCATTGAAATATTTTGTTTCGCTTTTCTATTGGTCTTCTTGGTGTCGTTGTAGGGTTGTCATGGCAGCCCTGCCAATCACTGTCAAGCGTGCCAATCATTAGCCAGTACGTAGTGGCTTTCACCACTTGTGCTCCTCGCGCAGGGGGTTATCAGGAAGTCCGATCTGAACACCTCCCTCCCTCCTGATGCAGAAGCCGAGCCTCAGTCTATTTGCTGAATGGAAAGAGCAATTAGTGGGTGGAATATTATTGCGATCTTAACGAGACTCGTTAAAGCTAAAGAAGATATGTAGTAAAGAGTAGGCAGGGGTGACGGCGGAGTGGAGGAGGGGCTCCGAGTGACAGTCTCGTCCATGGAATCCACATTTAAATGAGGCTTCTGAGACGGAGTCTGCAGCAGCACGTATCGGCCACTCGTGCTCCACATATTTCAAAATAATGGGGCTTTACATAGTTACTTTTCTCTTGGCACCTAACCACGTATTGCGTTGCCTAAATTTAAGTTTTCCCTAAATTCCACTCAATAAGGTTTATCGCCTACATTTTCCCCAACATGGTTCTTACTGTCATCTGCGCAGATAGATGCCATAGCTATATTTTGCAGATATTGATGCTGGCTCAGCAGCCCTTTTGAGATTTTTTTCATCGTTTTCAATTAGAGGCCTATGATAAGTGTTTCTTCGGTTGAATGTGAGGTTTGCAACACGCTCCTAATGAAATATATCATGTTTTCCTAATATCTGTTTTCTTTCTACAGGATAAGACGATGCGATTTGTCTTTAAACTGGGAATACGTCGCCTGTTTCATTAGAATAAAGGGCACGCCTTGAGCTTTGGGAGCGGAAACAGTGCCGGTATGGTTTTAAGGCGTGTGAAATCCGATATATTGAGACTCGTCTTAATTTCGCAATTGAGCTCAATTAACATTGACAACACTGTAAAATGATAATATTATGTATGTACTTTCAGACGCAACATTTAATCTTCAGCTCTTTTAAAATTCAAAAGCTGTCAACTTAACTTAAAACTAAAAAAAACTTGCAGGTGGATTTTGTGTCTTTATTTTAAATTTAATTCACTTTTTTTGCAAGCTATGTGTTACCAAACTTGTTTGCTATCGTGTCATCCGAAACTCCACCGAAGCAACTCTAAGTGCCTCTTAAATCGGTCGCTTTAGAAAGCTTTGTGGACTGGAAATAACCTGTATTGAAATTCTGAGCACATATTCCTGTTCTAATCCACTCGCGATTTTTCCCTTAAATAGGCCATTGCATGCTGAATATTCTAAGAGGCGTACATCCAGGTGTTTAACCAGATCAGTTTACGGTTGTTTTTTTTTTTTTTTTTTTTTTTTTTTTTTTTGAAAAAGTGCGCTTTTAGACAATCTGGAAAGCACCAAGAAACGAGAAACCTAAGAACTAAAGTGGGATGTGCATAAGAGTCTGGTTAATTACTTTATTTTGAATGGCTTTGTTTATGTTAAGCACGTAATTAACACCCTAAACAAGTTTATTCACCTGGCCTAATTGTCTGTTTATCCCCGTTCTTCCACTGCTTTCGACTTTGCGATAAGCAGCAGGGGGACGAACTCCTCAATACCGACGAGCCATTAGCCCCCTCTTTGTTTATTTAATTCCTGCTCCTCACAGCACAGTACAGGCGCCCGGTAAACTCGCTCGGACGACTTTTCTCAGCATCTAAATTGCTTCAACCTTAACCTGGAAACAGCAAGCGTCTCTCCACTCAGAATTGTCCCGATAAAGGAGGGCTTCAGTGAGGTAGGTACGAGTCTTCAGTGAGTGAGCCGTTAGACCCATATAGTCTCTATACCAGGTAAGAAAAGTTTGCTACCTTTCTCTTATACTATTGGCAACACATGCAGTTATGTTTTTTCTCATCGTTAGCTACGCATGCTTTTTCACAAATTAGACTTATCATTGTCGACATATAGATTGTAGGAAAAAGGTATACTACTAATTTCTTTGCAAATTTTTTATTTATTTTTAACTGTATGACTTCATGTAATAATTGTATTTTCTCTAAAAGATTATGGACACAGTGACAATCTGTCTATTTGGCTATTTTCTGTTTTTCACATTTTTGTCTACGGCTTCTCTTTCCCCAAATACCTTCACCTCTCTGCCCTTTCTAATTTGTTGCAGTTATGGAATTCCTGATGCTGTTTCTTTCTGCTGCAACAATCTTGACAACTTGCTAAATGGAGCCAGTTGGAGATGACCGTAAGTTTGCAAATCCTACGTTTATGAAATCGCAAAAAAAATATTGCTGGACACGGGCTCATCTATGATTCACGTGGATCGATAACGTTCTTTACATAGAACGCTGTTTCTAGGATTTATCCGCCTCTGCACCCGTTGCTGCTATCCAGAAAGGGAGAACCCAGCTTGCAGCATTGCGATCCGTCGAGACGGGGCGCAAATGCCCCTTTCTATTTGATTGATCCTAAGCTTCCAGTCACTTCCCCTTTCACGGTATCTCTGGTGTGCTACGTAGAGGGGGTACAGTTGTGTTGCCTGAATGTTTAGAATTGTATATATAGGCTAATAAGTCAACTGATATCCTCATTCCTATTGATTAGATTTTATTACGGTATACTATATAAGGGTATATAGTCGGTCGCGCCATTGTTTCATAGTGAGATGTATTCCATTCACATGTTTTAAAGGCCGTAAGCGTACGGGCGAAGTAAGCACAGATCAGTTAAGCTACTTTGTTAATATTCGCTGTTAATCTCTCTTAATTCGACCTCCGATATTGGCTTTTTCGACTTTAACTTATTACTTTTAACTTATTGTTTAGGATTGACAATTCATTCTCGGTGAAATGTAGGCTACGGTTTTGTCCTCCGTCACCATGTCTTTTTTGTGTGGTCTCATTAAGTGGGCATCCTGCTAGGTTTGCAGAGTTATACAGCAGCTGTCCAATCAGGGCATGTGCACGGCTTGTTAGCGACATTTAATGAGGCTTCTCCGCTTACGAAGAGAATGGCGCCTCAATGATAGATTTACCTTGTGTCAACTCGTTACTTCTAATGAAGGCATTGGAGTATTTCCCGCTCAATGGAACTGAGCTCCGGAACTGCAGACCCTCTTCTTCCAAGTCCCCTTGCTATTGCGTCGCGAACTCAGTCAAATAGGCTTCATTGTCACCGTTTGGTCCTTGACACTAGCATATCTCTCTCTCTCTCTCTCTCTCTCTCTCTCTCTCTCTCTCTCTCTCTCTCTCTCTCTCTCTCTCTCTCTCCCTCCCCCCATCTCCATCTCTCCCCATCTCCCTCTCTCTCTCATTGAACCCTAAAAGATAACACATACGAGCATGCGCAGTATCTATATTTACACAGTACTAGTCCCACAAATTATTTGCTTGAGAATCGTGTTTGTTGTGTTTACTGTGATTTTTGACCTCTAAAATAAAGTCGCCCTTAGCTGATAATAAAATAAGATTTAGCCATATATTCAGCATCGTTTTAAATGTAGATGTATAATTTAATCTTTATGCGCATTATTATAATTATTATATTTGAGCATCTTAACTTACCGCCTTAAACAAAAAAAAAAACGTTATGCGTAACAAATTGTTATTTAAAACATCGAAATAATGTTAAAAAAAATTAAATAAGGAATTTCTCATTTAAATTTTTAGTTTTTAAGTTCGTAAGTTTTGGGGTTTATTGTTGGAATGCTAAGAATGCAAGCATACTTCAAAATAATTAATATTAGTGATATATCTGTATATGTATGATTTCTCTATCGAATTAATTAAAGGTAAATGTAAAACATTATTATTGTGGTTATCATATCTTCTACAGACTTTTACTTAGACAGATCTAGTTGTACAAATTTGCACTAAATGACCGTGCTGGAGTGTACAAAAGAAATGATACATTAATAATTTGGTGTTTTTTTATCCTTATCTCATCTTTTAATATGTTGATGACAGGGAATGTGTTAACTTATTGACACTTAGTTCATTTTTAAGTGAGTCGAAACCTTTAAATAAGAATATATTTAAAAGTAAAAGATACCTTGTTTATTCATATTTTTAATCATATTTTTTAATCATTAATTCATTTTTTATTAAAGTGGAGGCTGTATAGATGCCTTTAACTGTAGGACAGATTAGGCTAGATGGAGAAGGTATTAATCCTTCTTTCAGATGTTTTATTAAAGAGCATAATGCACAAATAAATCAATGTATGCACCTGGTATTACAACATAATTACAATAAAACATTATATTATTTGTAACTTTTAATGAGTAAAATAAGATTTAGTCTTCTTCACATCATTATAATTATTATCACCACTTTTTCATCCTCGTTTTAGCTAACACATGCTCTGACATTCTTTGATGTTGCTTGTAGTTCAACTTGGTCCAACATGATTAAAAAGGTATGTCTCATAAAATCGCCGTTTAACATTAAATTAATGTTCCTAAACCCTTATTTTATTGACTTAAAACCATCTGCTAATTTGGCAAAATGTAGTAGGCTGGAGTTATACTAAATACGTATATTTTGCTTAGAACTTAGAATTATGGGTGTAGATAATAAAGAGAAAAAATCCTTTACAAATACTTACTTACAAACCAGTGTTCGTTATTTAACGAAGATATTTTCATATTATAATCCCCTGTAGATGTCTGAAAAATTAGATTAATTCATCCAATGAAATACTTATTATATTATATGTATTAACAACTGTCTCGTCTTTGACCAGTCAATAGCCCTACATGTTAACGTATGTAAGCTCAACTGTTTACCGCTGACTTTTATTGACTGTACTATTTTGTTTGACATTATCCGTCTCAATTGTCCTTCATTTAACAAGAAGTCAAGTGACCGAAAAATTGCACGGAACCAGTCCATTATAATCGGACGGATAGTGACATGAATCGTCATCGAGGATGACAGTGATTACTGCTTCTGTGCGACAAGCATTAAAGCATTTTGGTCAATTCACTCACAGAAACTCTTGCGATTATGAAGGTAACGTGCATTTTACCGGCTTACGTACCTGTTATTTAATTGTTTATCATTTAATGTTATTTACGACACTGTAATGTAAAGCTGGAATAGGCCAATAATCAATATTTTTGTTTGCCTTTAACCGTCTGTCAATGACATGCAATCGCAAGTGTTAAATCTTCCCTGACCAAATACATTTTACACATTTATTACGACTGGAACAGTAACATGGCAATTTCACCTAGATTTTTCTGCTAATGATATTACTATTTAGGCTGCATGAATGCAATAATGTATCAATTTAAAAGATTTAAACCAAAATCATTATCAATTAAGTAAATAATCTTACTTGTATATCTTATATAGTCAGTTTACTGTATAGGAAGAACAGGTTAACTGTTTACATATTCATTTTTGCGTTCAAGACAAATGTGAACAATTACAAACTTATGCAGATTATTGTCCACTATATTCCTTCTATTTCAATGAACATATCTATTCACGATAATGACTGAAATGTTGTGTGAATGGAAGCTTTTAGATCCAAGTGAATGAACTCTGTCGGTGGGATTTGGATCTGTGATAGGACTGGACTCGAGGGATCGATAAATTGTCTGAAGAGGTCGTGTATCGGAGTTTAGCTGTCCGAGCAGAATACAGGTCTCAACAGGTAGATCTGAACCAAAAGCTTATTGTACAAGTTAATGCTGCCCTACACACTAGAAAGAGGAGTAAATCACGACCCTATCTTCTGCACAGTATTTAACAAGGCATCCTATATTTTAATGACAATGGAATAAACTCCTGTTGAAAGGTCACAAGCAATTAAAGATACATTTCAACGCAAATATTTTAAAGTAATAAGGCTGTGGATAAATTGTTTAAATAATAATCAACATATTTTAATGATGAATATGTGGTTTTGGACGAACTCCCCACATTCCAAACTCGGGATTGCAGACAGGAAGCGACGAACAAAGGCAGTCATTAAAGTTTTAGTATCGTACTCGCGAAACCCCAAAGGCTGAATTACAGTTCGTGTATTTTGTGCACTTTTCTGTTATTGATCGGTTAGAAAGAAGAAATGAGCATGTTCTAACACGATATCTGATTCAGATTGGCTATAAAATGTTTGAGACCTAAAACCGTCTGGAAAGTCACTACAGGGTCATACAGGAAAAAAGGAAGACGTGCGATATGTATCAAACTAACCTAATCTAAATTTTGATCTATATCGATAAATTTTTAACCGTCGTTTTCAACGATGAAGATAAATGTTATTAAACCTTATAAAACACACAAACGCCTGTGCACATTAAGTGGACTATTAACTTTGAAAGACTGCCAGCTAAATTAAATATGTTAGATCGTTGCTAGACATTCGGTTGAATACCTCTGTTTAATAAAATCTTACAAATTTAGTTAAAATTAAATGTAAAATATTATATAGCAAAGGCAGAATTGTATTATTATTATTATTATTATTATTATTATTATTATTATTATTATTATATTAGGCTACCTAATCTTATTTAATTGTCATATTTTAAAATGTGTGTTCATAAAAGTTTGATAAAAAATATTCGACGAAGTGTAGTATATACACTACGTATTAGAACTGTATATACTACTCTCTGCAGTCAGACTACGTCAAAAACAAAATTATGAGTGACAGCTGTAACGTGTTCTAAAGAACAGGGTGCGCGCTCACAATCAAGATTCAAAATCCCTCCGCCCTCTCTCTTTCTCTCTCTCTTTCTCTTTCTCTCTCTCTCTCTCTCTCTCTCTCTCTCTCTCTCTCTCTCTCTCTCACACACACACACACACAAACACACAGGCGCACATACATCTGCGCGCCCACCGTGGTCTCTGCCCTTTTAATCTTATATTTAAAATAATAATAATAATAATAATCTTTAAAATAATTCGTACTAGAATCATTATTTTCTTTTAATGGGGCAGGTCTAAAGCTTGGTCTCAAACGTCAAGGATCAACATTTTCTTCACAGCACAGAGCGTCTTTATTTCGGTAATAATACAGCAATGTATAAAGGCCAACTTAAGCAGTGATTTTGCATTAAGTTAACGATCATCTACTAAAATATTTCACAGCTGTATAACATCATTAAAGAGAATAGTTCAATCATAGTTCATTGGCTTAATTCCGTATTTAACATTAACATTAAAAATTAACCTTTTAATAGTATTATAAACGGAGTATAGACTACAGCCTGAGTTGAGAACTTTGTTTTTCATAGTTGGAGGATGATTTCTGTGATTTCGGTTAATATTAAATTGATTGCTTTTTTTGATAACAGGCAAATAATTCCATTAGATTGAAAATGATGACTTTCCAAGTCACGTAAATGGCAGCCACCTGGACGAAATATACGACGGACTGGTATCTGTTGGTTTAAGCATGGGATTTGCTCACTGGGTGAACAGTAGAGGTTCGCTGGTTTCGAAGTCAAACAGAGGTAATGGGAAGTTATTGGGAGCTCGTCCTAAGGGCACAGTTCATGTGGAGGTTAAAGAGACTGTTGATACCACTGTTTTCCCTTTGCTTTAAGTCCATTTCCTTCCTAAAAGAGGATGTGTCCAGGCTTCCGCACACCCATGTTTGTTTTCATAGGTTTATGGCATTGGCTGAAACAGGAACGCACAATAATATCACTACGTCATAGGCATTGAGTTTTGCACTTGGCTTTGTGAAGCCACAGAAAGCATGTCCTCGAACTCCAGTCAGTTCCTTTGTGCTGGGCTATTTTTAGTTTTCACTTTAGAAAATAAACTTTACAAGCATATATTATTTTATTCATAAAGAAAACAAATCATTATTTAAATATTACATTGGTGTAATCAAATCACCATGTTTTTTTAACAATATAATACATGTGGTGATTATACATATGGTTTAGTCAACATACTTAAACATGGGCACAGATCTTGAAAAAAAGTGACAAATAATATAGTTTTTAAAATAAATGTTTATATATTTGTATTACTGATACCATTGCTATATCACTAAAAGCATAAGATACAGAGAACAGCCCCCACACCATATTAACACATTAATATTGATTAAAGTGTTTTGGGGTTAATTTACTTCTATATTGAATTTAACTTTTAATTGCCATTATGTTTAGATGTGTAGACCTGTATTATTCGTTTAGTTTTATAAAAGTGTAACAATTTAAGTTGAGCTCCAATGAACTTCTTAAATCTTTAATGCTAATTGAGTATATGTTTGTTTGTAACACTGTCGATTATATAAATCATGTTAATAGTAAGACATTTATATCTCATTAATAAATTTGAAGTCAGAAATGGTGTCTATGAAAAATGATAAATAAAACCATTATACAATTTTCAGCAGACCTTTGTTTTTGTTACTACGACCCATTTGATATATACACATATGTAAACAAGCAAAAATAAAATGTACTTGTATCATGTTTTACTTATGACAACTGAATATTTTTTAAACTATAGCAGTCCTTGTCAATAAACAAATAAGACATATTTTTTCTTTGTCATTTCCAGACACAAATCAATTTACCTAAAGTAAGTTAACTATGTTGATTACAATAAGAAGATAAAAAAATAAAAACATAGTTTTCCATAATCCAGTATCTGTAGTATTGCCCATGAATGAAACACAAATTCTGTAAATAAGGATTAGTAAGATGTCATACCATTTATAAGGACCAAAGGTAATTTGTAACCGTAGCAACTGCTGGAAAGGGGGATTATCAGAGCCATGTGAGCTGTCTTTATGGACAGGGCTGAAGTGGGTTACCCAGGCTACAACTGCATGCATTAAACAATCATATGGAACCACGCAGGTCAAATGCATGTAAATAGACTCAGTTTAGCAGTTTTTGTGTATCATCTTTTGAGGTTTTTAAATTAACATTGCCCTGAATATACAATGTCACCATACCATCTAAAGGTAAATACACCAAATATTTCAGAACTACGGGAGAGATTCAACAGCAGTGTAGGCCAAATGCATTTGTGTATAAATCAGCAAAAAAATCCAAACACTCCAAAATTTTGTAGAAACTCTTCCAAGAATTCTCTTCCAAGAACTCTTCCTATAAAAAAGCTTTTATAGTATCAAGGAGGAGAGCAATGTAGAATGAACGATCATTTAATTTCCTGTCTAGGGTTCACAAAACATTTGTTCATACATAGTACTGAATAAATTTGGTCTCAGAGTTGTAATGGCATACGTGGACCACTGGTACAGACAGAGCATTGCTAGCAAAGTTTTTGAACACCTTAGTTTGACTATTGGACTGGGAACGGTGCAAAACATACACATGTCCAGCCACCAACATCCAGTATCCTTTGGATTAGGGAATGATTTAACAAAAACTGTGCAACAACAGATAGGTTAGTGTTTTTGGCCTTACATGGTACATGACACTCTACATGGTAAAGTGATCAGGCAGATCTGCCTAAGAGAGATGCACAAGGAATGAATACATATTTTAAAAGTCCTCCCGCAGGCACTGCTGTGTGTAATCAACTTTTATCAACGGCGCAACACACAGACACATCATCACCACCACCATCATTAAACCAGTGTCACTGCAGTGCTGAGAACCACTGACCATTTAAATTCTCATCTCATCTCACTATGTTCTGCTTAATCATCTACCGGAATCATGGGGGGGGGGGGTAGTTCTCATGCCCATCCAGAAGAGAACGTTTCAGGAGCTGGGCAAATACACCCAGGACAGCAGGCTAATCCATCGTTGAGCACACGCTCCCTCACACAGACACACACTGTATAGGTGCAATTTATATAGAGTCAATTTAAAGCAGCTTTGAATCCATGTTTTTAGACTGTGGGCGAAAAAACATGGGAAGACATGGGGAGAACATGGAAACTCCACCCAGATAAGAATTCGAACTTGTTTGAATTTGTTTACATACTCTATTTTCAATAAATTGGATACTGAACTATTCTTGGCTCTGGAATGACACTGAAATGACATGACTGTATGTGTAAAGCTAGTGAATTGTGTGAATCAGACACAGCAGTTCTCACTGTGCCCTGTATTTTTTATATAAAGTAAATATTTTGTATACGGTGCATTCAGCATTATTTTTTTAATATGTCTGTATTAGATTCATCCACATATATTGCAGAATAGTAATAATACACAAAAAATGTATCCATGCCTGCATCACATCCAAAATCAGCTATAGTATTAATATTTTTCATGGCTCATTTAAACTCCTAAATACAAATCCACACATAATGAACACTTTTATACACAATTTATTAGTTTGAACAATAACAAGTTAAAAATATGGACCAGTCAGTCATTATTAAGTGTAGAACGGAGACATGCTCTATAGAGCTCAACTAGGAGCAAATAAATCCAAAATCTAGAGCTAACAATTCTGTGATGGTTGGGGTTTGGTTTTCTGCAGGATGGACTGTGGTTTCTCAGAGATATTGAAGACATCAACCAGGAAAACTTGCAAATGGATCTTCTAAAAGAAGGTTTAATCTTGGGATCTAAAGTATGGCTTTAGGATAACAAAATGATAGCAATGAACGGTTGAACATGAAGCTCTGATCCTAATTCTCAAGAACTGAAAGAGAACTAAAGGAGAACTAAAAAGTGTGTGAAAACAAAGAGGCCAACTAACCTGACTTTGTTACACCAGTTCTATCAGGAGGAAAGGACTTTAAATATTTCCTAATCTAGGTGGAGTTTCCATGTTCTCCCCGTGTCTGTGTGTGTTTCCTTCAGGTGTGTGTGTGTGTGTGTGAGTGTGTGTGTGTGTGTGAGTGAGTGAGTGTGTGCACCCGAAATGTTCAGAAGATAATGAATGCATTTCCTTCAGGTGTGTGAGTGTGTGTGTGTGTGAGTGAGTGAGTGAGTGAGTGTGTGCACCCGAAATGTTCAGAAGATAATGAATGCATTTCCTTCAGGTGTGTGAGTGTGTGTGTGTGTGAGTGAGTGAGTGAGTGAGTGTGTGCACCCGAAATGTTCAGAAGATAATGAATGCATGAATTAAAAAACTAAAATGTGATGGTAAAGGGAGGAATTTATACAAAACTACAGGGAACACATGATGGGAAACACAAGAGGCAGGGATTAACAAAAATAACAACAATTAACAAACCCAAGTAAAACAAGGAGGGGGTAGGAGGCTGGAATGGACACCAGCAAGGCCAGAGGGGCAAGTGAACAGTTCATCGCAGTGCAAGAGGGGAAGTGAAGATAATGGTGCAGTGAGTGAGTTGAATGAATGAAGAGTGCCAGGAGACAGAGTGATGGGGCCACACAGCAGAATGTAGGAGTAATGTCCATGACAAAGCGAGGAGTGAGGTCCAGAATGTAGCATGGAGGATGAGCAATGTCCCTAGCAGAGATCAGAGCCTGAGCAACAATCTCAGTTGAGTGCAGTAGGACCTGACCACCTAAATGGAAGAAGACTACAGCGCACAGCTGGAAAAAGGTAGGATCTGTGGACATTCAGGTCGGAAGGGTGGCGTGAAAAGAAAAAAAACACTGTTATTAAGTCCAGATTTGTCCAATTAACAAACCCAAGTAAAACAATTAAGGACCACGGACAAAACAGACAATTATATGCATGGCTAACATTTGACAATAACCACTGCTTGAATTAACATTCTTATAATATTGAATTAGGGAGCGGTTGCTCAGTGGTTAGGGCGTTGGGCTGTCAATCTGAAGGTTGGCGGTTCAAATCCCAGGTCCACTGCAGTTACTAGTGTGGGTCCTTGAGCAAGGCCCTTTAACCCTCATTGCTCCAGGGATGTTGTGATGAACCCTGTGCTCACCTTGTAAGTCGCTTTGGATAAAAGCGTCTGTTAAATGACTGAATGAATGGATTGTTAATAAAAGGACAGACATTTTCAGAAATTATGAGGTTTACCTGAATGGTGCCCAGGTGTATGGTAAAATATTAATGTAACCATAAGTAAACACATTATATAAATACTATAATCATAAAATGGGTTCTCATAATGCATTACATAGAAATAAAAATATATATATTACATTATATTCATTCATTCATTCATTATCTTCCGCTTTATCCTCTGTTAGGGTCGCGGTGGGGTTCCCCATGCCCATCCAGGGGAGAACATCTCGGGCGCCTGGCAGATACACCCAGGACAGGGCGCCAATCCATCGCTGGCCACACACTCACTCACACAAACACACTCTATATGGAGCAATTTGGAGAACTCAATTGACTTGATCCATGTTTTTGGACTGTGGGAGGAAACCGGAGAACCTGGAGGAAACCCACGCAGACACGGGGAGAACATGGAAACTCCACCCAGATGGGGATTCGAACCGGGAATCCCTAGTGCTGAGAGGCGAACATGCTAACCACTAAGCCACTGTGCTGCCTATATTACATTATATAATAATTTAATATAATAAGTTTTGCATCCCAATTTTTAACTTTACACTTTTTTGGGATTTTTCCCAAAAATTAATAATAGAAGAAAGCCTTTGTTTTACAATTCAGCTACTAGATTTACAGATACTACATTTCAACAATTCAGCTACTAGATTTTTTATCAGTAATTAAAATTAAATTAAATTAAAATGAAAAAAAAAATTGCAGTTGACTAATCTTAAAAAAGTTACCCAGTAACGTCAATCAAACACATTTGTCTCTTGTTCTGGACAAGATCAGGAACCTAGTTTAACCACTTTTTTTGGTGTGTGTCTTCTCATATATCTCATGGCTTAATCATGTGGAAGTGACAAACTGACATTGTCCCAACCCATCTCTCTCCTCGCTCTCCCACTTACTTTCTGCCTCTCTCTTTCTCTCTCTCACGCGCACACACGCAAGCGGACAAACACACACACAAACATCACTGGTCGTTCTATTTTCATTTCTTCATTCTTTGTAAGTTTGGGGAAGCTATTAAAGCAACAGTAAATGTCTTTACAAGTGACATTTGCTGACATTCAAGGAAGTGCATTTATCAGCCAAGTACAGTTCACCTTGGTGAATGAAATCCATTTGTGCCAGTGAGTCTGCCTGGTGGCATCTCCATCTCCAGCCTACTTCTTTCTACCGCTCTATCTTTCTCTCACCGTTCTCTCTCTCTAAATTGATGCCCAATGAGCAGAGAAATGGTGAGGTAGTGCACAACGTGAAAGCTGCTCTCAAATGTCACATTGGAAAATCTTTAATGGGCTAAGTGTAGCCTTTCCAACCCTAACTTGTCAAGTAATCAGAAATATCTCTGACTCTTTCCCCTCTTTTCACATTGTCAGGCTTTTGAAGGCCACAGCCCACTGTTAATTACATATTATTCTTATCTATTCTAATCGGAACTGTAGAACCATGAAACTGTTAGACTGCTTTTAAAATTCAAGATATTGAAGCAGCAATATTGAAGCTGTTTGGTTATCAGTTGGCTTAGACTTTGAGACAAATGGCTTAAAACTTGATGGGATGCATGTAGTATGCACAGACAGAATGTGGACAGGAATGGCCAGCCAAAACAGCATGTTTATTTACACAGTTCAACATTTGGCTTTGTGATAAAACTGCAGAAACATAAAGGTGAATAAAACACAATTGGACTTTTCATGGTGCCGTCACTGTCTGCTACTTGTACTAGAGCTGAGGCTCTTATTCTCTTTTGCCTCCCAGTCTTAAACCCCCCCCCCCCCCCCACACACACACACACACATAATTAACACAGAAAATATACAGAGAGATCCATTACCTTACCTGCTTCCATTCCATTACGTAACATGTACTGTTTGTTGCAACTCCACTGTCATAATACTTGTTCCTTGGTTCTTCTTAAATTGTTTGCTATTATTAAATACAACAGTACAATTAATGACTCATGAAGGTTTAACTGTTACTCCAACAGGGAACATTTGTCAGGTCATCCACATAAAAACTGTGCCATAGAGATTTTTAATTGCATTTACAAACAAACTATATGACAAGATAAGTCAGAGGTTAAAAACAGTGGAAGTAGTGGAAAGTTTCTGCAGTGATTACAAAACCATATCTACAGAGGGCAATTTAGATTTTTAACTGTGTACTATAATGCATAATGAAAAAGTTTGCAGATACTGTCACTTTCTTAGTTCACATTGTACACAATTTCTGTGACATGAGTGAGCAAGCTGCATAGAAAATACAGCTCCGTAAATTCAGTGTTTAACCTAAAATAAGGTACTTTATATTTTAGTGGTGAGAAAGTTAATAGCTTAGTGTCATGAGGTATGCTGTGCTTTTATTCAAACAGAATCATCAGCCAATATTGTATGAGCTAAAACCCCTGATTTGGTCTGCAATTAGAATGAGTCTGTTTTTATTTCACAAAGAAAATAAAAGAGCAGCAGGCTTTTGAGTTACTGTAGTTCCTAACTCTTTTGCAGGAAACTCAAATCTATTTTGGGCAAAGTTTATTAATTACATGCACAATATAAAATTTACCTCTTTGTTTACAAAGTGCAAAGTCTGAAAAATGTTTTGAAAGAAACCTGCACCTGTGCAATGCAAAAACAAAAAGACTCAGTATGCAGACATTTGGTGTTTCTAGAGTTTTTACAAAGCCGTGTGAATGAGAATTAGGACAAAATTTTTTTGTGAGGGCTTAAAATATTTCGAAAAAGGAAAGGAATATTGTCTTTAAATTTTTTTTGTGTATAAAGCTCAAGTTACTTTCAATTTACTACACATGAACAAAACATTAAAATGCCCATTAAAACTCAAAACATATGTATAAATTAAATAAAAGCTCCACTACTTAAAACTGGCGGCGAGTTCTGTTAAATACCATGGCTTTTATTTTACACCATTTAATCAGTAACATTCATTCATTCATTCATTCATTATCTCCCGCTTTATCCTCTATTAGGGTCGCGGTGGGGTTCCCCATGCCCATCCAGGGGAGAACATCTCGGGCACTGGGCAGATACACCCAGGACAGGGCGCCAATCCATCGCTGGGCACACACTCACTCACACAGACACACTCTATATGGGGCAATTTTGAGAATTCAATTGACTTGATCCAGGTTTTTGGACTGTGGGAGAACGGAGAACCTGGAGGAAATCCATGCAGACACGGGGAGAACATGGAAACTCCACCCAGATGGGGATTCGAACCGGAAATCCCTAGCGCTGAGAGGCGAACGTGCTAACCACTAAGCCACCGTGCCGCCTTA
Organism: Corydoras sp. C115; assembly: GCA_019802505.1. Lineage (NCBI taxonomy): Eukaryota > Metazoa > Chordata > Actinopteri > Siluriformes > Callichthyidae > Corydoras > Corydoras sp. C115. The sequence continues at coordinate 8,699,403 of JAFMOC010000007.1, forward strand.
ATCAGTAACATGTTCCATATATATGCACTCTGTAGCCTATCTGTTTCACCACTTTCTTTGTTCTTCTCCTTCATTCTGTTCTACAATGATTAAAACTGTAAAGTATTACTTGGGTGATGCATAATTCTGTTGATAACACTGTTATGACACTGATGTGGTGGTAGTGTGGTAATGCATGTTGTGCTTTTTGAGTGGGCCAAAAGCACCTTAGTGTTGCTACAGGACTAATTGTGGTCAACCAAGCAATGTCCAGCTGCTGACAGGATATAAAATGCACAGTGAGTTAACGCGGTCTAAAAACTCCATCAGCACCGCTGTCTCATTCATTCATTCATTCATTCATTCATTCATTCATTATCTTCCGCTTTATCCTCTATTAGGGTCGCGGTGGGGTTCCCCATGCCCATCCAGCGGAGAACGTCTCAGGCGCTGGGCAGATACACCCAGGACAGGGCACCAATCTATTGCTGGGCACACATTCAGTTACACAAACACACTCTATAGGGGGCAATTTGGAGAACTCAATTGACTTGATCCATGTTTTTGGACTGTGGGAGGAAACCGGAGAACACGGAGGAAACCCACGCGGACACGGGGAGAACATGGAAACTCCACCCAGATGGGGAATCCCTAGTGCTGAGAGGCGAACATGCTAACCACTAAGCCACCGTGCCACCCTGATTCATTCATACTTCCAAAAATACATTCTATCACACTATGGCCATTCCACTGGTGTCAATGCAGTGCTAGGAATCATCCATCAACCAAATAATACCTGCTCTGTAGTGTATCTATAGAGGTCCTACTTATTAAAAAGTTAACCGGACAACCGAAGTATGCAGAAAAATATGGAAACTACTATCTACAAATGTTAAACTATAAAGTGCATATAACTACAAAGTGAATATATTCAGAGTGATAAAAACTTAAAATCTACATAATAAAACTTTACATTACTTTATTTCAAGGTTGAATGCATGGTGATGCAGATAATGTTTTACCTTATAGCAAAACAATTCTGATTTTGATTCTCAAGCATGCTTTCTGGGTAAACTTTGCAAGTTTTCTTCATTTTTGTGTTTTTTTTTAAGAAGTGCCAATTTATGTCCGTTCCAAAAACATGCCAGTAGTAGATACAAAACTGCCCATAGGTGTTAAAGTGTCTGTGTTTCTGTTATAAATATTTAATATTTCCAAAATCAACTAAATTTTATGACATGCATCTATACTTTCTCTGACCTCCTCATCACCCTGCTTCATCACACCATTTTTTTAGTTGAGGTGTGACTGGCTTCCTGGAGATCTTCATCCATGGCTCTGCTGACGAATACTGGATGGAACCTGAATATTAATTGGACTGGCAGTCCTGCAGGACGCCCCTAATGGACTCACATATGGTTTTCCAGTTGTTAGAGTTTTTCCATTTGTTAAATATCTGTACATAGCTGTCCTACATTGTTGTTGTTGCCTGGCCACTCAAGGAGGATGAGTCCCCCACTGAGTCTTAGTCCTCCCAAAGTTTCTTCCTTAAATAACAACATAAAAACGAGTTTTTTCTTGCCACTGTCGCTTTGAATTGCTCTTTGGGGGTTTAAAGGCTTTTCATTCTGTAAAGCTGCTTTGACAATGTACTGTTGTAAAAAGTGCTATATAAATAAATTAATTGAACTTGAACTTGATTTCTTTTTTTGCAAATTTCTCAGACTTCACCTACCATGACTCCTTCCAAAACCATTTAGATACATGAAAACCTTTGTGCCCCCTCACATATATTTTTTTTTCTGACCTGGTAACTTAATCTCTTCCTTGTATGAGTAACTCTAATCTTGACACCATCATTGAACTACTTACTACCTTCTGCTTCACCCTTGTGACATCTATAGACAAGGCACACAACTTAAACCTACAGTCATATGCAAAAGTTTGGGCACCCCTATTAATCTTAATCATTTTTAGTTCTAAATATTTGGGTGTTTGCAACAGCCATTTCAGTTTGATATATCTAATAACTGATGGACACAATAATATTTCAGGATTGAAATGAGATTTATTGTACTAACAGAAAATGAGCAATATGCATTAAACCAAAATTTGACAGGTGCAAATCTATGGGCACCTCAACAGAAAAGTGACATTAATATTTAGTTGATCCTCCTTTTGCAAAAATAACAGCCTCTAGTTGCTTCCTGTAGCTTTTAATCAGTTCCTGGGTCCGGGATGAAGGTATATTTGACCATTCCTCTTTACAAAACAATTCCAGTTCAGTTAAGTTTGATGGTCGCCGAGCATAGACAGCCACTTCAAATCATCCCACAAATGTTCAATGAAATTCAGGTCTGGGGACTGGGATGGCCATTCCAAAACATTGTAATTGTTCCTCTGCACATTGTAATTGTTCCTGAGTAGATTTGGAGCAGTGTTTTGGATCATTGTCTTGCTGAAATATCCATCCCCGGTGTAACTTCAACTTCGTCACTGATTCTTGAACATTATTCTCAAGAATCTGCTGATACTGAGTGGAATTCATGCGACCCTCAACTTTAACAAGATTCCCGATGCCACACAGCCCCAAAGCATGATGGAACCAAATTTTACAGTGGGTAGCAAGTGTTTTTCTTGGAATGCTGTGTTTTTTTGATGCCATGCATAACGCCTTTTTGTATGACCAAACAACTCAATCTTTGTTTCATCAGTCCACAGGACCTTCTTCCAAAATGAAGCTGGCTTGTCCAAATGTGCTTTTGCATACCTCAGGCCAACTCTGTTTGTGGCGTGCTTGCAGAAACGGCTTCTTTTGCATCACTCTCCCATACAGCTTCTCCTTGTGCAAAGTGCGCTGTATTGTTGACCAATGCACAGTGACACCGCTCTTTGGAGGTGGTCTGTGGATTGTCCTTGACTGTTCTCACCATTATTCTCCTCTGTCTTTCTGATATATTTTCTTGGCCTGCCACTTTTGGAATTAAGAAGAACTGTGCCTGTGGTCTTCCATTTCCTTACTATGTTCCTCACAGTGGAAACTGACAGGTTAAATCTCTGAGACAACTTTTTGCATCCTTCCCCTGAACAACTATGTTGAACAATCTTTGTTTTCAGATCATTTGAGAGTTGTTTTGAGGAGCCCATGATGCCACTCTTCAGAAGAGATTCAAATAGGAGAACAACTTGCAATTAGCCACCTTAAATACCTTTACTCATTATTGGATACACCTGGCTATGGAGTTCAAAGCTCAATGAGGTTACCAAACCAATTTTGTGCTTCAGTAAGTCAGTAAAAAGTAGTTAGGAGTATTCAAATCAATAAAGTGATAAGGGTACCCATACTTTTGCATCTGTCAAATTTTGGTTAAATGCATATTGCACATTTTCTGTTAGTACAATAAACCTCATTTCAATCCTGAAATATTACTGTGTCCATCAGTTATTAGATATATCAAAATGAAATGGCTGTTGCAAACACCCAAATATTTAGAACTAAAAATTATTAAGATTAATAGGGGTGCCCAAACATTTGCGTATGACTGTAAGTCTTTGCCTGAAAAAGGTAAGTCAAGTATGACACAGTACTGTTGAGTCCATTGAAAGAAAATGTCATAAGCCTTGTTTGTCCTCGGATCTGCATAATTCAAGTCATTCTTCATGTTGCTACTTTCTATAAAGACATATCAGCTGCTAAGACCTTCTTCTTGTCCAAATTATTGTAATCTCTTTTTACTCACACTGTCCAGCACCTCCACCAACTCATTGTGAAGTGAGGTCTTCAAGATACTCTTCTCCAGCTTACTGGCCAGTGGCTATTTATTCCACCCTCTTTTACTTTCCTTAGTATGTTTTCCCTTTTATCACACTACCAATAACAGACTTTATTAACTCCTTACACCACTGGGACATTTTCATGCTCAACCCAAATCTGTTCAAGAGCTGTAGGCCATATTATTGTTACTCTGCCTTTCCAAAACATTACAAATGTGTTATATACCCTTGTGTCTGCATTTCTCACATAGAATAACATTCCGCAACGAGTCCAGCTTCAAGTGTGGTCATTTCACTGAATCAGCTACTCACCAAGGCAACTTTCCAATCCTCTGTCCTCATTCTGCTGAACCTATTTACGGCTTTGGGTGAATCGTTTATGCTAATGACACCCAGCAACACATGTCTTTGGCATCAGATGACAACACAATTTGCTCTTATTCAGTAAGAGTAATTATTCATATTCAGTCTTTGTTTGAAGAAAGTCCCATCATCTTTAAATTAAGCAAAACAAAGTTCCTGATCATTAAAAGTAAGTTTTGAGTAATCACAAACTGAGAATTAAAATTAAACACTTGCTCTGACCTTAGTTTTTGCACTTTTGACATTATCAAATTAAATGATCTAAATAGATAATAATTTCTGAATAAGCATGGTGCATTGCATCAACTACTTTAGTGTGCCATCTCTGGATCTTGTACAGTCATCTCTACCCAACACTATCCACACTGTGTATTCTGATTTGCTTTTTGGTCTAATTGCTTACAGTAGTGTGGTAGCTCAGTGGTTAGGGCATTGGGCCATCAATCTGAAGGTTGGGGGTTCAAATCCCAGGTCCACTGAAGTTACCAATGTGGGTCCTTAAGCAAGGCCCTTAACCCCCATTGCTCCAGGGATGTTGTTATTAACCCCGTGCTCACCTTGTAAGCCGCTTTGGATTAAAGCGTCTGCTAAATGACCAAATGTAAATGTAATGTAGTAGATGCCTTCTGTCTATAATGTATTGTGCAGGATATAAAACAGGAGTTCTCAGCAAGAAAGAGAAAGAGAGAGTTATAGAGGAGTTAAAATAGTTGACATGCAAAAGCTGTGCATGTACAAGTATGTCTGTATAAGTTAAAGTACAAATTTGAAAGGACAATATTGAAGTGAAGGCCAGAGTAGTGGCAACCACTGTAGAGTGGATCTTGCAAAATTCTGCATACATTTGGTGAACTAAGTTAGAAAACATTTACATGATGTCGAACAGAAATAAAGAAATCCGAGCTGTGGTGGTGAAGTTGGTATGTTTACCAAGGACATGCATCATTGGTGCTACAGAGAATCTGTTCACCATGGTATTTAAGGCTGCACAGTAAATTCTGACCTCCTCACTCACCACAAGATTTAGTAGCAGATATTTACTGAAGAGGTGATGGTTAATCAACAACTTACCTACTTACAAATTCTAAATAATAATTAGGAAATATGTAAAACTCAAAAAAGAGTGGAAGATGATGGATGCTGTGCTACAAGAAAATCAAAGTCTGACCAGGGTGCACCAGAACAGTGATCCCATTAAAATGAGTACTGCAAGTGTGTACCTGCAACCAGCTGCACCTCTTTGGGGAGCTACACCGAGCATCCACCTAAATGTGGGGTAGTAGTGGGTTTGCCCCACACACTAGTGTAAAAAGAAAACAAGAAGGCACATGCCAACATTTAAAGTCTCTTCTCTGTCACACCATGATGAACAGATTCTCTGATGAATACACAATTTATTCTTTAAAAACAATTAAACACTGTTAGATTTTTTTTCAGTTTGATATTTCTTTTGGGATGCCAGGTGAGCCTTCTGATGCTTGGAGTACAAATGGGCTTTGCAATTGGGGCCCATAAGAACATGAATTGGACATGGGGAAATACAATGTCTTTGTTTCCCAATTAGGTTGGGCAGGTGAATTGCAAATTATAGAAGATGGCTTTGGCAAGTATACATTTAAATATCACATTGTTTGTTTTTGTAAAGTCTATCAATCAAATCTTATGAATTACTTTTATTTTTAATTGGCTTCTATATTTTGGAGATGTGAAGCAATAAAATAAGCAATTGCATTTGTACAATCTAAGGTTGTTTCTGTTGATTAGGTTAACATACAAATTATAGAAGATTGGCTCAGACAGCATAAGGGATTATTATTACACGTAATAATAAAAGGGGGTCCTAACCTTATTACCTTTAAGATATCATTGGACAAAGACTGATGCAACTCAGAACAAAACAAAAAAGTATGTATATTATTTTAGCCTAATGTGATTGTTATTATGGCATCAGGTTTAAAGTGTGGAAATAAAAGCTAGTTCTGTGTAGGTTACATGCTATATGGACTTTTAGTGTTCAGTACATGCTAATGTGGGTGTGGTTTCCAATGTTGGTCCATGAGCTATGAGGTTGGGATACTAGAAGGTCATTTTGCAGAAAATCAAAAGGCATAAAATGCAAAAAGACCAAATGTAAATTTTGTTTCTAGCCAGCTGAGGTTTAATACACTTAAAAGTAACTTTATCATAGCATTTTAAGTTGTACAGCTGTTGGTTTCAGTTGAACTTGGTTTTTATCATATCTTTAGGTGAGACAAAACAACAGGCACACACATTCCGGAAGACTAGACAGGCCATAAAATTAAGATAAAGGCTGAAACAGCAAAGGTCATTTTCAGATGGTATCAAGGTTGGCAGAGGCACTACAGCCACACAAGGACACAATAGCCGGCTGTTTGCTTGACACCTTCATACCCATAGTTGTCAGTGACATGCATGCACGGTGCTAGACAGCATTTGGAGGCGGTATCTGTCAGTGCCATCATAGGTCTGTAACACATGCACATACAAGCACATAGGAGCTGAGGGAGCAGACTTGGCTATTAGTATTTGTGAAAACCATATACTGCAGGCTGTGTCTGCACATTTCCTCAGATGGCCTGTCCAAAAAGTGCTTTTCTCTGTAAAAGAAAAGCCTTTGAATTTTTCTTGCACCACACCATATAACACCCTGATGGCAGTCAACTGGTGACAAAGTAATGTTTTTTAAAACACTCTATGATATCATGTCTTGAGGAAACACCTCATACACCTGACTATTCAGAGTAAAGACTGTGAATTAAGATGGAAGTACTGTGACTGTACCCGCTTTTTAGTTGCCTGTCAAATGTTTTCTTGAAATGAAAGGCTTCAAAACAATCAACTGTAAATTTACATGAAGCAGAATATAATTATTGAGGTGTAAATGGGATACAACTCAGGCAGTATGATGAGCAATGATGAGAATACAAAATGGAAAAATCATGTTTAAGGGCAGCAGGAACTCACAGTGACATTTGGATGCCCTGCTGTCAGTAGGCTGATGTGGCACTACTCCCATTCTTCTTATTAACTGTCTTCTATATGCAAGTGTCTGGAATTCCACAGCTTATACATTAGACATGGATTGTCTGAGCAAATTAATGATATGCGCCTTTGCCATGCCTGCTTACTGTTGTGAGATTCCAGCTGTCTGTGCGAATGGCCTGTCCCAGCAGGGAGCAAAATAATGTCATTACCTTGTGTCGCATTTTTTAAAATGTCCCACATGTCTGCTTGGAGGGGGTGGCCAGGAATGTGCAAATGGCATGAAAATAATCATAGACAACAACTAATCCATGAGAATTATACAGCGCAGGAGGATGCTGGCTGACTAGGGAAATGGGAATTGAAAACTGCTAAAGACATGTTTATCAAAATAAATAAACAAGTGAATGGGAATGTCTGTCCACACCATCTTTGTTATAACAAATCCAAGAAATTTGAAAAAGAACGAGTAGCAAATGACCATAATAAATAAGAGGATGATATTTTGATACATAGCATGATAGTACCCTCATTTTGTGAATGGCCTGGGATATAGATTATGACCACTACATGATGAATTACAAGTACAGAAAAGTAAACATTTTTAGGTGAAAAGAAAGAATGCTTTTGTACTTAATCTGAGGTGGAATGTGAGGTGTTAAAAGTACACACACAGACAAGCCCAGTAATTTACCAGACTGTTATTAACCATAGCACTTCCTGAAATAGCTGTCAATCTGCATTATTAGCAGACTTAAGGGTGTGTGTGTATGTGTGTGTCTGCCTGAGAAATCGAGAGCACATGCCTGAGCAGGAGTGTTGTGTATGTCAATTTCAGCGCCTCTTAACACACAAAGCATGAAGGATTGAGTTTCATCTCTCTCCAGATTACACAGACACCAATGTACAACCATGAAATCAGTCAATGAGATTACCTTTAATACTCTGGCTGCTCGAGCAGAGCCTGAGGGCTGTTCTGGCAACTCACAGGAATCACCTCCACCATTTTAATCTTACTGAGGCACATCAACTGGGCCATGATAATCCTCATCAAAAGATCTTGAATTCAAACATGTAAGCTAATTGTCTATTAAAAAAAATAGGTTCAATATATATATAAATATATATATAAAATACATTATCCACCAAATTATTGGTTGCCACAGCGATAACTGAAATCACCCTTCTTTTGGACCACAACACTAGAGAGAAATGTGAGTTTGACTATGTGTGGGTAAAACTATAGGGCAAAATTAATTAATTGTCTAATTTAATTCAAAGGCAAGCAGACTGTGAACAGATTGCCAGTTTATACGAGACTGGACAAAATTAAAACCAGGGGCAATTTAGTATCTTTAGTTAACCTGTTTATGGACTTTGGGAGGAAGACATGGAAGAACATGTAAAGGACAAGCAAATGCTAGAACCAAGAACAGCACTACCAAACACTAATATAAGAATAGCACATCCCAGCGTGCAGCAGTCAAATGTGCACAATTTACTGCTAGATCCAAAAACTATGAAGAAAATTTATTCTATAGACATTTACTATTTTACTATCAATATTTAAATTTTTAGTTTCATGATAGTGATGTAAAACATATTACATATAATGGTAAATTATTGGAATATTTAGCATGAAAAAAAAGCCAACAAGTGTCCTGTAGTGGTGGCATTCAGTAAAATTACATCATTCATGAACTGTAATCATTTCTCAGTCTAGTATTTGATAAGGACTGACACATAACAATCGCCATTCATCAATTTATAGTTGGTCTTCGCTTGCATGTGAACTAGTTTTGAGGGGACTACAGTGGCCAACACAACACTGAAAAATGGATGAACTGGAATGCCAGTTGGTAGAAAATCTCCCACATGCTTCACAGTCTTCACAAATGCTTTTAACTAAATGTGTTTAAAAAATTTAATACAGTGAAGAATGGTTTTACAAATTAAAATCTGATAATTTCTTATAGTCTTGATGGTTAAGTATCCCCAGATACTGAAGCATTTGTTTGTAAGGGTGGCTTAGTAAATAAAAAATGACCATAGGTCATCTTTGATTCAGTGTGACACACACACACACACATAAAAGTTTAACATCTCTAGTCATGATTTCTGTTATGTTTCAGCAACTGTTTGGAGAGCCATACCGATCTATTGAATAACTATTACCAAAGTCAATTGATAACTAGTTAATGAGTATGAATTGCTGTTCTTCAGGAAAGATGAAGCTGAAGTATAAAATACTAGTGACTGCAGAAATTTAGACACTTCACAGTTACTCATGTAACCATACACTTATGTGTTTGTATAGATCCTTTCCATGCTGCCAGACACTAATATCAATTTATCACTATGTGACTGTCAATAGCAAAAAGTTTCATGTGGTATATACTTTAACATGGATGTCTGCCTCATGATTACATTGTACCATATTGTATTAACTGTTTTTTGTAGTTCACACTCAATATTGGATTGATATATATACTATACTATAAAGCAGGTAAAAAACTAAAATATAATCCACTAAATAGTGCAGTCAAGAAGGAGCAGTTTGCTCTGCAACACAAAAAGCTTTTTTCAAGTAAACATTTTTTCTCAAGATTATCAATAATATTTGTGGGTGTGTCAGTCTTGCAAAAATTAATGGCTTCATAAATATTTTCCTTCAGACTCTCTCTCCCTCCCTGCTCTTTCAGTAGGTGTGTGTGTGTGTGTGTGTGTGTGTGTGTGTGTCAAGGACATTAGAAGGCTGGGACTCTGATGGACACAAGTGTGGAGGGGATGTGATAGTGAGTTGATGCAATGTCACTCCTACTTTGATCCAAAGTGAGAGTCTCTTTTTTTCTTAAATTTTGTATTACTAACTTACTCCCCTTGTTGTATTTATAATTTTTTAGTGTAACCGTATTTTGTTTCATTCTTAACCCCTCACAAAGGATTCAGTTGTAATACAGAGAAAAATTAAGGAGAGGAAAGAGGACAGAGAACTACTGGTAGAAAGGGAATTTTATATATGCTTTATCTGCAAATCTGTATGACATGGTTTTATGGTGGTGGGTCGAGCACGTCCACCATACACAGACAGGCCATGTCACTTCCTCACATTGCTTTTGAAGGGATACTAGCTACAGACTTGAACATACTGTACAAAAACATACATTTAACTGAGTATTCAATACTGTGTGTAGTCAGTGGGTGCACAATTTTAGAAAATATTATATATAAAAAAAAATTATATATATATTATAAAAATATAAATATATATATATATATATATATATATATATATATATATATATATATATATATATATATAAAAACATACATACATACATACAGACACACACAGATACTCATGACACATAAAAAGCATAGTGCATGTCGTGTCTGCACTGACCCATGACAAGCAAATGTGACATAAGATCTGGATCCTGTACTCTTCTTTCTACTCTAGGGGCCATTTGTCAGCTTATCCATTGGCCATCTGACTTGTTCATTCTGTGCTGGATGACAAAAAAAAAACAACTTGACCAACTCATCTGCAGTTATACAGTCCTGGTCTTGATACCAGATTAAGTAAAGGTGTTTGCACTCTTAGCCTCAGGCCTTATAGGAAGTAAGGAACAGAAACTATAAAAAAAAGGGGTCAAATTGCCTTTCAGCTGCCAAAATCTTCAAATCGTTAGGAAATTACCTCAGGAGTGAGGGCCAGCAATTTGTTTCTATTCTGAGTGTTGAGAATGAGCTGGCCACTTGAATTACTTAATTTTAGAGTTTGATAAACACACAAACATGCCATACTCCATGTGGTCCAGACTCTCTTCAAAAGGATATGTTTACATGCAGAGAGAATAGCAGAAACAATCGATGGTTGTTCCATTGATGCACATGCTAAAATGCAGTTTGCCATTTTAGCAATTTTGCCATGTCCAGATTCTGCTGTAGGAATTATTTGATCAATATTATGGCTGGCTAATAGTGAAGAGTAAATTATACAATCAATGCTACTCCCCTTGTGTGTGGAAGTGAGAGCGATACACCAAATGGCATTATTTTGGGACATGTTCAGAAGGCAAAATTCTAATTTGGCTGAATTTGGGCCTAATCAAATCACACTGTTATTTTTATTTTTTTTTACTTTTTTCCCTTCTGCTTCAGTCAAGGAAGTAACACATGTTTCCTATATGGAAACATTAATTTCATTTTATACTATGTCATGTAGTTTCATTCACAATATTTAACATATGTTTTTAAAGATGTCTATGAATAAATTGAATGTTTTAGAGCTATAGCACACTAGAAATATGTTCGACTGCTTAACAAAATAGGCTGATTGATCTTTCAGTACCCATTAGTTTTATGATAGTTTTTGTCTATTGATGTTTTGTTGAGTTAAATTTGTCGGGTGGTAACAGATAATGGTGATCCGATGGTCAGATAATGTCAGTTGATCAAGAAAACAATTTTATGTAATGGTAACACTGCCAGGAGCAAAAAAAAAGTCTCTGAATTTAACCAGGGGCGGATGAAAATGTACAGAAAAACCAATATGCACAATGTTACCAATATGCACAAAGAGGATAAGTACAACAAACTTTAAAGTTTGTTAAAACAGCACATACTATGACATAATATATACCAGACTATGATATTTAGCATAAACTTCTATGCACTGAAACAGGGAATAAGAAATCTAAGTAGACCTTGTAAAATAAGGAAAATACTTTAAAAGACTTATGAACTCATAGTTTGAGTCCAAAACTTTATCAGTGTGACCACACCAAGAGACAAAAGCAGAATTGGCTACATAAACAAAATAATATATATATATATATATATATATATATATATATATATATATATATATATATATATATATATATATATATATATGTTTACTCATAACACTTCCTAAATAGAAAAATATTAATTGCTTGCTATGATGCATTTTAAGCCAAATTTAAAGTAGCTTATCAGTATTAGACAACAAAGGTCCACTTTAGTCATTTAAATTATCTGATTTAAATGCTGCAGTAGTGCAGCTAAGTGCCTCCGTTTTGCAGTCATTGAGATTCCAGTGCTACAGCAGTTCTTTTTAAAGTATGATGAAGTCATGAGTTTGCACTCAATCTCCACACGTTCTCTTCAGTCAGCAGGGTATTTGGCTCACCCTTTCAGTTTGACATGATACAGGAGGACAGGTGAGCAGCTCAACTCATTTTTACAGACACATCACTGGCTCATTGCACTCTCCTTGTCTCCCACTCTCCCTGTTTTAGAAATACCCTACCTATTGACCTTTTGAATAAGACTAGCCAGACAAGCAAATGATTACACACACACACACACACACACACACACACACACACTTTAATGCAAAACTGTAGGCATGTTTGGTTAAATTAAGTGTGTTCACCTCCTCCAAATTGGGAAGCATGAACTTATTTTAACTAAAAAATTCATATTAATAACTTTATAAGTAATTCAGGCCAAAGAATTGGCTTTGTAAAACTTTCCAATAGACATGTAATAAGGGAAATCGAAAATGCAACACTACATGTAGATAGGTATTTTCTGCTTGAAGACTCTCCACTGAGAAATTTTATCATAAAATGTCAAGGCAGAGGAATTATGAAGGTCAAAAGAAAATCTATTGGACAAATTGCTTGTGTGCAAATCAACACCTCAATAAGACTTCAAATAAATTTCAGGAAGGAGACAGGAGTGATACATCATTCCAATAAGCAGTGTTGTTTCCACCCAAAAAATATATTACCTTCACCTTGTCATAACCTAACATGAAGTGTAATACAAAACATCTAGACTCTTTGAGTTCTGGAGAATGTCATCATGTGAATGGCAAAAAGAACACCCTGAATTGGTCACCTGTCCATTGCAAGGCACTTTACTTACAAAATACCATAATAAGTTTATATACAATTACATTCTGTTTTGTTTTTTTTTTCCTAGAAATGAAAACAAGAAAGCATTCTTATTAATTAATCAAAAAACTAAGTTGATCACACAAACACACAGTTAAAGACAAAATATTAAAAGTTGACTGCTGATGTAAAGTAAAGTATTTCCTCTCTCATACATTTGACAGACTTTGTATAATTTGGTAAATAAAATTGCAATTATATAAACATAAAACTAAGCATTTACCCTAGGATTTTTGCTCATGTGGTGATTAATTTTACACAGGTGATTATTTAAAAATAATCAAACATGATCTTTTCCTTTGTAATCCTATTGTACATTTATAATCTCACATCTGTGTGCTGCATATCTGTAATCCAATCATTGGCAATGAAACACAGAGTCTATTCTAGGGTAATAAGTTCCTGCAGTATACAGTTTATCTGTTTTTTGCTGTCTGTCTGTCTTAATGAGTAGGGTATCAAAGTGCAGATTACTATCAGGTATTAAATCAAAAAAGAAATAAACTTTATGTTCAAAATGCTTAATATCATCAATGTGCATTTAAAGTGAAACTTCTATCATTCTACTTGAAAGCTGGCAAAATTGAGCAGGATTTATATTTTAGCATTTGTTTTAATGCTTTAGTTTATTGCCACTTATTTAATCAGATCATTTTGTATTTCGCCTTGTATTCGATTTTCTTTAACAAAACATAGTGCAGAATTACTATTAAGTTTAATGTGAAAAACCAAGACCAAGAAATACAACTCATTCATAGCAAATCAGAAGTATTTGGTTGGTTGGGAATTACTGACTTTTATAGTGTCTGTTGGGCAAATGTTGTAAAAGGAGCAATCTTTTGTGTAAATGAGTGATCTTATCTTTCTCTCGCTTCCCGCCTTGTCTTTCTCTTGCTTCGTCTTTACCTTTTTTTGGCTGTTCTGGTAAAATATCATTGCTGTTTATGTTAAGGATTAAAATGGAATTGGGCAGAAGCTGGTTGTTCTGTGGAGATAGAGATAAGATGCCGGCTTTGAGTGGGCTCTGAGTGGGGGGCTGGAGCTTAGTCGGGGCCCCTCTTATCGCAGCCCATGCCACAAGCTCTATATGAAGTTGTTCATACTAATTAGTCCTGGCAGGAGTAGATTTCATGAGCAGATTTGAGAGTGAATCTAGCCAGGATGTTAATGCAGAGAGAGATGTGCACTTGCATGCAAACATACACAGGCAAGCAAAGCTGCTTATCCACCTTTATTTAATTTAATAATAAGAATTGGTGATATATATTTTTTAAATGCTAAAATAATGAAGAATGACATAAAAAAAGTAAAAAAAAATGTAGATTAAAATTTTGTTATTACACTTGTCTGAGCAGATGAAATCAATTAACATTTTAAAATTTAAATCAGCACAAAATGTGAACGCCAGTGTTATTTTAAAACTAATTTTGATCATGACAATGTGTTTGAGCAAAATTCCATAATGCTTTTATTGATTTTTCTTTTTTTTTCTTTTAGCCTTTAGAGTCCATTTTCTCAGTGGTCTTTTTCAGGTCCCCGTGAGACAGTGGTTGAATTTATTGACACCTTCACCTTGACACACTCTGTCCTAAGTGAGCATACACTAGACTGAGTCATCTGACCTTTGCATTAATGGAGTGTCTTCAATATGTGTAAACCCCAAGGACTCCAATTTAAGCCTTCAAATCACAGGCATTAAGCATTTTACACACCTGGATGCTTTTGTAAGTCTTTTTAGTAAGAGGGTTTTTGGAATGTCTCAAAAAAGCATCCCCTTCACAACACACACACACACACACACACACACACACACACACAAACACGCACGCAAACACGCACGCAAACATGCACGCAAACATGCACGCAAACATACACACAAACATACACACACTCTCGCACACACATGCGCACAAACACACACACACACACACACACACACACACACACATACACACACTTTTCAACATAATGTCATCTGATCCATTAGTAATTGTAGGAAATGTGCTTGGACCAGACCTGGAGGTTTAGTGCACCTTCATCAGTAGATCTTCACAAACGGTGAGGGAAATAAAGATGGAAGTAAGTACTGAGTGCAATTCCTTCTGATTGGCTCAAAAAGCCTACTTCCTCTATTCACTAATCTACAGCCTGTATTGTTGTTTATCTACCCAACATCAACTGATCAGCCTAAGGTGTCTTTTTGGTAAATCAGCTGCTAGCTGCTAGACCAATTAGCACTTCATTAACTGCTCTTAAGAGATGTAAATGTAGTGCTAAACTGACCATGCTGGCTAAAGCCCACCTGCAGGCATGCTAAGCCACATCCACTGCAGGTGTGAGAGTCTTAGTATGTGTGGAGAGTTGGAGGATGGAGCAGGTTGTAATACTGGAAAATTGTGTGAGATTTTCTCTCAATTTCATTAAACCTTTGTGGGCTAATCAGGTTCCAAAACAATCAAGACTTTCCAATGTTATCAGTGCTTAAGGTAATGCACACAAAAAAGAGAAAACTAATTAAAATAATTATTAAACAATAGCTCACAGTCCATACCTTATGTGATCCTTATTCAGAAGTAAAAAATATATTAGATCTTCACAATTTGTAAAAATACAACTATTCATGTTCAAATAAAGAAATGTTCTGAAAGCCAGTATACAAGTGTAGTAGTTTATTCACTGTGATGAAAAAGAGCAGGGCATCATATGACACCAAATATCTGAGGAGTTTTTTGTATTGTAAGGGAATGAAATGAAGGTCCTAGCTTCATCATTATCTTTGTCTTATTCATGCAGTGTGGTATTCTCACTGGGTGACCCTGCACACAAGTGTTTTCAGTATCTCAAGGTAAATCTGATTTTGTATTAAAACGAAGGCATAAATGAGTCTATTTTGCACTCTCTCATAAAATAGAAACCTCTTAAGTTCATGCTCTCTATGGTGACAGCTAGAAAGTACATTAATGCCACATAAATATACAAACACCATAATAGTGTTTGCAAAAAAACCTGACTAAGACAGCTTAACCATTGCATGTATTTGCATTTCCTCAATTTAATATAATTAATGTTACCATAATGTTATTAACATAACCTGTAAGTAAGATGACAGGTAAGATAGGATACTGTGACATACTCAGTATGTGTTAGTGTGTCAGTGCCAGAGCTAATTACATAGGAATGTTTGGGCCTGTGTGCTAATCCTCTCATGCCATGCCACAGTTCCTCACCTGCTCTAAAAGAGGATGAGCTATGACTATAGACTGTGGGTTTTTCCTGATGAAGATTTCATGCACCTGGATACCATTGTACCTTCTTAGATGTGTACATAGAGTTTACAGAGTAACCCATATATATTGCATAATATGGGGCCTAAAATTTGTACCATTAGCTTACCACATGTGCCTTAGATGTCTTAAGATAAGTCACAGGAAAAAGTTTAGCTTAATAATGCTTCCCTGAAAATGAAGTGTTCTAATCCAATCATTTAATGAGTCATAATTAAACATTTGTGGAAATAATATAGAAATGTGATTCTTAAATAAAGTCAAACTGCATGTTCAAAAAACTGCATGTTCACAAAAGTTGTTACAAACTGCATGTTCACAAAAGTTGTTACAAACTGCATGTTCAAAAAAATTTGGACTATTTTCAAAAATGCACTAAAACAAAAAAAAATAAATAAAGGTTATTAATTAACTTGAACCTTTATCAACAAAAAAATTATTTCAGTGTTTTAAAGGTAGACTTATTGTGTTGGGAATGTAACAGATTAGAAAACCTGATGCTTGCAAAACATTTAAAATGATGTTGGGACAAAGGCAAAATAAGATTTTACAGTAACACTACTCTGGAAAGTGCCACAATTACCAGTTTAACTGGTTACAGATTAGTCTTTACAAGCAAGAATGGGTCATGGTTCATCACTTGTTAGTCAATTCAAAAAGTTTCTCTGCCCAAGACTGCTAAAAAATTCAAGTCTCTCAGCATCAACAGGTCAAAATATCATAATCAGCAGGCAAAATATCTGGTTTATAAAAGCAATAGGCAGAAGCCACTGAAATATATACATGACCATCTGACCATCAAGCCAGAGGGGCCATCAAGCCGGAATAGGTCATACTCTATCATTCTATCAAATCTCTATCATATCACCATGTGATTGAAATAGACATGCTTACATTTAGAAGTACTTCTACATTTAGAAGAGAGATGATCACATTTTTGTTTGTAAATAGGAGTCAGAAATGCAAGTGTGGTAATGATATTCATCTATGGTTTGTCTGTGTAAATTATCACCTGGTCTGTGCAGAGAGATAAAAGAAGAAGAGGGAAGGTTCAAGGGGAAGAGAGCCTTGAGAGCCAAGAAGACGACACCACTATAAAAGTGGGTATGTGTATGTATGTCTGTTGTGTCACCAGCTACAATTTGTTTGACAGTTTGAATAAAATCTTTATTTGGTTTGTGGCAAAACCTGTCTCCAGCCCTTAACATCACTGGGCTTTTTACAGTCGTTTAACACAGCTTATCACTGCATCAAAAAGGGCAACCTGTAAAGGCATTATATATAGAGAGAGAGAGGCAATATCCAAATTTGGCCCAAATACACCAGCAAGTATTCTGTGACAGAAGTCAACTGAGATGAACTGAAAGACAGGTCAGACAAGTTCACATTTCAGCTTGTTTTTAAAAACAATCCGAAGGTTAAATAGTTCATCCATAATGCATCTGTGATGGCAATGACAGATTATTAATTATTAATTATGCACATATATGCAAAGGTAACATTGATGAGAAAGAATAATTTGATTCTGCCAATTTCACCGTCTCCATGAATAGTTCTACAGGACAATGCAAAGCTTTATTCTGCACGATTTACACCAGTGTGGCAATTTAATATGGGCAAAATTTTTAGTATAGGAAAAAATTCAAATTGCAACTGCAACAATAAAAATTCACAAATGATTTCAAAAATATAATTAAAAGAAAACATAATGTGAGACGTGAACATGCCTTAGTCTATTTTTTATGTTACAGACAATAATTGTTCTGTTTCTTTGTCTGTTAAATAAATGATAAGGTAAATAACAAATTGATTTACGTTTGTATTGTATTTTTAGAAAGTGTCCAAATTTTCTGGAGAATGGGTTTGTAAATGAACTTTCCTTAAAGACTGTATGGAGTTTTTCAAGTCAAGTACATTTATATATGTATATATTCTAATTTGAAGAATACATTTTATTTATAATGCATTGCACCTCACACTGGTGTCTCACTTCATGTGAACATTTGTAATGTTTAAATAGCAGTTTGTGAAATGCTGCCGTATTACTTTTCAACTAAGTGCTTATGAAGGTTTCATGTACACTGGAGCATTAATCAAAACAGCCAGAGAATGTTTTGTAAAAAAAAATCTTTTGCATTTTTGGCATCTAAGCTCAGAGGTTGGTGTTGGTGTAAATTGTTGAGCTCTCAGTCTAAAGGTCGAAGGTTCAAATGCCAAGTCTATCATAACTTGCCATTGTGTGCCCTTGAGCAAAGCCTTAAACCCTTTATTGCTCCCTAGGCGCTGTATGATGGTTGACTCAGTGCCCTAATTTAAAACCATCAAGTTGGGATATTTGTCATTTGAAATAAAAACATCTGCAAAGTAATGTAAAATGCAATTACAATATGTGCTTTTTAAATTCTATTGAATGCTAAAAATACTTAAAGAATATTTACTTTTTACAGATCAAACATTTTGTAAATACAGATCCCTTTTTAATTTCATATATGAAAACATGCTTAGAAAATATAAATAAATTGTTATTGTGGCAAAATAAAAAAATAATACCACCAAATCATTACAATTAATGTTAAGAGTCTTAACATCCACTTTATCGACAAATGTAAATAATGGAATCGCAATGCAATTTTAAATGCAATTTTGCAAACACAATTCTAATCCTGACCCCAAAGTATGGACACTCCTGGTCTAAATGTATAGTAAATGTTAAATAGCACCTTCGTTTTGTTTCACTTATGGTCCATTTTATCAGTTCCACTGACTGTTCCACTCATAAAGATGGACTTTATTGTACCACAATTCTGTTACGGACCACATTACATAGTGTGTACGTCCCATTTACTCTGTTCTAATGGTCAGGTCCCCATGAGAAGTACTACAGAGCAGGTATTATTTGGTTGGTGCATTATTCCTATCCCAGCAGTCATCCTGTCATGACTTATACAGGAGACACACTATTAATCAACAAATCTGTAGAATTAAGTTCATAAAGCACAAAACAATATACACAGCAGTTGCTTCCACAAATTTTAACAATGTTAACACAATGTGTGCTGTGCTTTTTGGCAGGGGCTGAATGACAACCCTGAAGCCTTACATATATCCCACCCCTTTGTCTCACTTGCCACTCTAGCTCACTTTGTAAGATACAAAGAAAGAGTGCATGAGTGTGATGCATGCATTGGGGGGGTCTGTTTTTGTACACATTGTGTTAACATTGTTAAAATTTGTGGATTTGCGTGTGCGAGGTTTGGCTTGTGGTTGTGTTTCGTAGGCAAGTTTGATATAAGCATCAGGATCTTGTTTCATTAACCTGACGCAAAGAAGCTTGTTGCAAGTTTTGAATGAAAAATCTGTTTTCTGGGCACTCCCTGTCATCCTGCCGGGTTAATAGAACCATCATGCAGTAGTCAAATGCAGATCCCCAGGATAGTGTTAATATGTTCAATCATGTGCTAAATGAGCTGACCTACTTTATCTTTTTGTCCACCAGAGGCAATGTGGCCTCAAAGATATCTTCAAATATTCAAATAATGTAGCTTAATAGCAAAATTTTTTAATAGAAGTTCCTGTTATTTTAGAATAATTTTTTTGGTTTTAATCATACAGTTTCAATAAAATATTTTTTTTCCACAGATTTTGAAAATATTTTAAACTCTAAGTTACATAGGAAGCATCAACCACAATAGTTGTACCACACTAGATACCCTGGATTTCAAACATTTTAAAAATGCAATAATTTGATAAATTGAATACAATTAATAAAAACAGTAGAATACACTGTAATAGCTGAACGCATAATTTACATTTTGTAAGACACTTTTATGCAAAGTAACTTACAAGTAAAATACTACAAGGCCATTTAAATGTATTCAGTGTAGTATATAAACTAATTTCAATACCAGAAACTGTGTATTGTTGCATCAAATATTACACTAAATTGTTCTAATATGTACCTTTGTGTTTGATATAATATATTGGTCAAACACCACAATATCCACAAACATTTATGTTGTCAACAGAAATGGAAACAAAAAGAGTTTTTAAAAATTTGAAAAACACAATTTTAGCTATTTTTGCACACAAACTAAAAATAGTTTTTTATTCCCCAGAAATTTTCTTCCAATGATTCCTTCACAGTGATAGCCTATATATTTGCCCTTCCAGTTGCCAAATTGCTTTGCTTCTATCCTCTCATGTTCTTTCTCCCTCTCTTACCCTCTCCCTCTGAGTTGCTCTCCCTCGCACCTGCCATCTTGCTCTACTATTGTGTGGCTGTGCAAACGTTTAACCGACATTGAATGCAGAACACCCTCTGATAAATGGGAAGGGGGAGGATGTTGAGGAAGAAAAGAGGAGGCCAGGCAAGGGCATGGTCTCGCTACCCACCCCTGTTTCTGTTCACCACCCTAAAAAGCAAGACATGGCGTTGTTTGTTTTTGAGAGAGTGACATTTAAGATGGACAAGTTAAAAGTGAAACAATCAGAAGAATATGAAACCAGGAGTCAGGTCAAAACTTTGCATTTGAAAACATATGCTTTAATGTACTTAAGATGACCCCCCCACACACACAAAAAAAGGTGTATTTCCTTTTTTTATTCCTACTCTTTGTTTTAAAAGTGCATGCCATACATCTAATTAGTAATTGCCATTCCCTTAAACCCTTAGATGTCTTCAGAGTTACATGATACCTGGGTCACTATATGAATCTCTGCTCCCATTGTAAATGCATCACTCATGTCCCCTGTGTCTCCAACTTTCAGCATTCATAACTTTCAACCTTTTCTGTTATATTATGTGAGGACTAGGTCAGGTCTAAAAAGGTGTCCACAAAAAGTTACTTTACTGTGAGCAAGTGTGGGGGCAGTCAGCGTCACATATCCTCAACCTACGCAACTCGGAAGAAAAATCGTTAAAGATGTGTCAAATACAAACCCAGTTAATAGCATGACTGCATTAGCCCTTTTCAGCATACCTAGCTTAAACAGATAGCGTATGGGCAAATGAAACAGCATGAGACTGAGAACGAAAGACAGCGTCAGATTAGCTCACGCACTAGATAAAAGCTACATTCTCATGCACTGGATGAAAGCGAACACACACATGCATCCACGTGCGCACGAACAGGCCCACACATCCAAGTAGCGAGGAAAAAACAATTACAGTTTCTCATTAAAACACTCTTAATCCTTTTATATGAAACATCCTTACATAAGTACACACAATGAGAAGGAAGAAAGGAGGAGAATGCGTGAGGAATAATTACATATGTCATGGAGCTGGGGCTTTTATTTGGGGTGTCACTTATGATGTCATGGGCTGCCTGCGCTAATTTGAATTCAGACCTTTATCTCTGGCCTGCAGCAGATTTGAGTGACAGGCCACCAAGTGCTCATGCCACTGTCCTATTGATTTCTCTAAATCCCCAACAATAGCATTTGCATGCTTGTTTCTGTAATAATACAGATATGCCATTCGCAATGAAAGCTTGCACAGACCAGAGGTAACTAATTGTGTGCCTTGTAATGAGTGCAGTTTCAAATTGATATAACTCGGCTCGTCACAGCCCCACAGTAAGTACTTTCAAGTCTTTGTTGGAAAATAATTGATTTTTTTGCTTTGGGCACAAGGAAAACTATTATGATCTTTTTGAATAATGGCAGCGGAAGGCCCATGAATGATTTAAATTGGTATTAGAGTTAGAAGCCGTGGTGGGAAGATAGGGAAGGAGCATGACTGACAGTTTGGAGCCTGGACTGTGTGATTAGCCATTCTCTTAAGGTGGAGACTAGGGTTCATTTGAGAAACACATTGGTGCATGGTATTAGTGGCCCTTTTCTTTTCTCCCAAGAGTGCATGATTTTAAAGAGCGGTCCTCAAGGGTTGATCCTTCTGACTTTGGCACCTTCTATGAGATACTATAGAGGGGCCAGTTGGTGTTTTGGAAGGACGGTGATAGCCTTAAGGGTCTGTGTTTGAATAAGTAAAATAGAGGGAATCATCATTTCAGAGTATTCTCCATGTTAGCCAGTGGATGGTCTTAAATGAGCTCTACCTGTGCCAGCCATACGGATTTAAGACACAATGTGATTATTCTGGGTATCAGTGTGTCTTGGCATCATTTTCTCAAGGCTGAAAAAATTATTTCCAACCTTTGTTTCCTTTGGAACAAAAATGCGAGTTAGTTAACACAGGATGTACAAATTTCATGCTCTTAATTGTGCTCATAGATAAGTGTGTTTTGGTGCCTGGGGAATGTCAACTGCATGTGTCAATGCACAGGACCTCGAAATGTGCAGGCATGTGCATGTGTGTGTGTGTCTGTGTGTACAGGTATATACAACATTGTGGGAACCACAAGCTGGGGACCTCGTTAAAACCATCGTTATGGTTAGGGTATGGTTATGTTAAGGTTATGGTTAATGTTAATATATATGGTTTGGGTAATTCAATGTAAAATCTCCACAATGCTCAATAAACATGAGTTTAAATCTGTGTGCATGTTTGTGTGTAGCACACTAGCAAGTGCATTTGAAAGTGCTGCCTTCTTCTATTACACTTGCCTGGATTTCAGAGACTTGTTTCCAATAGCATAATCAATTTCTATGTCTCTTTACAATAGTTATAATCTGGTTAATACTGTAGGTAGTTTGGCTGGATACTGGCTACACATATCAGCTGTTTTGCTGGTGACTGTGTTCTCTGACAGTGAAGTACAATACCCTGTCTTTTTCTAAGAGATTTATTTTATAAGGGCTTTAGAATTAGTTTTTTTTTTATCTTAACAAATTCCATCAGTTCTACACAATGCTGCATTGGGAAAAAAAAAACTAGCTATACAAACAACAGCAAGCGTGATTGTCCAAATAATACATACACAGACTTTATCATCCATTTTGAATATAGTGAACACCTGTCAAAAGTCTGATGCATCTAAATTAAACTTAAATACACACAGCGGACAAAAATTTTGGTAGCAATGTTATTACCCACCATTCAAATTACTGCATCCTCTATAAAATAATGTACTAGATTTATTAACTACATTCACTAGAATTATTAACTACAAGAATCAATTAATCAGATGTACAAGGCTGAATACCTGGACTGATTCAATTTCAAATATAAAGCTTGCTTCACATTTCTGGCTCTTTTTTTGCAGCTATAATATTCATTCATTCATTATCTCCTGCATTATCCTCTATTAGGGTCGCGGTGGGGTTCCGCATGCCCATCCAGGGGAGAACGTTTCGGGCGCTGGGCAGATAAACCCAGGAAAGGGTGCCAATCCATCGCTGGGCACACACTCACTCACACAGACGTGCTAACCACTAAGCCACTGTGCCGCCACAGCGATAATATATTATATATATTTTATATTATATATAAAATTATATATATAACATATATAGCGGCATGGTGGTTTAGTGGTTAGCACGTTCGCCTCTCAGCACTAGGGATTCCCGGTTTGAATCCCCATCTGGGTGGAGTTTCCATGTTTTCCCCGTGTCCGCGTGGGTTTCCACCGGGTTCTCCAGGTTTCCTCCCACAGTCCAAAAACATGGATCAAGTCAATTGAGTTCTCCAAATTGCCCCATGTAGAGTGTGTTTGTGTGAGTGAGTGTGTGCCCAGTGATAGATTGGCGCCCTGTCCTGGGTGTATCTGCCCGGCACCCGAGATGTTCTTTCCTGGATGGGCATGGGATTCCCCCCGCGACCCTAATAGAGGATAAAGCAGAAGATAGGAAGATAATGAATGAATGAATGAATGAATGAATGAATAACATATATATATATATATATATATATATATATAAACATTTTTCACAAACAATCTAAAAAATCTTTTTATTAATGTTATTAGCAGACCATATCATAGATACACAACAGCATTCATAGAATTCATATAATAAATATATAACAATTAATACACAATACTTAATTTATACAACAATGACAATATTTCTTATACATACACACTGTTACAGCAATTATCAAATGCAGTTTTTCATATATTTTACTTACAAAATTATTTACATTTATTTACACTAATTTGTATAACGAGATTTGACTAAGCATTTAATCATTTAACCGTTGCATATTTATCTTTATTATAATAGAAATAATAAAGAAAATAGTATACATAAGTATTTTATAAAGCAGTTTTTTTTATAATTTACATAGAATTTTTTAGAACAGAATTATTGTTGGAATTAATAGAACTTACATCAGTACATGATTGTTACTGATGATTAAGGCTTATAATGCTTTGCAAAAATATTAGGCAACATCAGTGTAGAATTTCATCAATGTACCCAAAAAATACCCACGATCCAAAAATTACAACCTGCATTTTATGTACTTTAATCAATTTTAATCAATTATTTGTGGCTCGTTAAAATATATAAAAAATAAATTACATGTACATACATTAAAACCATTTGTGTTATAGTGTTGCATTTTTACAATATTAAGTAAAATTATTTTAAACCAATGAAATTGCAAACAAAGGGAAAAACTTTAAAAAATTTAATATTTGGCCACATTCATAATGTTGACCAGATGATATAGTTGACAAGAATTTATTTTGGGTTACAAATAATAAAAGTAATATAATGATAAAATAATCTAATTAAATAAACAACAAAAACCTACATTGTTTATTTAATTAGCATGTTGTGAAATGAAAAATAGAAAATAAACTATAATTAAATGTAATGTTGCTAGTTTGGGTACAAAATGGTGCAGATTTGTATGAGAATTGCTTGGTTGGGTCTAAGGGAGCGTGAAATTACACTCGTACCGTATATAGGAACATGTATAAATGAACACACATATGCATAGATTTAGAAAAAATACAAATGATGTCTGGAGTGATGTAGTTATACGAGTGACACCCTCCTTTCCCCATCTTCATTCCCCTCTCTCTCTCTCTCTCTCTCTCTCTCTCTTTCGTGCGCTCTTGCTCTCTCTCTTGCTCTTGCTCTCTCTCTCTCTCACTCTCGCTCTCTGTTCATTTAGTTGGTCATAACTAATAGTGTCTAATCTGAGAGAGGGAGTCTTGGGAGAATATTGGACAGTGTAAAGGTTAATCACCATTGCCTGGCTGGCCAAGGAAAACGGGCTAATTCCACCGAAGGCAAATGGCATGTGCTTGTTATCTGGGTTGCCGATAAGGAGTGTTAATGTACCAAGCTGAATGGATGCTCAAGGGCCTGGTTCCCTTATCAGCAAACTTTACAACAGGAGCCCCAGCAAATGCACAACTTGCACATACACACAATAAGCACCTCATTTTACCTCTCAACCAGAACTATCGCTGAACCTCCCAAACCTCACACACACACACACACACACACACACACACACACACACACACACACACACACATACACACACACACACACACACACACACACACACACACACACACACACACACACACACACACGCACACACACACACACACACACACGCACACACACACGCACACCACCAGAAGCTGGGGTATTATGAGCAAGGACTAATTGGAAGATCACTCTAATGCATTAAGAGATAAAGTACTTTGGCTGGAAGCCTAAAGCGTGGATCAGGACAACATTGGGAAGCTATCTGGCCTTGTCACACACTCTGAGATTTCCATACACAGCACGAGCAATTACCCAAAACACATCTCTGTTTGTGCTACAACAAACTCCCTGCCAATGAAGCAGCCTGAGGAAATTAGAGGAGCTTTGTCTGTCTTTCTCCCTCAATCTGTGTGTGTGTGTGAGTGTGGAAGAGAGAGAGAGAAAAAGAGAGAGACTGGGAGAGAGATTAAGTGGGAAAGTAGAGGGGGAATTGGCTCAGTGTTTTTCTGATTGTGTTTATGCATTTGTGTGAATTGGCACGAGTGTATGTACATGGTGCATGTGTGTGTGTGTAAAAAAAGCATGGTTTATTGGTATGAGAATCTCTCTCTCTCTCTCTCTCTCTCTCTCTCTCTCTCTCTCTCTCTCTCTCTCTCTCTCTCTCTATATATATATATATATATATATATATATATTTATATATATATATATATATATATATATATATATATATATATATATATATATATATATATATATATACATACACACACACACACATATATATATATATATATATATATATATATATATATATATATATATATATATATATATATATATATATATATAAAGATGAGTATTTAGATAAAGGTGAATTGTTACTGTTGTTTCCAATGGTTTGTCATGGTTTCCTTTTTCATATTTTAATTCATTTCACTATAGAGGTCACTTAATATTTTATTAAGGGTGTATAATTCACCCTTATACCTCAATGCAAAATTAAAGCATACCAGCAATAATTTTAAGCATTTTTTACATTTTAGTGGCAGATTTAGTTTTAAGAGCCTGCTTTTATCAATAAAAGGTATATTTTACATTTACTGTTGTTGTACAGCAGGGGTCAGAGTAAATAGTCTATAAATAGCTTTGTACCTTTACTTTAGGTGAAAACTCTGTCTGTAAAGACTGGAACTTCAGATGAACCCTCACATGCCCCTTGTATTGTTTTCTTTCTAAACAACACAAAAAATCAAGCACCTAGGCAATGCAATATTCACTCACCAGCCACTTTATGATACACTCACCTGTACTTATTAGTCACTTTATAAGGTTGTGTTGGATGATTGGCACAAGCTGTGCAAAAACAGATAAACTACAGCCACTGATTTCACACCTAAGACAAAGGAGTAAATGTGTCTTGTGTACTTACAATATTTATAGAAAAGACAAAAAATACTATAGAACTATATATTGTGTTTATTTTAACATCCATTTAAAGCCAATGGTCTTTTCTTGACTTTTCTTTAGGTGACATTTCACTTTCCAAAAATATACATTATATTTCCAGTTAATCTTTTATGAATATATATGAAAATATATTTAAAACAATATATTTTTCTCAAAAATATTTTTCTCAAAACCTGAATCAGAAAAAATGATTCTGACATTAAAAGTATGAACAATCCAAATATAATTTGTGCAACATTTAATTTTATGGTTAAATATATATTTATTTCTATTTTTTTTATCATCTACAGGTATTCCTCCTGATGCAGTGGTACCTGCAGGCTATAAGCTGGTAACTAACTGGATAAATGGTCATGGGTTATTAAAGTCAGATCAATTTCATACTTTACTTAGATAAGTCATTGGTGCCATTTTGCTGTGAGGGACCGCATGTTCATGCTTTATTGTGGTGACACGCTGCTAAATCGGATTTTCTGCTCATATGGAAATTGTGTTTCACCCCTACTGAATAAGCCAGTTTTTTATTTCTTGAATTCTGTTCCCAGTTTGACCCAATGCAGCACTAGAGGGATAAGCGCATCATGGAAATAAATTCCTCAAATGCCAAATTACATTAAGTCACACACAATGTGGACACAATAAAAAGGAAACATTTAAATATGATGCATTTCTGCATGTTGAAAAAAAAAACATAAATTAAAATTACTGTCCTTACATTACAACAGGCTAAATTATCTCGGTTTTCCATGTGTTCAGTTCAGTAAATAAATAGTAACTGTACATTAAAGTGTGCAGCTTTTTTTGCTCTGTAGTGAATATTTATAATATAAATAAACCAGGGAATTTGAACAGGTGTGTTCAAACCTTTGCATTCAAACTACACTCTGAGCATGGCTTTTTTTTCCCCAGACAAGGAGGAAATTTGCCTAATTATCAGATGCATTCCTCATGAAGACATCACTGGCATTAAAGAGTCCTGAGGTCAACGATGCCTGGATATGTGTATTCTATTCAGCAGGCCTTTATTCAAAGCACTATTGGGCAGCTCATTGCATCCAGGGTAAAATATGGCTTTATTTTTTCAATAGTACAAATGACAGGACAGGATAGGAGTCAATTTAAAAGGACAAAAAATCTAAAAGTAGTGCGCAATTAGAATTCTAGAAATCATAAATGAAGGACTTGTAACTGAGAGTTTTTCACACATTTAAACTAATTTACAGGGCTGTTACAAATGTTAATTTTAAACCTACAATTCTTTAAAATTGAATCTTTATTTTTCTACTTTGGATCCAATTCCTGTTCCATTCATTTTCACTTTGACTTTATTGCCAGAAAACTACAGTACGGTGAGCAAGATCGGATTTCCCATGTTGTTTTCCCAGTAACATATGTAAGTTAAAATAAAAATGGATAACTTCAATTCAAAAAATTCTTGTAGTAAGTAGACACACATATATACAACTGTACAACAATCCTTGTGTTTCCCTCTGTCTTACACAAACACTTTTCTTTTTGTTCCCCTTCTCTGCTCCGTTTCTCCTCCTTATTTATGCTTCTCTATACCCTTCTACTTGTCTATTTGGTACCATTAGTAACAGTATATAACAACTGAGAATTACAGTATTTAATTAATAGCAGTTAATGCGGTTGTATATAAGCCAAATAATTTATTTGAGAAGATATGGTTGAAAAGGACAGAAACAGAGAGCAATCATTTCTGGCTACTTGCTGCAAAAAAGGTCAACTGCATTCATAAATGTGGTTTGTGATAGAACAGAGAGGGAAAGGTGGTTTAATAAACGTACAGATTATTATAATAAACAATTTAATTAAATGCCATGTACTGTTAAAGACTTGTTTTGCCATTATGTAGATAAGAAATTGTTACGCTGTATGATTTCTTTATTTCAGATGCCAGTCCTGTTTCATGCTTTCCATGGGCAATTTGTAGAAAGCAAATATAGAGATAGATGCCCCACCAGGGGCGAAACATTGAGTTATGATTAATAAATGAAAATAAATATGGCAGAGGAGGGGTCTGTCTTTTTACAGTTAAGGCTGAAAAAATAACCCATAGGAGGACATCAGTATGACAGTTAGGAAAATGGCATGCATGCTGATTGCAGCTTGTTCTTTTAGGTCATGTGCTTTACCTTGGGTGACAGTGCTCTTCATATTCTCAGTTTGAATTCAAGGGCTTTCTGAACTATGATTAGTCTTCTCCATGGTTACTACTCTAATGCATTTTTGGTGGCTTGACCTTGCTGCCAACTCCTTTTAGCGATGAAGGATGATTGACACAAACACAGAAACCCATGAGTGCTACAATTAGAGTGACCAGGGTCCAGTCAGCATATTTTGAAGATAATACTAGTTAACAACACACAGAATAAGAATTCTAAATTCAAAAATATTATTACGTAATTGCTTAATTGAAATTATTACATAAGATCAATTTCTACTTAATTAATAATAATTAAGTTGAATATTAATATTTTACTATGAATTGTAGTAAAAATTTCTGTATATGAAAACGTTAACTATAACAAGTGTTTAGTTTAGCACCTGCACTCCCTCATAAACTGTCTTTTCATTCTGTTATCTTTTTGCATTGATTATTCATTCATTATTCTTACATATTATTAGTTACTTATTATTATTGTATCTAGATATTGTTAACACTGTCCCCTGCGTCTTGTCACATGCTCTTCTTTAGTTTGTATATATTTTACTCCTCTCATTGAAAGACCATCTATCTATTTATGTGCGAGTTGATACAGCGGCTGTTTTGTTAATTAAAATTCTCATTAAATATAATGCTTACTATTCTACTTTGCTTGATTCTGGTTCATTCACCAGACTGGAATCTGGGCCACAGAAGGAAATCTTATGAAATCCACTGTGCCTTTTTCCAGATGGCAGCTCATCACGTCTCCTTCCAGGTAGCATTATCTTCCCAGCATAGCATTAGCTTTTAGCATAGCATTAGCTTTCTGAGGGTCTGTCCTTTAGTCATGTAGAATTAGAATCCTGTAGATTGTTGTCTTCCTCAATTCTTTTGTCTCAGCTCTTTCCACTAAGTGTGTTCTTCCTGGAGGGATAGGTTTTCAGTTTGAGTCAGTTTAAGGTGGTAGGTGGATTTACGGCTTTTGAGTTTATCACTTTTGTGTACACCGTTCCTTTAGAATCTTTATATGACAGATTAGATTAGGGATTCGATTCCTTACACGACTCCAAATATGAATCTTTTGAGTCATTTAAAAGGTTCCCAGCATTTTTTCCCCATAAATGTCATTGCGATGCCTTCTTTCTGTTCAGACTGCCCTTTTGACCTTTAAATCCTCTTGATTCTACTACTGACTGAATTTCTTCCAGGAGTCTCCTTTTTCTTGTCCTGAGCATCTGTCCAACCAGTCTTACCTACCTAATCTTCCATACACTATGTGTGCTATGTCTGTTAGTGGATCAGTATATTAGTGCTGCCCAATTCTTTCCCAGGACATTCCACACCCAGTGTAAGTATAGCTGTGAGGAAACCCGGTGAGTGTGTAGCTGTGAGTTTCCCTTTCAAAATAGTTATTTAGGAAGATTTAGAGTAGCACTTCCTATCCACTCATGTGTCCTTTGCATTGTTCTGTAATAGTCAGGACCACCACATAGCAGGTGTTATTTAAGTGGTGAATGAATTTCAGTACTACAAAAACATTGCTATAGTCATATTAATAAAGTAATAAGGCAGAGAGGGCATTAATTATTGTAAATAAATCACAGGAATGGGGACCCATTACACCTGTTTCCTTTAATTTATTTACTTTATTACACGCCCTTGCTGCCTTATTGCTTTTATAGACAATTTAAAATGGTATTGAAAGCAAAAACATTAATAAACTGGTCTTTCATACAAAATTTTGTCCTTTTTGAGGTGAACACTGACAATGAGTAGCAGGATTCCAGTAATGAACAAAAACTGTGTTCTAGTGGACAAATTATAGATTACAGTTAAAAAAAAAAGAAAATAATATATTGTATGTCAGACATTGATAAAAATGTGAAGCAATCAGAGGTGTGTGCTATCGTCAATAATATCACAGCTTCACAAACGTCTCAGCCAATTAGAGTTGGTTAATTGACGGAACGACCCGTTTTATAATATGTATTAATATAGATAGATCACTGTGGTTAAGTGCTGCTGGAATTTTTAATCACTGTGCACTCATTTATACATCTACCTTAAAGCTTCACCTTGCAGCTATAAAATCAGTTTGCGTTGATAATCTTTTACTCTTTCATCAGTACTCACAGGCTGTATTATTCTCAGCTCAGTAGTATCACTGACGCATTTACAATTTCTGAGCCACTTTGTACACAGCTCAGTACACTTTACTACCTTGTCAGAGTAACTGAATAATCCACTATCCAAATAATACCTGATTTGTGGTGGTTCTTCAAAGAACCTGATCATTGGGGAACAGATTCAAGGGGCCTAACAAAGTATTTAGAAAAACAGGTATAATACAATGTCAAATTGTAGGAATCCAAAGTGCATATACACGTGAGTGTAGAAACAAAGTTATACTTAATAAAGTGGCCAGCAAGTGGATTTTTTTCTGTTATGAAATAAACACGAACCTAAATGTTTTATGTTAAAATTTTTCCACAGCATTGCTTAAGATTTATACACTCACAATAGTTTTTTAAAGACATACGTATAGCAATAATTAAACATACATATTGTCTTTTATAAAATTAAATACAACTTTATTGTTAATGTTAATTATTAATGTTATTTTTTAAATGTTGTATTGCCAAATGTCAGAAGGTCAGGGTTTTCTGAAAAAATCTTTAAAATAAACAAAAAACAAACAAACAAAAAAAACAATACTAATCATTTTGTGTTGTTACAACAATTTGTGTTTAAACAACCTTAAATTGTCTTGTTTGTAATATTTAAATGCTTTATTTTAACTTGTATGTCTTCACTGTTTATTTCAAGTTTAAGAAAGTTGCAAATAACGTTTTTTTTTTTATATAAAAAAGTTATTTTAATTGAAATCATCTTCTTCATATTTAAACTGTATGCATTACGGACAATATTCTGTATGCTGAAGGAATTCTACTCGCAGGATTTAGCAAGTACAGAAAAAAACACAATTATGAGACAAAAACAAACTTTAAATTGGTGTACAAATGTTTCATTCAGATCCATTACCATAAGATAATATTGAAGCACCTACCAATTAATTGTGCACAGTACTATTTCTCTTCCCGCATGACTGAGTCCTGCTGCACAAATCAAGGTCCACAGTGGCATGGCTGGTTGAATTTGTTGTAAAAGAATTTGACTGGTCCACACAGAGCCCTGACATCAACTCCATCAAATACCTTTGGGAAAACAACAGACATTGTCATCAGTGTAATGTTATTATGTCATTAGTGACTTCATAAATGCTATTCTACTTGAATGGGCAAATATTTTCACTTACAGAAAATTAGAAGACAAAACTGTTAAGAGGGGACCATTAGAATAGGATGTCATAAGCTTCTGTAGGTGTCTTAATATCTTTGTCCATATGCATGTTTGTGTGTACATGGGCTATTTCTGTTTTAATCAGCTTGGCATTCTGTAATTATGGTCCAGTGACATTTTTTATGACAATTACATATTAAAAGAACAAAATTAAAAAACAAATAAATAATAATGACAGTTTTTAAACAGTCACAGATCTGTTTATAAAAATTGTTCATCAGACAGTTACAATAAAATACAAGCTCTTTTATTGCAAAACCAAAAGGTTTATTTTGACACATGGTGTTTACCCATATCATTACGGTATACAACCATTTGCATTTTTTTATTCTAATTACATATTGGATAAATTTTGATGTTGTAGCTCGTAAAAATTTAGATAAGAAAAAATCAGAATTAAAAATAATTAAGTCTCTTCTAGTCAAACATGGTAATATTCCAAATATATGTGACTGATACACAACTGATATGGTCCATGAGTTAGAGCTATTCAATTATTATTAATTAGCTATTTAAAACCACATAATGTCCTCTACACAACCCAGAGCTACAACCCACATACAATTATACATTTCTTAAATTGTAAATTATCTATATTCATCCATCCATCCATTATCTTCTGCTTTATCCTCTATTAGGGTCGCAGGGGGGTTTCCCATGCCCATCCAGGTGAGAATTTTTCGGGAGCTGGGCAGATACATCCAGGACAGGGCACCAATCTATCGCTGGGCACACACACACTCACACAGACACATAGACAATCTATATGGGGCAATTTGGAGAACTCAATTGACTTGATCCATGTTTTTGGACTGTGGGAGGAACGTGCTACCAACTAAGCCACCATGCTGCCCTTATATATATATATATATATATATATATATATATATATATATATATATATATATATATATATATATATATATATATATATATATATATATATATATATATATTCATTCATTCTCTCCCGCTTTATCCTCTATTAGGGTCGCGGTGGGGTTCCCCATGCCCATCCAGGGGAGAACGTCTTGGGCGCTGGGCAGATAGACCCAGGACAGGGCGCCAATCCATCGCTGGGTACACACTCACACACTCAAACACACACTATATGGGGCAATTTAGAGAACTCAATTAACTTGATCCATGTTTTTGGACTGTGGGAGGAAACCGGAGAATCCGGAGGAAACCCACGTGGACACGGGGAGAACATGGAAACTCCACCCAGATGGGGATTCGAACCGGGAATCCCTAGAGCTGAGAGGCGAACGTGCTAACCACTAAGCTACCTTGCCGCTATATATATATATATATATATATATATATATATATATATATATATATATATATATATATATAAAATGAAGCATACTATTTATATTGTTCTAATATCACATTAGATATAAAACATCAAATCTATCTAACTGTCAGTAAAAATTCATCCAAAAGTAACAGAACAAAAAATGATTTTGGTTATATAAAACTTAAATATACCTACAGTGCCTGAAAAACATGCTTCCCTGCAGTCAAAAAACATATAATAATTCATGTTTAGCATATAATAAAAATAATGTGTAATTAATTAGTGGTTTGCACATCACTTCTCAGCCCTGGGGATGCAGGTTCGAATCCTGATCTGGGTGGAGTTTCCATTGTCTGCATAGGTTTTCTCTCACGGTCCAAAAACATGGATTAAATGTGAATTGTCTGCTCTAAATCCCCCCTGAATCCTAGTAGAGAATCTAACAGAAGACGAGGAGATGAGATGTTAGATTTTAATGTAATATTTCACTTTTACTTACTATGCTATTACAAAGTATAAGGCTTTATTAACTATTCTTTAAAGAGCAATATTGCTGTGATTTGAACAGTGATGTCCTGTAAAGATTTACTTTAGTAGAATGATGCTAAGGCTAAAACTGCCATGCAGAAGGAGTAAAAAAACAAATAGGAGGTTTTTGGATTTGGTGAGGGAGGACATGCAGGTGGTTGGGGTGACAGAAAAAGCATACTGTGGTTACAGCTAATGGGAACACCCAAACAAAGAAGAATTTTTCCTTTAACTGGAAGATAATTTAAAAATGGCCTAAAAATCTAAATAAAGGATAGTAATCATGTGACATTTTCTCTTGTAGTGCTATAGGTTAAAAATAAGGTGTAGTTTTGAATAGATCAACAAAACAATAACATGTTGTTTACCTAGAAACAATGTTTTTTAGATCTTGTTACACCTACATTCTCTATGGTGTAAACATGCTGCATGTCTCCCTGAACTTTCGACAATGTTTTCTGCAGTTTTGGTGGCCTTGAGGGTCTAGTGCATTCCACAGAGACTGAAATTTGAGGCCACGCTAAGAATCCTTTCAGGGTGTATCTACATTGACGTGATAAGATTTTTTTTTTACCCTACTCATTGTCATTATTATCCCACAAGTAGGTTCACATTTTCTCTATGCTGTTGTTTCCAATTTGAGAGAATTCTCAGGCAGGCACAATGCCTCCAAGGCAGACCTGCTAGTCCTGAAGGGCATAACGGTTAGAACGCAAAAGGCCCATCACTGCCATGCTCTGAGCAGGAGAGCCCTTCTGTGACTCAAAAGCGCATTCGGGAGAGCTTTGGAGAGCTCTGGGAGTCCAAGAGGGGGGCTTTGGACAAGGTAAATAGATGCTCTCGCTGGGGAAAGGAGCGTCCTTGCTCTTAATTGGAGGAGGCATACTTTGGCACTGTAACAAACTGCTAGCAAGGCCTCAGGCACATCTTTTCTATCTAGGTGAAAGCTGTTAATTTTCCATAGGAAGTATGAGCAGGACCTTTGTCTAGGTTGTCTTCCTTTTTCCTTCCAAAGGGAGTTATGGGAGCAGAGAATGGAGAATGGCTGGAGCTAGTACCTGAGAGGAGGAGAGCCTCTGTAATGAACCACTTCACATGGTGGTTTATAAGGGTAAAAAGGGGGGAAGAGAAAGGCCACAGAAAAAGGAAGCCTAATTTTCTGGCCTGAGAAAGGCTGGGAGCACAAAAGGTCTTGTTTAAGGATGCTATTAAGAGCATTTTTCAGACAGGCCTCAGTCTTCTGCAGCAATGGGCCACTTAGCACAAGTGTACCAATCTCAGTCCCTAATGCAAACAAACCAATGCAATCTGTCAATGTTTACCATTATGGATTTCATCGTTCAAATCGCATATGTAAAGCCTCAATGCCATGGAGGCCTAACTTATTGTCTGTGTTTCAACTAAGTTTGCCAACATTGCAACAAAAAAGCAAAAGATCTGACAATCTGATATTCTGGAATGTTTATTGTTACAATAATCTCTTGTTATGTGATCTACAGCAAAGGAATTTTCACTGTTGAATTAAACAATTTAATAATTAGTTGATTGTACATAGTTAATTGATTGTCTTAGTTACACTGACAGCTTTAACACTGCAAATCAATTTTTCAAGAAAAGTTTTCAAATGTTTTCAAGGAACATTTTTCAAATTTCAAAATAAAAATTTTATATAAAATAGGAATTTCATATAAAATACGCTGCCAAGGTGATCAAACTCTCATACGTCCAAATTTAAAACCCATGAAAACATTTTATATTTGTGAAAGGAGAGTGTGAGGGACCGGTTAAAGTCTGGACAAGCTCCCTTTCTGCACTTGCAGAGAGCAACAATTTAAAGAGAGTTCCGTTCTTTTCTCCCTTTCTTCTTTTAAATCCAGCTTCAGTATACAATAGCCCCCTACCCATTGCTCTGTGTCTAGCTGCCCCCCTACTGGCCTGTAGAGGTAGAAGGGTTTCCTAGACGTTAGCCTCACTTCCGTTGTGCTTTTGTGCCATGGTGGCTAGTCTCCAAAAGCCTGCAAATCATATTGTAGTGCCTGGTGGCCTGTGGTTCCTGTGCACATTGTCCAGGTCACTCTTTCAGGCAGTTAAAAAAGCCAGTCAAACTCAGAGCGGTCTCCATAAACTGTGAGAGTTGAATTTTTTAAAGGCAGAGACCACTTTTGATGAAAGACCAAGCAGTTACATAGTATTACTAAGGAGAACACTTTAAAAGAATTTAATGTGTTCTGGAGATCCTGTGAAGAATGTTACATTGGAAGCTAATCACACATGAGGGTTGCATTGTTTCTCTACCAAGGAATCTAACGATTAAAGAAAAATGACTATTCAATATTAATTGAAAAATTACTGGGGGTAAATAAAATGAGAATGTGATAGTGCAGACCATGGCTACTGTAGTACCTTTCAAAAGAAAACAGTTAGGTTTAAGGGAAGCAGGCAGACGGTGTCAGGTTTCCATTAGAGTGACTTTACTGTAAACTGTTCGGCACACTGCTCCGCTCTAGAGGCAGCTGTCACCATGCTGCTGGCAAAATGACAAGCACTTCAAAAAGGACACGAAGGACAACTGAGAAAGTGTCATCTTTTCTCTGTGATGTCTTGTTCGATAAAGGAGTAGCAGCCAGAACAAAAGGAACAATGGGGAGTGAAAAAAGAAATAGAGAGAAGGCCAGATAGAAAGAGAATCCACACTATATGGTAGACAGACTCTGCACTGACATCAGAATGACATTTTAGCCACGTGGAGAGAAAGAAAGGGAGAAATAACTACATCTCAGATGTTTATTTAACTCCTGCTTTGTCTTGTCACTCAAGCCACCCAAGCTGAGAGTCATAAATATACCATCACTAGATGTGACATAGACATCCCTTAACTCAACAGACACACACACACACACACACACACTATATAGACATATATATATATATATATATATATATATATATATATATATATATATATATATATATATATATATATATATATATATATATATATATATATATGTGTGTGTGTGTGTGTATATATATATATACACACACACACACATATATATATATATATATATATATATATATATATATATATATATATATATATATATATATACATATATACATATATATATACATATATATATGTCTATATAATGTGTGTGTGTGTGTGTGTGTGTGTCTGTTGAGTTAAGGGATGTCTATGTCACATCTAGTGACAAGACAAAGCAGGAGTTAAATAAACATCTGAGATACATATATATATATATATATATATATATATATATATATATATATATATATATATATATATATATATATATATAAACATACTACTAAATAACTACTTGCCTTTTTCTGTACAAAAATATTGTGTGTGCTCATATTATTTTGTAGTGTAAATGAGTATGCAGGAAATAGGCAAAGTGAACTGCTCTTGATAAAATGGCACGTTTGGTGACATTACATCAGTGCACAGCAGGGCCAAATTATCCACGAAATGAAACAGGATTATAAGACAGGTTTGCTTATTGTCTCCTTAACCCCTCAGTACACGCACACAGACACACAGTGTAGAAAAAAAGAGACCCAACGCCTGACATATCACCCCTACACAACCTTATTACAACCTTTCAACAAAAGGTTAGCACCCGAAGGCACTCTTACTGCGTTTTGATGGCTGAAGGTCTTAAGATGTCACTCAGACAGCCCTTGTGTCAGCACCAGATCTATCGTTCTCTCTCCCAGATGTACACTTGCACTTTCTCCCACTCCCACGCATATTTTGGAGTAATTTTATGTGCCAGTGTCACACATAATACACGTTTAATGGACAGCTATTAATTTGTCTCAGCCATTAATTTGTCAACATGATTACTGTATCTGCCGTCTCAATACGAGCAAAGTCTAGGCTCTTTTTAAGCACATACAAGACATTAATGTGTATCTTTTCAGGTTTACATCAAGAGACATCAGAGATTTACATAATGCAGCCATTGAGGTCCATGACAGCCCGTTACTCCACCAAGCTCATTTCTCTTGACTTAAATTTTTCCCCCACAAAAGATCTTTGCATTCTCAAAGTCTGCTCCACTAAATGCAGCCATTTCAGAACTAGCAGAACCGAATCGTAGCTTCAGATAAATGATGTAGTAAGTATAGGTCTGTCTTTATTTAAATTGAAATAAGATTTGGGTTAACAGTATATAAAAAACAGAATAAAGGTTTAAGTCATGATTGGCTTTTTTGTGTGGTAGAATATCGTTTTGCACTTCCACAAATTTGCAACACATTGTACATCACAATATAAAAATGTATGAACTTATCTTTTACACAACAGAATAATTTAAAAGGTCATGGATTTAACCCAGATATATGCCATCACTGCTTTCAACACTGTAGGCTCAATACACATGACCCAGAGGTATTAAAGGTAGTTCATCATTTTGTCCAGAGCACTACACTCAATCTAGCACCTCACAATAATCTAGTCCCAATAATCTACTTTTTTGCAGGTAGTTAAGAGTGAGTTAGACTGGAAGCCCCCAAAAAACCCTAATTCTCAGGGATTTACAAGACAGAACAGACTAAAACAGGATTATTTTATTTTATTATATTTTATTACAAACTGGCCAGAAATGGATGTACCAGGTAAAACACAAAGACCTAAAATGTTATGTGCACCTACTCAGCAGTATTAATATATTTAGCATATTAATGTTTAAGAGTGTTATTGTCACTTGCACAGTAACCACTGAACAATGAAATTCTTATTCTGCTTTCCAAGCTTTAATTAAGGGTTATTGAATATATATATATATATATATATATATATATATATATATATATATATATATATATATTTATATAAAATTATTTTTTTTAAATAAATGTATATAACAATACAACTATGCTATTTGCATAACAATAATTAAAAAATAAATAATTATCCAGTGTACAAATAGAACAATCGTTAAACAATCATAATATTTATATTGCAAACATAAAATTAAGCATGTTATCCCTAAATGTTATAACACTTTATTGTTAAAGTAAGAAAAAATAAAGGTTTCTTTTTTTATATAATTTTTTTCACATGTAACATTTTTTATTCTATAGCTCTTTTATGAAATGCCAGGGTCTACCACCTATGTGAATGAATCAGAATCAGAATACTGAATACTCCTGGGTGGTCATTGCATGGGAGCATAGATGATCAAATGTACAGACGTCACTTTTCATATATTTCATATATTTATATATATAAATTCTGTAATAGCATAAGAAGTGTTTATAGAAGTGTGGGGATGGTCTATGAAG
This sequence comes from Corydoras sp. C115, assembly GCA_019802505.1. Classification (NCBI taxonomy): domain Eukaryota; kingdom Metazoa; phylum Chordata; class Actinopteri; order Siluriformes; family Callichthyidae; genus Corydoras; species Corydoras sp. C115. The sequence continues at coordinate 8,739,255 of JAFMOC010000007.1, forward strand.
CCTTAAACATATAACCAAATTAATAAAATTATTATAACGCTGCTACATCGTGGGGTCTCTGGAATGTAAACCCCCTGATATTACGTGCTCATTGCTTCAGTAATGGATTTGTTCCTGTCTGATTTCCCATCTAAGGAGTGGAGCATTGAGTGCGCACAAGATAACTCATGAAATAAATCATAAGTTTAGTCGAAATTAGCGTTTAAAGTAGCGAAGATTAATTGTTGGGTTGCAGGTTTTTTAATAACTCTGGTTATTAGTACATGTGGATGATTCCGCCGAATATGTGTTAGTGTGTTTGAAATGTTTCCACAAACACTGACAAGCTCACAAACACTGACATTCTCCCACACTGTTGATTTGAATGAAGTATGTAAATTGTATGGCAATTCCGTGGATCGTTTCCCCTCGCGGTCCATACTCCATCTCAGAAGTGAGATGCACTTAGCATGACATGCTTAGCACTGTGTACAGCTAAATTGCAAATCACAACTCGGCTCAGCTGTAGAAATCGCCTTTTAATTTTTATTCCGCCTTGTGTTCCTCAGTCCTTGCACATTGGTAGGATGTACCTGTACCGCTGTATGACTATAGGGCCTATAGAATCTCTTTCGAATATGTATTTCTTCTATTACTTTAAAAGAAACACCAATAAAACATAAGAAATTGAAGGTTCATGTACTTATTCACCTTTTATAATTTAAGCAATGTTTTTTTTTTCTTTAAAAAACAACAAAAAATGTATAATAAGGTAACAAACAACATCGTAAATCAATAAGTGTGTAATAAATCACATTTTATTTTAGTCTGTTTAGATTGAATGGGCGGCACGGTGGCTTAGTGGTTAGCACGTTCGCCTCTCAGCGCTAGGGATTCCCGGTTCGAGTTTCCATGTTCTCCCCGTGTCTGCGTGGGTTTCCTCCGGGTTCTCCGGTTTCCTCCCACAGTCCAAAAACATGGATCAAGTCAATTGAATTCTCAAAATTGCCCCATATAAAGTGTGTCTGTGTGAGTGAGTGTGTGCCCAGCGATGGATTGGCGCCCTGTCCTGGGTCTATCTGCCCAGCGCCCGAGACGTTCTCCCCTGGATGGGCATGGGGAACCCCACCGCGACCCTAATAGAGGATAAAGTGGGAGATAATGAATGAATGAATGAATAGATGTATGACTTTGACAGGTATAATTCATTCATTCATTATCTCCCGCTTTATCCTCTAGTAGGGTCGCGGTGAGGTTCCCCATGCCCATCCAGGGGAGAACGTCTCGAGCGCTGGGCAGATACACCCAGGACAGGGCGCCAATCCATCGCTGGGCACACACTCACTCACACACACACTCTATATGGGGCAATTTGGAGAATTCAATTGACTTGATCCATGTTTTTGGACTGTGGGAGGAAACTGGAGAACCCGGAGGAAACCCACGCGGGCACGGAGAGAACATGGAAACTCCACCCAGATGGGGATTCGAACCGGGAATTCCTAGTGCTGAGAGGCGATCGTGCTAACCACTAAGCCACCGTGCCGCCGACAGGTATAATATTAAATGTAAATGTACTGCTCTTTACAAGTCTATTCACAGATTTCCTAATGGTTCAGGGCTTTGATCTGGTCACTTAAGGACATTCAAACCCATAATTAAGCAACTGCTAATTCTCTTTTTAACATTTCATCATCCTATAGGAAGCTTCTTTCCTGCAATTCATTGAAGTCAGCTTTGTATGAAACCTCTGAGACAGTTGTCACATCCAAAAATTTACTAACCTCAGCCATAAAGCCTTTTGGTTGCTCCATAAGTAATATCCTTCAAGGCCAGTCTTACAGCGCAATACAGGTAAGGTAGCATCATTGATATTTTTCATTTTTAAATAATCTCTTGAACTGTTTAATCTCAAGAGTCTAATAAATGTTTGATTCCTGCAAAATGTCTTTTCAAGACATTATTCTTGAGCCTAGCAATTGCTAATCATTTTTACTGTGCTATGGAGGTAATATATTTGCTATATATATATAATTAACTTTTTAATTACCTACTCTGTCTGTAAGACTGAGTCACTTAGCATCTTTAAAAAACAAAACATTTTAAAACACATCTGATCGCCAGATCTGATGATCAGGTTTGATTATACTACAGTGTAACTTATTTTTCCCTATCTATTGACTTGTTCTCCTTTTTGTAAATCGTTTTGGATAAAAGCATCTGCTAAATGAGTAAATGTAAATATAACATTATTAAAACCACACAATTAGCAGGAACTTACCAACAATTAAGAACATGACAATTTGTGGTATTCAGCAGAATGTATGACAGTTTGAATTTGAAATTTAAAGACATTGTAATCAGAAAACAAATGTGCTTTCATAAACCAATTTCTGTTTTCAGTATTTCCTCCTGACAATTTAGGTTATTAAAAATCTTATTTCAGGGGATAAGTTTTGACTTTTAGAACACGAGTAGTCAGGGACATGCAGTAATTGCATGACAAACTAAAGATTCAGGTTCTCTTATGTTGACAATGAGTCAACACTATCAATTAGAATAACTGCAGGACTCTAATTAACAGCATCAAACAGTTAATTAATATGAGCTGTGTGAGTTAGTCTGCTGCACAGTCTGGCAACATGTAGTATGGTACGGATTGCAATTTCTATAATCCAGGCCTTTTTCTTCGTAATCTACAAAGAAAAAGACTGCAAGCAGGAATTTACATGCCAGACATAAGGCTTAACTCCGAATAGTGCAACAGGCAGCTGGTTACTTGATCTCCACATAGCAATCAACAATGTGCAACGGCAGGGTCTTAGTCCCACTGTGTGTTTGTGCAAACCAGGAGTGACAAAAGCCAAAGCCCACTACTGCCTTGTTGACCTCAAGGAAAAGGCCCCTAAAGTTCTTGGCAAGCCACTTGTAAGAGGAAGAGGCCTGTTGACCAATCGTAACACCTAAAGAGGATAAGAGCCTTGGAGGCATTCAGGCAGTTAAGGAGAAGTCAGAAGGACATGGGTAATTATAATAAAATAGTTTAAACATCTAGAGTTGAAGCAAATGGTCACAGTTTAATTTAGTTCTATTTCACCCATAACAAAACTTTTCTTGTTCTGTGTTTACAACAGGTACTCAGCGGTTAGATCTAAATAGTTTTTGTAGAAAGTCTACAACTTTTTAAATGCAGTATTAACTTTGTAAACCAGTTGCATTCTCATCCACAGCTGAACAGCTTACTTAACTGCTTGGAGCTTTTAAAGAATTCATCATTTTGGCCACAAGTGTTGGTCTGGTATAACGATGAGGTTCTGAAAGTACCACAATGTGGTTTAGTTCTGTGAGGAAAGTAATATAGGTTGCAATAAAATGTACATTTATTTGCATATATCTCTCTGTTAAGTTGTTAAATTCAAAGTCAGCCCTTTTGCTAACAAAACATAATTGATTAATTTAAATGGGTGACCGAAGGAAACGTGCTAACTTGTAGCAAAATAAACACTACAGAGGCAACCTTCAAAAAGTCCACTAATATTCAGTATTACTGTTACTGGAAAAGTAAAGCAATGAAAGGCTATAGAATGGATAAATCAGGTTCCTGGCTGAAGTGCCAGGACTGAATTTCATGCCCTGCCGCCGACACTCAGTAGCTCTCATTGGCAAAAATGCTTTCAGCTCTACTCAGCAAAGGCAAACATTTAAAAACAAGCTAAGAAATATGAAGACAGAGACTCTAAAACTTCCTTCATCAATAAAAGGATTTCACAAAAAGCACTTCTAAAAATCATGTTTGAAAGGAGGAACATGAGCTTTTTTTATTGCTTTTCAAATCAAGGACGAGTGGTGGGAAGGTGCAGGAGTAGGGCACAGAATTTGGTTAGTGAATGCACTAGTGGTGAGCTGGAGCAATTTGTAGCTTACAGCGCAGCCACAGAATTAGAGGCAATTTTCAAAAAGCATTAAAGAGAAAGAATATTCCCTGCTTGGGGTCAGTTCATGAATGACCAACAGGCGAAACTGAAAAAAAAATTACAAACATATCCAATGGGCTGAATATACAGACAGTGCCAAGAGTTAATAAACAATCCATTTTGATTCATTTGGATACACACTAAATGTCAAATAGATTTATAATTATACTAATATGTCTAATTTAAAATAAATACAGTGGTACTTGTAAGTTTGTGAACCATTTATATTTCTGCACAAATACATAAGCTAATCATTTATTTACACATCCTAAAGTAAATACAGAGAAGACTACTAATTGATGAGATGATGGCCAATGTATGTATCTAATATAAACTCCTTATGCAGTTGAAATGGCATTAAATGTTGATCTGTCACACACAAAGCATCCATACCCATATTTAGCAAACAAATACAATACATTTCTTATACTGGAAGTATTTACTTTTCTTCAATATAATATTTTGTTCTAACATTCATAATTTTTTTTTTCTAGTAGCAATGTAGTTTATTCATGTGATCTGCAGCAAACTGCACACAAACGTTAATGTTGTTTTTATTTTAAAAAAATCCAGTCCTAAAAGTCCTAAATTTAAATAAATGGAATAAATGAAATAAAATTTTAATCGCATATAATTTTACCACAAACCAATGTGTAATATAATATAATAATTATTATTAATAATGTTTTCCTAAATGACCAATAATATTATTTGGTTTTACTTGTTTTTTTCCAATTGGACTGGTTTGTAAATCTGATTACATTTCAGAACAGATTTTACCTGTTACAATGATAAACTTAAAACCTTAATGAGGTGGAGTAATCATGCAGATTAAAAATAGGAGTATTATAAATGTATTTATAATAAACATGTGTCATGCTGCAAGTCCAATTCTCTTATTATATTCTATTAAAATTACAGGATGGTTTAAATGTGTGTGCATACACGTGTTTTCAAATTCATTTGAAGCTATAAATAAAACTTTTTAGATAAGGAAACAATTTTTACAACATGTAGGTATCCAGGAATCCAGAACCCCAAATTAATGACTCAATCTAGGAATATGTGAAAAGATCAAACCAGGTGGGAGTCAATGTTAGAAAAAGACCTGTATTAAACTCTACAATATATTTAGAGAAACCTAGTTTTAGGTATGAGACAGACATTATAATTAATTATTTTATGTTTTTAGGCTGTGTAGATATCATTATATTAACAGCAATTTCTACAGAACTTTATAACTCTATTGTGTTCATTATTGAAATGGATATGTTTAATTATTGGAATTCTCATCCACTTTTTCTGATCAGGGTTGCATGGATGCAGGAGTCTGGAGTCAGGACCTTCAAAGTGAACGTGTGAAAACATATGATTACCAGATCATCACACCTAGGGGTAATTAAATACATAGTTGACCTACCTTGCTTTTTTGAACAGTGGGAGGAAACTGAAGCCAGATGAAGGCCCAAACCTGTTCATTTCTCATTTCTTTAATTTTTATTTGAATTCTATTTTCTCCCCCCCCCCCCCCCAAAAGGTTAGTTTTAAAGATGTTTTTTCAATTATGACCACTTGTGGCAAAAATCACACTTAACTTGCTGAACAGTATAAACAGCATATCAAAATCCCACTATTAACACATAAAATGATATTTCTTTGCATCTTTAAGCATCACAAATAAACCCTTCATGGTGCCTTGTGGTTAAATAGTTAATGTATATCGAGTCTCAATCACAATCATGCTTACAATCATACAAATGCTGTGATTTACTGTAAATGTGGCATTTATCTCTCAGTGCTGAGGGTTTTGTAAACACATTGGTGGATATACTTCATATTAAATGCCTGACTAAACAAACTAATTGTGGATTTTTCAACTTGTAACAAATTCATACTTCATTACTCAAGGAACATGAGCAGTGTAGACAAAATAAACAAACCACTATCTGTGTGCCTCCACGCACTAGTGGAAAATATGTTAGCCAGCAGGACACACACACATGTAGTTAATTTTAAATGGCTGCCCTCTCTTGGTCGGTTAACAGTGCCAGCTCTCTTCATCTCTCTGCATCTTGACACAGCACACTGAGCCTAATCGCACATAATTGGGTGGGTGGGACAGGGGGACGGCGCAGGCTTTGTGTGCAAAGGGCAAGTGGTCAAGTTAATGGGGCCCTTGTATGGAACAGGGAACGCTCAATCTCTCCCTCTCTCCCTCTCTCTCCCTCCAGAGGGAGTGGAGAACAGACTTCTTTCAAATCTCAAAAGACAGAAGAGTACAATTGCTTTACCCCTCCTTCTGTGTCTCTATTTTCCAGCACTAAGCAGCCAGTCCTGTAGGATAGACAGGATTGCTCCTACTGAGAAGGTATAGACAAAGTGGCTCAACTAAAAGTCAATTCTGGCTTGTATTCACTTAAAAAGATCAAATGATTAAAGATTATATTGAAAGTAAGTATAGGCTGAAAGTGCAGGTAAAAGTTAAAAACTAAGTGAAAAATTCAGTCAGAAGAGCAAAAAATACATAACATTGGCAGAAAAATATAACTCATAAACTTGCATCGTTGAAATAAAAAATATGGAGACAATGTGCATACAGTAATGTCAAAGTGCATTTACGTGTGGGGTAAGTATCATTTGTAGAAAAACAGCACTATACGCAAAAATGTTTTCCATAATGATTTAATCACAGCCATTACAACCACCTGCTTTCATTTCTGTAAAACAATGACGACAATTTGGAGTCACAGTGCAGAAACATAAACCAAATACAACAAAACAAATAATTCATGATAGAATTAATATAACACACAAGAAACATTTATTAATGTTACTTTAATATCTTTGTAATCTGATTCATAATTTGATTTAATAAATTTGTAACAATTTCATAAATTGTAATGCACCCTAAATTTACATTGAATAGTACATCTTAATTTATGAATCTAAATACAGATATGTTAACACAGGTGTAATGTTATATTTCCAACAAGCAACTCACACCAACTTGGTGGGGTTAATGAGACGCTACTATATTTACTACCTCGAGAGAATAATACTATTCTTAAAAATACTAAAATAAAGTTGCAATTATGGTTAGAGTTAGCATACTTAACATTCTGCTGCCTTACTACTTATGCTGCAGGTTAAACCTAATATGAGCTAATTGCATTTTCTGAGCTTTTAAAATGTAATTTACTTATGCTGAGTAAAGGTCAAGAATTAATAACTGCAAATGAAAATGTTTTTACAACTAAATTTCAGATAACTTGTTTAAATTCATGGATGGAAGAGTCATACATATACCAATTGGCTAAAACATTAAAATCACCTGTTTGTTTCTAAAATTACGGCTCACTTACACATTTCCATTTACTGTGTAGGTAAACAGTGTAGTTCTACAAATATATATTGTGGTCCACATGCAATGTTAGCCCTCCTTTACTTTGCTCATTAGTGTTTAGAAACAACACAGGGTTACAGAGCAGGTATGATGGTGGTGTGTCAGTGTAGGTTTAGTTAATTTGAGTAGATTAAAAACAGCAGTGCTGCTGGAGTTTTAACAACCTCTCAGTGTCACTAAATTGAGTATAGTCCACCAAACCAAAATTACTTGCCAACAGAATTGTGTAACCACTGATTACAGACTAGAGAATAACTAGCAAAAACTGTGCAAACAGCAGCTATTATTTCAAACTTTATGTCTACAAGGTAGACCAGTGAGGTAGGTGTGTTTTATACAGTGGGGAGTAAGTGGACCTAATTTTTAAAAACTCCAGCAGCTGTATCTGATCTGACTTGTCACTGCTTAAAATGACCCACCACCCAGATAATTGTTGCTCTGTGAGGGTACCAAACAATAAAGAACAGGGTAAAAGGGGACTACAAAGTATACAGAGAAATCAATTAACTACTGACTGTAATTGTAGAATTACAAACTGTACCTGTGTGGTCAGAAGAGCTGATAACACGGACAATGAAAGTAGAAACAAGGATGTAATTTTTATGTATTCATTGTTTGATGTATAGTCAAAAAGACACTCATCAGCAAATTGCAATTGGGGCAAAAAGAACGAGGTGTTCTGCAGCAGGTGACGTGGTGCTCAAAGACCTCTTATCACACCATTATTAAAAAAGGAAGAGTTTTGTCTCTACCAGAGTAGCTGGATAGCTATCTTGCTTAATTATATCAGGGCGGACTACTTCCAAAAGGAACATACAGACAGCTCCTAAATATTAGCTCACAGAAGCTTTTATGTGGTTTCTGAAATTTACACTTTAGAGAATACCTAAACATGGCATACAGAAATTGTTTCGAATACAAACAGGCCAACGGGATTACACTCTGTCAGACATAAAGAGAGAACTCTAAAGAATACAGTTTGTGGTTACGGCACAGTTCACCTCTGAATGTTGAGACAACCTGGTATGATCATCTTTTTCACTTCACAACTAGATGTGCCGCATGCAATTCTTAAAAATGTTATGAATGAATGCTGGAATGTTTTAAAAAAATGCAAAAAGTCTGATACTATATTTACCAAAAATCCTTCCACTACAATACAAGATGAACTGTTTTTTCAACTTCACCAAAAAGCACGCCTTTTACTAAATTACCTCATTTGTTCGTTTGAGCTTTTAACTGGGCAAAACACATAATACTGTCATAACACTATAGTTTGGCACACACTGTCCTACCTATTAGCTATAGATATACAGTAGTGAGAGTCACAGTGAAGCTGAAACATTCCATATATAGCATCTTCCTTCTTTAAACCAGAGCTGAAGATTAATTATGGTCATGAATTCTAAATCACTGCATATACTGTGTTTCTGTTGTATTTAGCTGATGTGGTGGTCCACAATAATCAATGCAACACACATCTGTTTGGTGCATTAAAGTAATAAACAAATTAATTTTATCACAATTTTTTATAAAAAAAAAAAAAGGCTAATGTTTGAATTTTTCACTTTGAGTGCAAACCTGCTTTGCCACGTAATGACTTTTCTGGAATGTATAGATTAGCCATAGTAAGTAAAAGGTAATAATGTATGACTTTGGTGTCAAACAGTATACAACGCTAATACAGCAGAGCTAACATTGCTGTTTTGCATTTTAGGATTTAGAGTTATACAGATACAAATGTGCCTCACAGAATTGCATGAATGTATTGTAAAGGATGTCAAAATGTTAATGCTATCTTTTATAGAGTACAATTTTGACATTCCGTTTAGTAAGGGTAGTATATGTTTTGAGAGGCAGTCTGACATTAGAAGTCTGTATGAAAATGTTTGATCTCTGACCTGCGCCTGAGTGGATACAGCTTTTTAATCCTACAGAGGTAAAAAAAAGGCATTGAGGCAAGTATGGGAAGAGTGCAGCTTATGTAGCAGCTGCCAGCATACATCCATGCATAGAGAGCAAGTATAACTGTGGCTGCAAAGCCTACTTTAGATATACCATTACTAGTTCATGTTTATGTTCTTTTCCATTGAATGGATAAAATGAATGTATAATGAATATGTTGAATAGTGATTTACACACGGTAGCATTAGAATGATTTTGTGCACAGTGCACGAATATGCCACCTATTATACAATAAGCCATGCCATTTAGCCACCATCCTTTAAAAGCAGTCTGTTCCATCAGATGCCTATTGAAAATGTCAACATTAACGCGATTAACGGCGATATCCAGCGATATTACAGTTACGTTATTTGCAGCATACGCAAGGCTGTGGTTTTATGTGGCCATACCACAGTTTTACACATTCATGTTGCACAGTAATCAGGTCAGCTGTGAGGTTACACATCAGTCAAACCCCATACACTGTGGACAAAAGGAAAATGTGGATAAGGAAGTGAAAAAATATTAGGTTGAGTAAATCTTGGAGATCACAGTAGAGAAGCCAGGGGGTAGCATATAAGCCAGGTGGGATACCGCCTGGCTCAAAGCAGACAAGGGCTGGGTATGTGAGTGAGGGTGAGCAGCACAGGATAGTGAATGTTTTCATCATATGCCTCTTTTCCTTTTCTTTTCATCTGAAAAACAAAACAAATACTGACCAATAGTGCTACATATGTTAAGTAAACACAGTTTAGTTTACAGTACAAACTTATCTGAATTTAAATAAAACTTTGAGTCAATTTGATGAGGTTAATCTTCAACAGGGTGTTCTTTGTAAACTCAAACCTATAGAAATGCCAGTCCCAAATTTATTCGGCACAGAAAAAAAGTCCACCATATAACTGCCACAGAACCATCACAGTCTAGATATTATTTGGGTAATAATGGAAGATTTTTAATCTATTACATTTTAATAAGATGATAGTCTGTATGTATTGGATAAGCCATAATTGGTTTTTACGCACGGTTTGTGCAATACAATTTGTAGCGGGCCGAACATTTCAAATAACAGGGTTGTCTAATCAGGTTGCATTCCTATACAAGTTACCTACCTGGAAAAAAAGAACAGAAACTGTTAGTAAATAAAACGATAAATACATAAAAAAATGTAATTTCTATATAGTGTTTATGTTTTTCCTATTATTCTTTTATTATCATAATTGAAAGGTGATTCTTCTATTTTCATTTTCTTTATGCTTGCTTTTTCATATTCATATTAACAGTATGCAGTGTAAAATAGAATTAAACACAACAGTTTGACAAATAACTCTGAGATGAGCTGAGATGTCAACCTGATATTCGTCATACATACTGTGCTGCGTTATAGGCCCCCAGGGGCCACTTTTCCCTAACAGTCCTACAAATGCACACCATTACTGCCAGCTTGTTGTACTCTGCCAGGCAAGCTCTGCCCTGTCCCAGCCGATCGGCCTGTCCACAGCACAGATACAATTTACTATGATGGCTAAGCGAGGACTGTGCTTTTTATTTAGGAAACTCAGAGCCAGCAATGCAACAAACAAGTCTGACATGCACACAATTCTTACAGAAGAGTGGGTGTTAGATGAGCAAAGCAGACATACAGGAAGAAAATCAAATGGTAGATAAAAGAAATACGAGTGTGAACTTGTGTGTGTATATATATATATATAATATATATATATATATATATATATATATATATATATATACACACACACACACACTGTATATATTATTAAATTATATATATTATTATTCATTATTATATAGTTTAGTTACATTTCCAGTAAAAATTCAACACAGAAAAAATATTTGCCCTCTTCCTCACAAGGTGGACGAGGGCAACAGAAAGACTCCTCTTCTTAGCCTTTACATATGTTATCTTTTACTACCTCCTCTACACAGCATCCAGTGGTTGAACCTCTGACCCTTTGTTAATCGGGAGTCAGTCTGCCAACAACTAAATCCACTGCAGGGACCATTCTGCATTCCAAACATTACAGGCAAAAGAGGGTGAATAAGACGAATAGCACAAGAAAGAACAGTGGATTCAATTTGAAAGATTAAAAATTCAGAAGGAAAGAAAAAGAGAATACGAAAGAACGAGAGGTAGCAGTTGGTAGGCATGGAAAGGTGAAAAGTTTAACAAGCAAAGCTCTTTCTCCTGATCACAGACTGCTAATCAGCTTCATGGGTGGTGGCATAAATCTGCTCTAACGATTTATATCATACAGTGGTTGAGATGCAAAGTCATTTATTTTACTGGAACTTCGGTTGTCCATCTATCTATTTCTATCTGAGGAGATTTTGAGAGAGTGAGGAACAGACTAAACTCAATTACATCATTTTTAAAAGTAAGAATGATTGGAAGGAAAGCCAAACAAGTGAAGACCAACTAAGTCAGTAAGAGGTGGGCATAAGACTTGCACATGTATATATTTATGACTGATACATTTATTTGTGTATTATAAATGTGTCTTTACGAAAAGAGGGTGCTGTTAGAATTAAAATTCATGACTCTCTTCACCACCGTCTGAGTAACAAGATTAAGACGGGCGGGCGGAAAATAGCAGCATTATCAGGCGGCTTGCAGTCCTCCAGCTGCTGCAGCTCTATTCCAGAACAGTGGGGATAAGAGGATAACACACAGCCCCCTCACTGCACTATTCTACACCCCTCCGCACATCCTGCCTTGCTGCAACACTATGCTGGATTAGGAGAAACGTTGAGGTTAAGGAAAAGGCCACAATCTCCAGGACATCAGAGACGGCAGCTGAGGGGTGACAGCCGGAAAGGGTTGTCCAAACATATTCACGCTTTCACACACACACACACACACACACACACACACACACACACACACACACACACACACACACACACACACACACACACACACACACACACACACACACACACACACACACACACACACACACACACACACACACACACACAAATAAAACTTAATTTAAATACATATTGCTGCAGCTTAGCAACAACATCGGAACATGTCAGAGTACTTAATATTTTAAAATATTGTAAATCTATGCATTAAGAAAGAAAAACAACGACAAAGCAAACCATTAATATTGTTAATGAGGTAAGGGCCATTGTTAAATTACGCTTCTACTCTATTAAACAGAAGTAGGGGGAAAATATTCACATACATCTTTTAAAAAGTTAGATAAAAAAAAATTATAGTTAAAAAAATCCAAATTTGATTTAGCACAATATTACACTGAATGTGCTTCCATATGCAACCTTCCTATTTATCCAGGCTTGGGACCAGCATCATTACTGCACTGATACATGTATCCCCAAAGGCTAGGATAATTTAAGGGTCGCTAATTTATCTATTGGTATGTCTTGAGGAACTTAACTGGAGACCCTAAAGAAAACATTCATCCCACCCAATCAAACCTAGGAACTATTTACTGTAAGAAAGAGGCAATATCGTATGTGGTATATGATTTTGCTGATCTTAATAAATTGAAATTAAAACTGATTTAATGCATGCACTAAAACATATGCCATATATAATATTAAAATATAATAAATCTAATTCTGTTTTATTTTCCAGGTTTAATTACTGACATTAACATACAATTTTGCTTGATTTTCCGTTTAATTCTTTTAGGCTAATAAGTGATATTTAATATTACTTGAATTATTTAAAATAGCAATTATCTATTTTGTACAGGTGTCATTTTAGTCAAGTTGCCCACATACCCTTAGGTAAATTTTTATAATCTAAACTTTATGATTTTTAAATGCTACTAATTTAATGCCTAATTTTCTATCATCCAGTAGGAACATAAATACAAAAAAAATATAAATATTTTAAATCATTCAGTTTCAATCATGAGCAGCTTAAATTTGACTTGACAGTGTTGACAGAGATTTACTGTTGTGTTCTTTTACTTCTGCCCATTTATTATAGCCTAATATGTAACGATCACTTACATATAGCATGCCAACTAGATTTAATATTCTAGTGGAAATGAGATGCCTGCTGTGCAATGTCAGCTGTAGCCCCTGATTTGCACCTAATGTCACTTTGGCTATTCATTTTTTTCAAGACGCACACGCAGGCTGGATGTTCATCAGAAGATAAGAACCAGGACTTAATCATCTTCTGATATGATGAGGCCACTTCACTTCCCCTGCTATCACATAAACAGCTGTACATCATACTAAAAAAGCCAAGGAACACACAGCCTTTCATGTAGAATCTCTTTCGCTGTCACACATACACCAACAGACACACATCGTCAGGCAGTGGTAGAACACTTGACTCAGCTCACTGTTATCATCATTATCCACACAGTGACACAGTAGGTGGCCCTGTTCACTGTGCAGTAAACCCTGTCAGACTTTAGGAGTATCAGACCTGCATGTGTGTGCGTGTGTGTGTGAGTGTGTGTACATGCATGTGTGTGCGTGTATAAACTATGGTGTCTATACCAGCCACAAAAAATATTATAAATGTTTTAAACAGATTGTTAGAGCACTGCCTAACGAATCGCTGTTTGATTCGCATTTCTCTCTCTCTCTCTCTCTTGCTCTCTCTTTACACACACACATGCTTATTCAACGTATTACTTTGTACATTATTTACTCACGGTCTCTGATATATTGTGTTAATATAACTAATAAGAACAGTGAGAATACACAATGTACAATTACTAAGTCCTATCCTTTCCAATTTAATGGCATTTAAAAGTCCCTGGGTTTCCTGATTATATTAAAGTCCTCCTTGTTGCAGTGTTTGGCCTTTTTTCTCCAGTGCTGCCTCTAGCCACCCATGGCCACTGCAAGAGTGGACACTCAAAGGATCATGGAAATAAAGACCAAGGCACTCAGTACTAGGGCCATTTTCTTCCAGAAAGAGCAGGTCCGTCTGTCAGGCCAGCAGGGTCTAATGGTTCTTCACAGCTTCCTCTGCAGCCAAAATGGCAGCCATGTCCATTAACCAGTTGTTAACCAGCTGGACTCCTCAATAGCTGCTGCCAGCCCTGTGTGTAGGTCTTCGGTGACAACGGTGGTGGGTTCAATTTATTTTTGTCGTATTTCACTGTATTTCAAATGCTCTGAGTTTGTTTCTTGTGTTATTTTAAAAACTAAGGCTTTCATTGCTGGCATAAAAAGGCATTTAATATTAAGCTATTCTATTAGCTACTATCAACTCATGGATCATCATTTTTATTTCTTTTAGAATTCAGTTTTTAATAAAATCACCACTACCATTCAAATGTATATCAATTCTTATTCGCATATATTGGACTGTGAGGTATTCAGTGTTCTTGGCCATTCAGGACACTATACAGGTTTAATTCTGAAGCTAGTGATTTGTCACAATATTACAAAATTTATATAGCTTACACGAAGAGATGTGATAATGAGACATAACCAAATTTTCTCACTTCATTTAAAACTCACCTTCAGGTGCAGGTCCCAAATGAGTGAGTCATAGTTGTCGTAGCGACACACAACCAGTCCAGCTTGTTCCGCCAGTCTGCAGAACTCTGCTAATGTATCTCCCCTGGTTGGGGCAAACACCAATGCCATGCCCTACACACACACACACACACACACACACAAATAATAACTGACTCCTTATAAGATTATTTTGTATTAGAGTATTAGGTACATATAACACATCTTTAAAACAATTTTATTTTTCATTATTAGTATGTAATGATAACAGAATTCAGTTATAATCAGTGCTCCTAATGAATTATCGGAAACTCAGAGAGTTGTGACAAAACTCATTTGAACCAATATTTTTTTTTTTTTAAAGTGCAACAATCAATTTGAATACATTTAAATTAAATTATTTTGTTAATATGCATAACAATTTAAAATACAATTTCCAAATAGCAAAACAAGACTGTAATTACATTTCAAATCCACTGTGTTTTTTTTTAAAAAGAAAAGACAAATTCATTGTAGTTTTACTTTTAGCATTACTGGTGAGCTTCAAAATAGCAAAGCTCAATTAGGATATGTATTCCTGCAGTCTTTCAGCACTTACTGATCTTCCCACAGCATAGGCACCATCAAACACAGTGTCACAGCAAGTGGTGGTTTGCATCATTACATTCTATTTGATTTCTCTTAGGTATTATATTAGATAATAAACAAAAAGATTAAAGCTAGCTCACCTAATCCAATCAATACCTAGAAGTGCATCCCCACCTTTTACAGATGAAGAGACCATGGAAGACCAGCCATGCTAAGAGGATTACCCAAAGGTTCAAAGGTTTTTTTTCCAAATCCTCTATTTTAAATATACATTTCTAAATTTATTTTAGCATATTTATTTGTAATTAATCATGTGCTATTAAAATTCCAACAACTGGCGCATGATTAAGATAAGTGCACCTTACAGATCTTACTGCATGTTAAACATGTGTTTAGTTTCCATTCAAAACATTCAGTTTTGTCCATACCAACATAAGCTAAAAGCATTTACATGCTTATAATAATAATAATAATAATAATAATTTGGGATAAAATGTTAACTATTATAACAGGTTTTCGACACTGATTCACTGAATTCAGGTCTTTGACTTACTGCAACATATGTATAAAATCAACCACTTTGCCATGTTTTGGACACTTTCTAGAAGATGTTCTCTTGTAGTATGACTGTGCACCAGCAAATGGCATGGCATATCCATCCATCCATTATCTTATGCTTTATTTACTGTGGGTCGGAGGGGGGGGCGGGGTGTTCCCAATGCCCATCCATCGGAGAGCGTTTCGGGTTATATATTTTTGGGTTAAACAATTAAAGCCACGCCCTCTTATTCAACATTCAAATACTGATGTATGGCCAAAACATTTTTTCACACAAACACACACACATGCGCGCACACACGCGCGCACACACACACACGCACACACACGCTAAAAAAGTTGGAATAAAAACTACCCAGAAATGGAAGCTGTTTTACAGGCAAATGGGGGACCAATGTAGAATGGGTGGTCATAAAATCTTTTCTGGGTACAGTGTACTGTGTGGATGTCTAAATACTTTCTACACACATACAGTGTATCTTTGAGTTCATATTTATTACTTCTGGCTCGGTCTTATCACACGGCCAAACATGTGTTAGGACTTTGCAATTAATGTAGAACATCAAATATGACAAACTTCATTTCAAGTTGCACATAATAAGTATTAAAGTATTACATGACATTAATCCTGCCATTCCATTACTTCCTCAATCACTGCACAGCACCTAATTACTGAAAGTACAACAGCACATACACACATACACCAATACACTTACATTGGGTCGCAGTAATCTCCTTATTGCATCAACCAGGCAGCCTCTATACTGGTCGAGAAATAGGCTAGAGAAAGGGGATGGAAAAGAGAAAGGGAGAGAGATTAGAACACATTTTAGTGATAGTGGGCAGCGATAAGGCTGCCAGTTATTTATTTTCTGTTTACAAAAAATTACACCCTCGAAGTCAAAAACAATTTCTATGACTACGATGCTGTCTCTCGTACATATGTAGATACGCTGCAAATGTTTGTTTAGCATTCTCTGCTTTGCTTAGACAGTCAAATAATATTCCTATGCTGAAATGCTAAAATGTTGAATAGATGTGCACATGCACAAAGGTAAGTCCATAAACCCGTACAAACTTATTTATGATTCTAAATAATAAAAATAACAATTGTGTTTCATTTGCAAATGTTTTCCCCTAAACAATTGAATTTTCTGATTATGAATTTTAAGAGCTGACAATACAATCCCAGCCTGGGTGGAGTTTCCATGTTCTCCCTGTGTCTGCGTAGGTTTCCTCCAGGTTCTCCGGTTTCCTCCCACAGTCCAAAACCATGGGTCAAGTCAATTGAATTCTCCAAATTGCCCCATATATAGTGTGTTTGTGTGAGTGAGTGTGTGCCCAGCGATAGATTGGCGCCCCGTCCTGGGTCTATCTGCCCAGCACCCCAGACATTCTACCCTGGATGTGCATGGGAACCCCCCCCCCCCCCATAATGGATGGATATCTTTGTAATTTACAGCATGTTGGTGATGGATTTATTGCATTGCATCTTAGTGGTTAAGTGTATTTGAGATTAAGCTAATTAGTATTTGTGAATGAACAGTACAAATGTGCAATGTTACTATTTGGGTAATTGTTTAATGTGTATGTATATACTGAATGGCCCAACATGCAAGGAACAAAAAAGTATAGGATTTGTCTTTAAACACTGATTTCCTATATTATTCTCTTAAGAACAGGACCTTGAAGGACCATCACAGACGTGTTAGTTGAGTGGTGAATAAATGACATTGACAAATCAAAATAGAGCCGTCAACAGTTCGGTTTAAAAGTTTCCACTTAGTTGTATTTGCTCTATTTGAGTCCACTTTAGGTCATGAGGCATCCACACGGTTTGAGAACCTCACTGTGCTACACCACAATGACCAAACTATTCACCCTGTATTTTGGGTGGAACAGGTCATGGTGGACAATAGAGGGTGAGCTAAAGGACAAAGCAGACAAGAGACCAATGAGGCTTAGACAAGGTCGTTTCCAACATTGCATTCCTTTTTCCACCTGCAGTTCATTCTAATGACTATAGCAAGTCTGTCTGTCTGTCTATCTATAGGGTAGAATCTCTCATGGATCTTGATTAAGTGTTAACAGTATATTACATCATTACTAACATTGCTTATTCTATAAATAAATACTTATAACTATCTTATAAGTGGGGAAAGAGCTACTCTTCATTTTGTTTAAAGTTAAATATAAATGACTACAGCCAACAACACATGGCAAATTACACAATGTCATAACTGATTTTAATTACAAAAAAAAACTCTGAATCTAAAGGACTCTGTTAGCATGACATGTATATGACAGTATGATTAGAAAAAGACTAAACAAGTATGGCTTTGAAAACATTTCCAGAAGATAGAGAGTTCTCTTTTTTAAAAAAGAATATTTGCAAAATGACGTCTTAAACAAATGAGACTACTTAAACAATATCCTGTGGCCATACATACATACATACATACAAAAAAAGATGTTTGGACATAATGCACAGTGCAATCTTTGGCAAAAGAATACTAGATAAACAGCGATTTTTATGGGCTTTAGCCTAACTAATGCTGTGGTCAGCGAATGTTCAAAAACCTTAATGAACTGAAGCATCTCTGTAAAAAAGAGAGGTTCAAAATCATTTTATTAATATATTAATGCATTCATTTATTTATTTATTGAGTAAAATGATCAAGTAGTAAATATCTGGGAGTGACAAGTATATAAACCTTTAGGATTACCAAATCAAATTAAAGCCAGGTGTTTACAATCAATAGTGACAAAGACAGTCAGAGTCAGAGTATGACATGACATACGGTCGTTTAGCAGACGCTCTTATCCAAAGCGACTTACAAGTATCCCAGCTTGATGGTTGGTGTCAGAACAAAGGTTAGCCATGATACAGCATCTTTGGAGCAATAAGAATTAAGGGCCTTGCTAAGGGGCACACATTGATAACTTGCTATTCCAGCCCTAAAACTTCAAACCACTGAGCAACCACACCCAGTAGATGCCATATTTTATTTGACAAATCAATTAAGTGATATTTTTTTACAAAGCATACACACATAAACAAAATTGTTGGTAACCCTCAGTTAAAGAAAAACCCACAGTAGTAAATAGTAAATAACTTGAATCAGACAAAAGTAATAATAAATAAAAGTTCTATGAAAATTAATAAAATGCAAATCTGACATTTGAACCACGCTTTAACAGAATTATTTTAAAAGTAAACTCAAACAACCTGGACAAAAATGATGGCACCCCTGTAAATAATATGACAAAAGAGACATCAAGGTGTTAAATCAAGTTCTGTCCACCAATTTGCATCACAGGTGTCTACAATCTTGTAATCAGTCAGTGCGCTTTATATTTAGGGCTAGAGGTAGTCACTGTGCTGTTTGGTGACATGGTGTGTACCACACTCAACATGGACCAGAGGAACGAAGGACAGAGTTGACTCAGGAGATTAGAAAGAAAATTATAGACAAGCGTGTTAAAGATCTTTATATATATATAAAAATCGTAGTAGTGACTAAATGGACTTCAAAGGAGATGACTGAAGAGGACACCATTGTTGAAAACAAATCATGAAAAAGCCAGAGTGGAATTCAGCAAACTACATATTGACAAGCCCCAAAGCTTCTGGGAGAATGTCGTATGGACAGATGAGACAAAACTTTTGCTAAGGCACATCGGCTCTATGTTCACAAACAGAAAAATGAAACCTATCAAGAAAAGAACACTGTCCCTACTGTGAAACATGGAGGAGGCTTTGTTATGATCTGGGGCTGTTTTGCTGCATCTGGCACAGGGGGTCTTGAATCTGTGCAGGACAATGAAATCTCAATATTATCAAGGGATTCTAGAGAGAAATGTTCTGCCCAGTTTCAGGAAGCTTGGTCGCTGGTCATTGGTCTTGCAACAGGATAATGACCCAAAACACACAGCTAAAACACCCAGAAATGACTAAGAGAAAAAAAAATGGACTATAAATCATATTGAGCATCTTTGTAAGGAGCTGAAACCTGCCATTTGGAAAAGGCACCCTTTCAAACCTGAGACAGCTGGAGCAGTTTGCTCATGAGGAGTGGGCCATTGCTGTGATTGCCTCTAAAGATTGTGCAAATAAATATTAAGTTAAGGGTACCATCATTTCTGTCCAGGCCTGTTTCATGAGTTTATATTTAAAAATCTTTCAGTTGAAACATGGTTGAAAAGCAATGTCTGACTTTCATTAGTTAATTTTCATAGCATTTTTATTTATTTGGAAAGTTATTTCTGTGACCATTTATTACTGGAAATCTCTTCAGTGTGTCCTCAACATACAGAGGGTCATTTAAGTCATCAACTGTGAACCACTGATATCTTGCTAATTTAATTATAATATTATTAGGACAAACATTTTACATTTAATTTATATGACCTGTACATACTTGATTAATTAATTAAGTGGTTTTGGTTTTATAATAGTTAAAAAACGATATCCTAAAATTGACTTGCGTTTGATGTGAGGCTTTTTACAATGGTTTCCCCCTTTAAATCAACCTGCAAACTAAAGCTGACATAATTCCACCTGTTGCAGTCTGATCTTAACTACGAGAGCTAAAAGGTAATGCGGAGAAATAGCTTGTAAAGACATTTATTATGTGCTTAAAATTGTTGTTTAGCATTTTATAATCAATCAGACAAACAGAAGAATTTATTAGGGAAATATTAGCTATATTTAAATAATAGATAAATTTTGTCTTCTATGCAAATGATATTAGTAAAAGCTACACAACCACGCACATTAAACCTGTAAGACAGTACAGATGTATTGAATTTATTAAAACATGGAACATGGAATCCAAACTGAATAGGTCAATAAAAGAGTACTTTTGGAATTCCTGACATCATTTTTCCTAACAGCTACCTTTCAATTGTGAATATAAATTAAACCATTAGAATACAGATTAAACAAAACTTTTAGTTTTGATGTTTCTGAGTTTACTGCAAATGATGTTAAGATCTATAAATTTATAATGAGAAAAAAGGAACAAAATATTAGAAATGTGATGCAGACATGCATCATTGTGGTATTCTGATAGGCTCCAAGTAATAAAAATTGTTTTGTAGTGAATGCTCCCTGTTGTTTTGATGCTGTAACGCTGGCTTTTCCTCCCCAGTGAGAGGGTCTCAGTGGCTGATGCTGCGTTTCTGAGTTTCTGCCTAAAAGACTGTAATTAATAGAAGCAGAAGTACGGCTGTTGACCTTTTCGCAGGTGATAGTCGCTGCTGTGATGTTCATTAATCGCCAAGAGATCACTCTCCTGATGACGGCAATTACAGGCGAGTGGTTGGCTAAAGCGGCAGGGGGATGGCCGGTACGGCATGAGTCATCTTCAGTTGCGCTCACTTTCTGGTTTGTGCCCACACACACATCCAGCACCCCATACTGCATACACATTATCCACACATTGGCCCTCTACTGTTCATTTCACCTGTGTATTAGCTGGCATTTACGTGGCATTAGAATAATAGTAGGATTTGCTGGGCTTTGAAATTATCTAAGCAAACGCAGGTATCATTACGCTGCATGCAACTCACAATTCACATGGATTCTTTCAGACACACTGCATTCAGCATACCTTTTATGAGCTTAATGGATGTATTTAGCATTTAATAATGCAATTAATATTCACATTCAAATGTATTTATGATCCTGCTTTAAAGCTATGAGGATACTGGAACTTTCATAACAAATAAAAAAAACAGCTGCAGAATTTTGCAGCATCTGTGCAAGATGTACTATAGAATTTACAACAATTTATAGGTTAGCAGTCAACAGGCCACCTTTTTGCTATTCTTTATTATTTAAAGGCAATATTTATTATTTTATTATTTCAGAAATACCAATTCCTTTAACACAACTGCAACTGCTTTAATTTTTAAAGAAACATTTTAAGGTAAAAACAGTCAATGAGAGCATTTATCTGAGTAAAGCAGCCATCAATAGGTAAATTTTTACCCAGAATAATACTATTAAAATACCTGTGGTTTCCACCACATTCATTAAACTAGCAATTTCTTTTTGTATTCTGGAAATGCAAAAATGCTGGGGTTCTTATGAATTGTGTTATATACTAATAATTGTAGGCATAGCATGCATGCACAGTAAGCAGTTTACAGATCTTTTCCCTATGTTTTTAAGCCAGTAAGAAAGAAAATACTTTTATTTTATTGAGTCTTTTAAACTATAAATATGGTTTGTGATTTGTCTCAGATTCAGTCTGAAAAAGTCTGAGGAAAACAAAAGAGGTAAAGCAAAGTGTGATGATTCTGTTTTTGTTTGTGTAAACCAGTGACAGTGATTAAATAATTTATATATTAATTTAAATAAGTGTTTTATAATGGACATCTAAGTAAACTAAATTAATTGTAACATCGTTAAATGTTATTGACAGTCATTGAAGAAAGCTTGGTACTGAGATTTGACACATTCTCATACATAAAAGGTAAATGTATTGTATTGTTCCTGTGTAATATGGTAATATATACTACATGACAATACAAAAATATCTATTGTTGTTATACAATCTTGTTATGGCTTTTTGCAGCTTCTTTATTTTGGGGCAGAATTGGAATCCTATTATTAAATATCAAGTTTAAACTTGTATTTAAACAAACTTAAAAGACAATAAACCAGGTATGAGATCCATGTTAAAAAATCAAAAGAACAGAAATGTTTGTATTATTCTCTCTTCCCCTTTCTCTCTGTGATCCTTACACCAGCATAATTATTTGCAATTTGCCTAAGACTTCCATTTGCTGAGACGCCGAGCATGAAAAAAGAAGCAATTTGGGGAAAAATGAAAATGCCTGGCAGGGTTAGCTGAGAGGAAATAATGCGGTGCCAGCCTCAGGCTGACATCTGATAAGCGTTGCGCTAGTGTGGATATTAATGCACCGTCACCAGGCCAATGAGCCGTAGGCTGTTATTGAGGGTGTGGACATATTGTGTCTGAAACAGCTACTGAAGGACAGATATGATATTTCATTCATCATGATAAATGTAGCAGAACTAGGAAGAGCTACACTACATACAGACCTGTGTAAACCTACATTAAATAGTGGCTTTGAGCGAATTCAGAGTTGATGATATGAATTCAGTACATTTAAGGTAGCCCAATTCAACAGAGTGGATAAAATATATAATGGCTAGTAGCTCAATTACAGGACACCTATAAGACAGTGATCAACAACTTACCAATCAGCACACATGACCATGTCAAAACATCCTTCTAGCGTTGACATGTCCACTTCACTGTCCCACCTCACCACCCTAAATAAAAAAAAAACATGCTTAGATCAAGCTTTGATTGAAAGTGTGTGTGTGTGTGTGTGTGTGTGTGTGTGTGTGTGTGTGTGTGTGTGCTTATTAAATGCTTATTAAAAATGTCAGATGTTATTGCTTTGCAGGATTCATGTTGATAGATGTTTGTATTTTGACATGCTATCAAAATGAATCATGACAAGTGTACAGATTGACAGCAACTCACGTACTCAAGTATAGTGGGGAAAAAAAGAACACTAGAGCAGTTGAACATGAATCTCTGCATTGCTGTCTGTGTTTGACTTTTATTTACAACCTTTATTTTTTAAGTTTCATTGTAGATAATTATCTGCAGTCTTTAATGTTAATGAAAATGTTTTATGCAATACTATTACAGTAGATGCTACAAACCAGATATCAGTGTCACGTAACATGATAATAATGATGATAATAATAATAATAATAATAATAACAATAATATATTTGCTTCATATTCACCAGACTATTTTTAAGTTTATCACTGCCCTTTGCATTTGGTTATTGACTTCATGCCAAGTATGACAGATGTGGTGAGTTTCCTGTAAGTCTTCCTTTAAGCACTGATCTCATTTCAGGCTGTACCTGACTCAATTAATGTATTCTATCCAGTAACAAACTGCTACAAGACCTGACATTTACTGTCACTCTTTCTCATTTTACCTTTACCTATCTCCTTCTCCTGTGTTAGGGTAGATAACCATGCAGGCGAATCTGATTATTAATTAGCCATTATTAACAGTCAGTAAACAAAAATTATGTTTTGTGGAAATACAATCTCCTTTCTCAGCAGGGGGCCACACCACTTATTCACTTGAAAAAGAGAATCCCCCCTGCCTCGTCCAATCATGCACGACCTTCACCCCTCTTTAAGCGTGTGCTCTGACAGGAAGCCTAATCTCTAAAGAAAACAATCAAAGTAATGTAGGCTAATTATACATTTACTCTTGCACTTCATCAGCACAGGGTAAATACAGAGGGAGGAAGGGGGAGTGCAGAGAGGAGAGTGGTTAGATCACTGAACATCAAAATTAATTTGGGTGATAATGCTTTTGAATGGTGGCACACAAATTATGACCCATGTTGTGGGAAACACAGGAAATGTAAATCTGTAATCTTGATGAGGGCGTCAATAATGATAAGCGGCTCATTACTTTGTCAGAGTAAAACTGCTTCAGAGTCTTACACTCAGTCAAGGATGCATATACGTAGTTACCAGGACAACTTGGTTCAGAGAGGAACTCGAAGGCATGTGACCCTCTTCAACAGTAATAAGTAGAGTGATTATTGCCATCAATGCAGGTACTTCAAACCTACATGCCAGCAAGTACAGGATACAGCATTTGACAATGACCACTCAGTACTTGATTGATTGACCATTTCATATAGACATTCTAACAATTAACAGCTCACTGGTCAATATTTGTGTTGTTTTGTCTGTTACAAATTACGCTTCTTAAAACAGGTTAATAAAGGCGAATGAGGCATATACCTGACAACATGCACTTGAAAGTACATAAGGACTAGCTGTACTCCTTGTTGTGTTTACTCAAGTATGCAGTATTCATAGTTTTCTCTTTCATTATTACAGTTGCTGTATGTGATCCATGTGCAGGTATAATTGGGTGCTTGGATGAACTTCATAAGATAACTCAGGAATGTATATATGAAGCAATAGTGTTGACAATACATTCAGTGGTTTTGGACCTTACCTGGTAAAGTTAAGTTACTTTAAGTGTTAAGCACAATGTAACTGAAATGGGAGCAACTCAGTCTTTATTATGTGTTTTGATCCAATATGGACCACATCCTCCATATCATTCACCACATCTGAATGGTAAGATACATTTAAATTTGGCCATTTAGAAGACACTTTTATCCAAAGTGTCTTAGAAAGAACCCCAACTGACCCTTGGTTGGGGCCAGAACACAGGGTTGATACAGAACCCCTGGAGCAATATGGGTTAAGGGTCTAGCTCAAGGACCCATATTGGTAACTTCAGTGAACCTGGGATTTGAACCCACAACCTTCAGATTTATAGCCCAACACCCTAACCACGAGCTACCATGCCATGCTACAAATGTAATGCTGAGACATTTAGCAATGTCAACTCAAAACACATCTCTTCCAGAAGAACTTCCAGGACATGCGGAAAATCTAGGCATAAAATCAGATTGGATAATAATTAGGTTAGATAATACAACAGTTCACCTGGTTCCACCTCAGCTACTCATGTGTGATGTTCTGCCTAAACCTTGTCTCTTTTTTTAAAACAGTTGCTGAGACGGTTAAGAATAAAAATGGTCATTTTTACAAGTCACACAAGTTTTAAATATTGATATTATTTAATATTTTATTTGTGTTAAAAGGCTTTCTTATGTATGAACCATACAAATCTCTTTTTAATACCGGTATGTGTGGATTGCTGAGATTTTTTAATTAGCTGGATTTGCAACAAACTCACCTGCTGAAGACATTAGAACAGGTAAAGAGACTGGCTCGTCTATTTCTCTCGATAACGCCACGCACATCTGACATGAAGGTTAAAGTTCTTTGCATGAAAATGACAAAAAACTACTAACAAACATTTTTCATACTGTAAGTTTATAACCAAAGTACACTTTCTAGCATAATGTACTTTTAAAAAACTAATGGAATACTTAATTATTAGAGTATAACACAAATTCAAGTAAATGTCAAGGATATTAATATGTCCAGACAGTATGCATTAGTGATTATGAAACTGTTTTATCTACTGTGGTGCAAAGGAAAGTGGCAATAACAAGACTAATTCTTTTCTAGTTTTGTGTGTTATTAGTCTCTTTGCCAATAGAATAAATTTGTAACTGCAAACCCAATCCCATTTCACAGATAGTCTAGCTCCACAAAGATTTGTACATTTATATGTCTTCAAAACTTGATGTATTTCTAAAAACAGTCCCAAGGTGGACTGGAAGAGAAACAAGGACACAGGCTGGTGCAAAAAGAGAGTAACACATGGCTGTAGAAAGGCATCAACCCAGCAGTAGGACTGCAGGAAGCAGTGATAAATGACATCCAGTAAGCTATTGGTCTGCATGTTTATAACCAAACTGTCAGAAACAGATCCCACAAGGATGAGAGCCCTTCTTTAAGTGGAACTTGTGCTCACAGGCCAACACCATGCAGCTTAATTTGATTTAATTAGAAAACAACAAAATCAGCAGTTAGGTAGGTTAAAACTAAGTACATGTGACAGATGTGAAAGACTTTAATGGAGGCCACATTGTGGTAGTTGCCCCATCCTTCTGTATGACCATTTTTGAGCTGGGTCATTGGTGGTGTGGGGAGGCATATGATTGAAGAAAATCACTAACTGCTACATAAAAATCATCTGGTGGTATTATTATAAGTAAAAAAAACACACTTCATGCAAAAAGAATTAGTTTTAAACAATGTTCTCATGTACCTTAAACGTTTGCACTGATGGCACATGTATCATGTGCCCCTTAACTACAAAGTAACTAACTTATGCACCTTCTTCAGAGACAAAGAAGTGCCCATTTAAAATATATGGCTGTTGCTCTTGTTATCCTCCCTTCACCCAGAACTAAAAGATTAACAATGGATGGTCTAATAATTAAGTAGATCACAGATTAAGCTAATTTAATAACTATGTTTTCATTATTTTCTCCTACTGGCTCTATCGTGATACACCAAACAGCCGTAGCAAATCCAATCTTTAGCTGGGGGCATAGTTCGAGGGATGTGCCACTGATGGAGGATAGCAAGGCAAGAAAAGCTAGGGAAGTATGTCACACGGGTGCGATCAGCCGTTAAGGAGATAGAGTAGAGCTTACAGTGTAATCTCATCAGGAGAAACCCATGGGGTAACAGGTCAGGCATGCTGAGTATTTCATCCACACATATTTATTCAAATTTTCATGGAATTTTGGGAGACAAACACATACACTAGCTAATGCCCAAAATTAAAACTGTAGCATTAGGTATCATAAATTCATAATGTATGATAATTTTCATTAGACTATGAATAGACTATCAGCCGTAACAATTAAAGCAGCTGTCTAATATTGTTTTGGTCTCCTTAAAACAGCAGCGACCCATCAGTATTTACTCTTTGAGACCTCTGAGGATGTCCTGTTGTATCTGACAACTTAACCTTTTCACAAAGTGCATCCTGATATCATCTTTTCCTGGGTAAATAGTGTCTGCATGCTGAATTCTGCCACATAATGTCAAAGTAAACATGATATCTTACACTAAGACATTTTCTTATAGTGTACCATTGTCTAGCTCTAATGCCTCAAATACTGCTGAAAGGTTGATTGGTAAACATAAAAACAGTGGTCAGCATGAGCACTCTGACCAGTCAGTAAAAATGTAGCCCTTTAATGCAGCAAGCTATACTGCGCTGTGTGTTCTGATATTTGTAATCACCACTATTAAATCGGGCTACAATTAAAAAAGTAAAAATAAAAAGTAACAGCGTGATCTATCGTATTACTTTGGATTGGCTAGCCCTTCATTCCATCTAAAAACCAGTGAGCTTTGGAAACCCATGGCCCATTTATTGTTTTACCAGTTATCTTTCCTCAAAACATTTTTGGTAGACACTAAATATTGTCATTTAATCAGTCATCTATCCATTACAGTTCAGCCTTCAGTTGCTCGGATCTCAGGTTTCATGCTTCTAATGCATCAACTTCAAGAACTGACAGTAAACTGACAACCTACTATATCCCAACATATCACAACTTAATTTGATGAATAATGTGCAGTGATTGGGCAGACTGGGAATGAACGGAAAGCACATCATTATTTTTTACATCTTTCAAGTGCAGAATTAAAATAGCGGTTAACCGGAATTGGTGGATTGTATGTTCATTCCTACCAATTACCAGAAAGATTGATTTGAATTTATTGTAATATGAATTTATCTAAGGATAATACATGCTAATTCAAAAGACAGAATAAAATTCTTAATAGTACAATAAGATAAACTTATAAACCAAATATGTTGGCGCAGTTTTAATATCTATTTTGGAATGTCGTCTTTTTGTGTGTGAGGCTGTTTTACAGTGATGAACAGAAACAAAGGAAATATTTCTATGTTGTACTGAATAAAGCTGAAATGTATCTCTTTGAAAACATTACACATCTTGTGGTCAAAGCTTAGAGTAAGCCATAAAAGTGTAAACTTGTGCGCTCAAACCTTGAACTTTCTGTTTGGTTGGCCTGACAGTGTATCGACTAAATCATAACTGACATAGAGCTTGGACTGGAAATCCAACCTAACATCAAGGAGTTTTAATAGCTAATGACTTTTAAAATATGAACCAGAATGTGGGGAATATATATTGCATTTAGATTATTTGATTAGATTAGATTATTAAATTACATTTTGAGACAAATTGTTCGATTTCTGACCTATAAATTTGACACGGTTTGGGCAAATCACTTATGTAGCTGAAATGTTTGCCTCCCCCAATTTCATCCTTTTAAAAAAAGACCTATACAATGTAAATCGGAGAACAGTATTTTTATTCTCTATGGCCAAGTGGTGTTATTCTGGATCCAATCATATCATCAGATCTATCAGTGCTCTATTATGGCAGAAACATCTTTCACACAAAGCGCCAACAATTAATGTTCCATCAACCCACCGGCAGCCTTTTCACTCTCTATATGAGGAAATGGCTTCGGCATGGGCTCTGACTGGTGCAAACGTGTCTTTACTGATTATCCGTTTCAGCACCCTTCCCTCCATTTGGACTTCTTTCTTTAAACAAATCTCTCTTCTCAATAGGGAATTGTGTGCATTTTCATGTCATGCCGCTATTGTTCACAAAGCGCTAAGATTCAATAAAAGCCTATTGTCACTGCAGCTCTGGCTCTTGTACTAACGAACACTGTAATTCTGATGTATTTGCAGTCATCTCTGTTGGTGCTGCTTTCTTTAGTTGATGGAAGATGGTCAGCCTCTCAAGGCAGAAAGAAAGGAAAAAATGACAAGTACAATGACAGACAAGTAACTCAGACACAGAAGGTTATAATCACTTGTTTAAGTCAGTATGCCTTGCAGAAGGTATGTTAATGGTATAGAAGGAAGTCTCTGCGCTATTTATGCTTATTACTACCATTTCTGCACCATGCTATTGCCACAATACTGCCAATTTTGCACTTTGTTATATCTGCACAATGCTAGCATACGCACTTCTGGATGATGCTAACTGCATTTTGTTGTATTTACTTGTACAGAGCAATGACATTAGTTCAATCAATCAATCAATCAATCAATCAATCAATCAATAAGTAAGTGCAGAAAAGGCGATGGAAATGTGTTATATTTCAATGCAATAATATGCTTCAAAATAATACTGCAAAATCATGGCAATAATTAATAATATTATAATAATTAACAAATAACAAAAATAATGCTTAATAATGCAGGTTCTATGAATCTGGCATTTATAACACTTTTTAACACTTGTAATAAGCCTCTGTAAATGTAATTATATGTTCATAACCACACTCACAAACTTTATAACCCAAAGTGACATAATGCATTATAAAATGGGTACTATGTTAATTATTTATTATTTTTTGTAGAAACAAGTGTCATAAAGCTTAATAACACTTGTGTTTAATAAATGCCTACCCTAAAAAAATGATTTTATGAATTATTAATATTTATACATCTTTATTAATGCATTTTTAATGCCTTATGAATACTGCATTCAAGTGTTACCAAATTCTTTTATATGGTTAAATATAACATCTTAATTTTTTTTTTTACTTAACTCAATAAGGTCTGAAAATCTTTTTACCACACAATATGCAAAAACTTTTGCATTTTTTAATAAGAAATTGGTCCGTGATAAAAATGAAATCCCCTCACACACACAGACTGGAACACACTCATGCATACACACAGCAATTGCCCAGACAGAGAAGGATACTCTGGATGGCCTTCTCATTCCCATCAGATAGCAGCACTTCCTTCACATCAGCACAAATGGCAATCTGGAAGAAAAAAAAAGATGAAAACCGAAGAATTGAAACACAACAAAACAAAACATCTCTCTTGCACATTCTGACAAACACTGCTAGGAATTCTAAAAACCTCTACTCCACAGAAACTCCTGGCATTCCATTCCCCCTTTCTTTTTTGCATCTCCTCTCATGCTTGCTCTTCTGTCTCTGGGCCCGTTTTTTCATTTTACGTCTGCATTATTTTAATCATTCAATCAAATCAGTCAATACTTTTATCATCCCCTGTGGCTGGGAGCCCTCTATCTTGCTATCACTCTGTTGGGTAATTGCATTGTGACAGGAGATGATGGCGAGCACCGAGCCTTTCATTTGTGGCACGGCGTTTATCAGACGGGGCCATCGCGCTCCACTGTCACTCCATACTCAGCTCACCAGGCCTGCCTGATGCCCTTCATATAACTTTGCACTGTGGTGTCTCTGCTTTTGTGCTTGCAGTCTTTTTCGTCCCTTTTTGCCATGTTTTTCATTCACACTGTCTTTTTATTCAAGTGGTCGTTTTTATCGGTGGGGCTGTGACACTTTAGTTCTGAAGAAAAAACATGTCCAAAGATGGGCTTGAGAGGATTTGGACTGTAGCTGCCTGTGTTTGTGTGTTTGAAAGGTGCCATTTGTATTACTTCTGTAAATGGCATTTTTGGTATATCAGGGTTAGACCACATGCTGCACTTGTCACTGTATGTCATTCTATTTGAACAAATGTTAATAAAAATGAAAAAAAAAAAACAATGAGGTAAGAAATGGTAGAAATGAAAGCCTAAAGAAAACTGGCATCCATCATATGTCAGTAAATGGCTACATACAGTCAAAAGCTGAAATCCGTATCTTGATTTTGATACATCCTGAGTTTGGATGTATCAGTCATATTAAAAGGTATAATTGATAAAATGCATATCAGAATATCAGAAAGAGGTTGGTTAAAATATAAAGTATTGTGACAAATAGAGCTTGCGCAATGTTGACTTGGTTACTCAGCTTATAGTCTTAAATATTTATACTTTATATTAAAAACGCCCATTTTTGCAGATTCTTTCTGTACAACATCAGGAAGATCAGACTTTTCCTGACTGAACATGCTACTCAGCTGTTAGTTCAAGCCCTCATCCTACCCCAGCGCGATTACTGTAATGCATTGCTTGCCGGTCTCCCACCTTGCATTCAGCAATCAGACCTCTAAAACTGATTCAAAATGACATGTATTCAATCAGCCCAAGCCAACTCATGTCACTCCACTACTCATTTCTCTCCATTGGCTTCCTGTAGCTGCTTGCATTCAGTACAAGGACAATATCTGTATCTTTCCCCTCTTACCATCAATCTATATTTATAAAAACTACTCTCCTAACGTGTTCCCTTCACTCTAGTGATGAATGTCATCTGGTGTTTCAACCTCAGCTTGGTGCTAATTCTTACTCTATCGTTCACCACTGGAACTTGTCCTTCCCAACTCTCTCTGTACGGTGGAGTCACTTAGCATCTTCAAGAAACAACTCAAAAAACATCTCTTCCACAAACACTTGTTATAAAATAAAAAAAAAATAATAAAAGCCAGATTGGATAATGATTTTGGTTTGTTTTTCCTACAGTGCAGCTGTTTTTTCCTTAACTACTGACTTGTGTTGTTCTTTAATTTGTAAGTCATTTTGATTTAGAACATGTTCAGGGAATTTCCCTTCTTGTCATTCTGTGAGAGATGATTTGGGTTTAAGCAGTACATAAAAAGTCTAAATCACTATACCACATGACTCCAAATCAAAATGTTTTTTTAAAAAGTACACACGTGGACAAAATTGTATTGTAAAATCAGACAAAAGAAATAATAAATAAAAATTCTATGAAATTGAACAAATGAAAGTCCAACATTGCTTCAACAAAATGATTTTAAAAAGTAAATTCATTAAACAGGCCTGGACAAAAATGGTGGAACCCTTGAAAATAATGTGACCAGAGGGACATGTTAAATCACTAATTAGCATCACATGGGTCTACAATCTTGAAATCAGTCAGTGGGCTTTACATTTAGGGCTAAGTGTAGTCACTGTGCTATTTGGTAACATGGTGTGTATCACACTCAACATGGACCAGAGGAATGAAGGACAGAGTTGTCTCAGGAGGAGGCTCTGTTATGTTCTGGGGCTGTTTTGCTGCATCTGGCACAGGGGGTCTTGAATCTGTGCAGGACAATGAAATCTCAATATTATCAAGAGATTCTAGAGAGAAATGTGCTGCCCAGTTTCTGAAAGCTTGGTCATGGGTCATGGGTCTTGCAGCAGGATAATGACCCAAAACACACAGCTAAAACACCCAGGAATGTCTAAGAGGAAAACATATTCTGAAGTGGTCTTCTATGAGTCCTGACCTAAATCCTATTGAGCATCTTTGGAAGGAGTTGAAACCTGCCATCTGGAAAAGGCACCCTTCAAACCTGAGACAGCTGGAGCAGTTTGCTCATGAGGAGTGGGCCCAAATATCTGCTGAGAGGTGCAAAAGTCTCATTGACAGCTACAGTAATCATTTGATTGCAGTGATTGCCTCAAAAGGTTGTGCACATAAATATTAAGTTAAGGGTACCATAATTTCTGTCCATGCTTGTTTCATGAGTGTATATTTAAAAAACTTTGCATTGAAACATGGTTGAAAACCAACAATTTCTAAAAAACAAACAAGCTTTACATTAAAGCTTGATTTAAATAGGATACGTATCAAGATTATAGGAGCAAGTAAACATGATTAAAATAATTACATAATGGCATCTTCTTAATATTGCATACATTACTACTCATTACTAGTCATACTGTGGTTTGTTAAATATGCATAAAATAAAAATACTATATTTTAGCAACATTATAAATTGCCTTAAAGTTTGTTATACCATTATTAACATATCACACTCCCTAAATATCAAGCAGAGGGGAAAAAAAGCATCCATCTGTTTCGCCAGAGACCTTTGTTCACGCTTTCTTCTTCTAAGTAGTGGGATGAGGTCAAAGTAAATTGTACCACCAGCTGGCCACATGGGCATCAGACCCAAAGGGCATTTAACCAGCCACCCAAGAGGAGTATGGGTGGCATTGCCAATAACCAGTGTCTATAGGGCAAAATGAATGGAAGTAGACTTGAGGATAAGCACGCATCACTAAAAAAAGGACACGAAAAAAAAGAAAATAGTGGGGTGATTCTCTGATGCACAGCAATGTCACAACACAGAAATATCGAGTGGGAGTGATAAAGGAAGCCACATTTTAAGCACATAGCTAAGATCAATTCCACGGTGTGTTCATCTAAAAACGCTTCCATAAGCAACATTCACACTCAGAAGATGTCTGCATACATGGAGATGCATATGCATGTAAAATTGCATGTTTGTGGATAAGGATGCTTATGTTGATTCAGTCCATCAGCACAGTCACTGATGTGGAAATTTTGGTGTATTTGAACTCATTTTAAGTTGCATACAATGTATCTGTGTTTGGGTATCCATGCTGAAATTGCCCATTTGCCTGTGATTTGGTGTTGGGGTGTGGGGTGTGGGCTGTGAGTGTGTGTGTGTGTGTGTGTGTGTGTGTGTGTGTGTGTGTGTGTGTGTGTGTGTCTTTCACTTACCATAAGCCCAGCAAGACATGTCATCCCTCCACCTAATTCACACACAGAGGACCCGCTGTACAAGTGAAAGACAGGCGGCACCAGAGTGGGAGAGATAAAGAGGAAAATGTGTGAATATTGAGCATTTTTATTTAACTCTAATTAATGGTGCAATAACTCCCCGTAGGAGGCCAACATTGACTGGAATGCAATTCCACTGGGCTCATTGATTTCAATTCTCTCTTCCACTCTAGATGTAAGTGTCAGTGGCTTAAAGGAGAGTGAACACATGTCACCCTTTTCAGTATTTTTTTTTATTTAAACAGCAAAATCTGAATTTGGAAACCCACTAAATATAAATTAATAGTATTACAGATAATTCTTGATATGGTTTTAGATTTTAGACCTTTATTGATCTCTTGAACTTGAATTGCTGATACTGGTAAATTATTTTATTGCAGAAATCCTGGTTATCATATTTAACACCAGGCTCTTTAGTTATCTCTATTTGCTCAGGTGTCAGCATAGTTATTGATTTATCTTAGAATTTAATACTTAAACTAATTACCATGCTAACTCATGCATTTAAATCACAAAGTTATGATGTTAAAATAAACTCAGAATAACTTATCTTAAAAGAGAGATAAATGAATGCAAAAATAAAAGAAAGGGATTCTATTTGATAATAAATCTGAATAGATTGCCATGAGCTTTAGAGTAGAAAGCAAATAAATGTTTAGTAACAATTTAATTGAATTAATTTTTTAAAATATTATTAAGAATAAGAGTAATTGTGATTTCGAAATATATCAACATTTTGTTTAGCATATTAAGAATTCATTGTAATTACCTCATGATATTGCTTTAACTAATATTACTACATAACTGATCATACTTTATAAATACTTAAAGATATTACACACACATATATAGGAAAAATCCTATATATAACTTGCAATCAAACACCAATTTTTAATTGATCATCTGTGCATATAAATAATTTTCATACAAAACTGGAATGAATCAGGATCAAATATCACATTGTACACTGAGGTTCTGAATGCTTTCATAAATACTGTATTATGGTCTGCTTTTAGCAGCTAGCATTTTAAGCATACTTTATTCAAACAGTACTTGTGAGTTTATCTTTTAAATTTTGTAATATATAAGCTTCTGGAAGAAAGAATGTGAAAGGAGGATGAAGGGCTGATTGTTACACGGAGTGCAATTAAAAATTAATGTGCACAAAGCTGCAAGTATGAGCTTCACCAGGGACAAAGGCCCAGTGACAGGTAGTTATTTGGGTGTACAGTGGGCTAGTGGAGGAAGAACACTGTGATGTGCAAAAATTCAATAGAAAAAAAAGGAGCTTGCTGTAATCTGGCATGTTCTCTTGTTGTCTTCAGCTACCTCTACTTTTTAAGGCTAGTGTTTAAGCATGCAGACTTACAATACGGTACACACAAACACACACACGTACACACGCACACACACACACACACTCCTGCCTTAGGGCTCAGCACCCTCTACTAAATGCCCAGTTGACCTTCAGCTTGCGGCTGGGTGATCGATAAGCCTCTCTTCCCCTCGTCTGCCTCTTGAATGTAAAAACAGGAAATCAAAGGTTCATATACCGCCTTGAGTGCAAATCAAAAAGTGCCCCTCACATCTTTGTCAAATGGCCTGTGCAGGAGGGGAGGGAACAGGTAGATAAGGGGTTGGAAGGATGAAGGAATGGGCAGAGGGATGGAAAGAGGAATGAATGTAAGTGTAAAAAGAAGAGAAACTCACGTAAACATTTGATGGTTCTTCAAACAGTAGTAGGCCATCACCTCTTCAGAGGGCCAAACACCTAAAAAAGAGAAAAAGTAGAAGAGAGGAAAACATAACATTGTAAATACAGATATAATATACTGATCAGAAGGAGCTGTCATGGCATGTCATACTGATAACTTAAAAAAAAACTGTTTAAAATGTTGTTGAGTTTCACCTATTGTTTAAA
This sequence comes from Corydoras sp. C115, assembly GCA_019802505.1. Lineage (NCBI taxonomy): Eukaryota > Metazoa > Chordata > Actinopteri > Siluriformes > Callichthyidae > Corydoras > Corydoras sp. C115. Next base: position 8,775,153 of record JAFMOC010000007.1, read on the forward strand.
TGCATTTTACTGAGGAGGTGACGACAAGTACATGATTTTCTGAGACGCATAAAGCCAGGCTTCACTTATTTTGTGCTATTACCATAGGACAGCTTAACATATTTTAAAGGCAAGCTCTAAATACATTATAATACCTCGTAGACTTTTTCCAGAATCACAGAAAAACAGAAATGACTTTCTCCCTCAAAATGCAGCATGACCTCTAGGACAAGAGGATTCAATAACAGCTAATTAAAATGATTCACATGTAATTCATTTTAGACAGCTGAAAAGACTGCAGTGAGGTGTGATACTCATAAAAACTCCACGAAAAACACATGTTGTGACATGTTTTGAAAAATAAATAAATAAACAAATAAAAATATGAATAACTTCACTAAAATGTTTTGCCTGTTAAACAGAGGGTTTGAGTGAGAGTGAATAACTGAGAGTTCAGGAAACGTTTGCACTTTCTTTCCAACTTTTCTGGACAGTAAAGGTGTACATACAGACTTTTTTAATCAGAAAAACAGTGTCTCGTATCAGATTGCCTCAGAACCTTTGCCATAACAAAATACATATGTTTAATTCATAAATTTACTAAATTTATTAAATTAAATAACATTTGTGCCACAATTATGTCAGTTATAGGTTACAAAACCAAATCAACTTTGCATGACTAGATTAGTTGCTGAGTAAAATAAAATCAATGTTTGTAAATGTTTTTTTTTTATAACAGCTTACATTAAATTACATAAAACATTAAAAACAGAGTAAATAAAATGTATCAATATAATCTATTGTAAATATACATTGACATATTATTATCCTGCACTGAACAAAGTACTTTTTATTTGACATATGCACTGTAATTTAGCCAAATCTGTCCCAACCATAACACACTACTATAAGTATTAATGCATTGAGACTTTATTAATTGTATGAACAAAAATGTAAGTTTGCTGTGTAGTTCTTTTAAAACGTGGTGGACAAACCATCACACTAACTGGAAGAGACTGTCACTGCTTCCTAATTTACTGTTGTTGCCACATTCATCCTCTCTGTTCTACAGAGACTGTCACAGCATCACAGCAAAGCATCTGCAAAGCTGCTCTCAGTGCTGCCTTTGTCTATTTCGTTTCTAATACAAAATCATACACACATTTTGGCTATTTAGTGGCATGTAGCTGCACACAGGGAGGGTGGGGAGTCCAGCAGCAAGTGATTATCAGAAGGAGCAGGTTGGTGGTCTTATCACCCACTGTCAGCCTCTGTTCCTTCAGCTAGATCCAGGAAGAGTCATAACGCCGCTATTGTCTTTCAAAGATGTGCAGAGAGAGAGAGAAAGAATGAGAGAGAGAGAAAGAGACAGACAGACAGAAAGACAAGGACAAAGACACAGACAAAGAGAGAGAGAGTGTGTCTTTGGCAACATACATAAATACATAAAACCTACTTTCAGTAAGCCCCAGAGCTGTCGCTGAGCTGTTGTGTGTTTTGGGATATATGTGAGTTTATGCAGTTCATTAGGGATATATCAGAAAGTCGGACAGTGTGATACAAACAGCAAAGGTTCGCTGATTAATTTATTCCTAACATCTGACATAAATGTTTGTATTATTGTACAGCAGAGTAAATGTATACCAGAGAGCCAGAAACTCCATGTGGAGATCTGTGTATGTGTGTGGATGTGTGTGTCTACGTGTGGGCGCACTTGCTCATGTTTGTGTCTGTGTGTTAGGCAGTCGATATAATAAGCAGCTTATAACCTGTCTTTCACAGAGGCCTGTTAACGCCTGTCTCTCTCAACCTCTCTGCAGAATCAACCTGAGATTAAGTCACCCAAGCACGATTTAATAATGCCTATTGATAAAACGTCAACATATGTCTCTGCCATTAAACAGGCAGCCTCTGCTTTACAATTCTTCACAAATTCCTAGCCTGATCAGTTATATGACATATTGAAAGGCCACTGTATGATTTATCAGGACAAAGTATTAAATAAACTCATATATGACACATAGAGGTCAGAAAAAGGTAAAAAGGTTAAGGAATTAAAACTGTTTTAAAGCCCAACTTGTTGGAAAGTTGATCTGCTTCAGTAGACTAGTTTATTAAATTTTATTACATTTACAATACATTTGGTCATTTTGCAAAAGCTTTTATCTAAAGCATGGCTGGGGATAATACAGCAGCCCTGGAACAATGAGGGTTAAGGGCCTTGATCAGCATCCCACATGGCAACTTTGGTGGATTTAAACCATCAACATTCAGATTGATATAGGCTGTCCACACCCTAACTACTGAGCTACTTTGCCCTAAGGCCCATACTAAAAATACTGCTATCTGTGCAAAAAATTTAATTAATAACACAAAGTTGCATGACAAGCACTCAAAAAGCATGAAGAAAGGCATGTAGTGTGCTATATATAAATGTTTGAAAAGATCAGTTGTAAATGGCTTGGCCAGGCGTTAACAAAGTTTATTAATACTTGAAAATTGATAAAGACAAAAGAGTGAAATATATTCACAGGTGGTTATTTAATCATGATTACCACACATTGATTATTTAGAACTGCAGTGGGTTTTAATATTAATTAACTGTGGGCTACTGAATCTAAAATATATTTGGACTCTTTTTCTCTGAAGCTTTTAGTTTCCCAGATGAATCTTGATAGGACCGTAAAATGTGATATTGAGCTATTAGGACATAATACTGGAATTATCGTAATAAACAGTGACATTGGAGACAATGTTAGGGAGGCAAGAGAGGCAGGACTAAGGTGGTTTGGGGATGTACAGAGGTTTATATTGGCAGAAGGATCCTGAAGCAACCATGAGACACTCTGGAGGAGGTTTATGGATGTGGTGAGAGAAGACATACAAGTGGTTGGTAGGAAGACACCCAGAATAGAGCAAATAGGAGGAAAAACCCACTAAAGATATAAAGCAACACAAAAGAAAAGTGATTGTTAAATAATACAATTATAAACAAATATTATATTTTACTATATTTTTGAGGGAAAGAAAATGTATATATACAGTCAAGCCCGAAATTATTCATAAATTTACTTTTATTCAACCAGCAATTTTATTTTTTGACCGGAAACAACACAGGCATCTCCCAGGAGATAATACGATGATGTACAAGAGGCATCATTGTGGTAAAAAATATTTCTCACATTTGAACAAAAAGTGGCATGTCCACAATTTTTCATACACTTTGCAATCTGTCACAGTCTATGGGAAAATCCAAAGTACTATACCATTCCAAATAGTCCAAGCTGTTTTAAAGCATCCTAATTACCCTGATTCATTGGGAACAGCTGTTTTAATCAACTCAACAGGTAAAAAACAGCAGCTCTCTGCAGTTGGTTTGTGGACAGTCATGGCTAAGACAAAGGAGTTCAGTAAGGACCTGCGGCTTTGCATTGTAGCCGCTCACAAGTCAGGAAAGGGCTATAAGGCCATACTAAAATGTTTTCAAGTTCCAGTGGCTACAGTGCAAAGTATTATTAAAAAATACAAGAAGTTCCGCACTGTGGAAAATCTCAGAAGATGTGGTCGGAAGACAAAAGTGACACCTGTGCTGGCCAGGATGATCCAAGGATCACCACCAAGGCCATTCTGGTTAATCTGGGATCTGTTGGTGGCAACATCTCAAGGCAGACAGTCCAATGAACACTGCACACTGCTGGGTTCCATGGACGCAGACCAAGGAGTACGCCACTTCTCCAGAAAAGCCACACAAAAGCCTGCTTGACCTTTGCAAATGCTCATCTGGACAAAGAAGAAGAATTCTTGTCTTCTGTTTTATGGTCAGATGAAACAAAAATGTAATTGTTTGGCCACAATGATGTGCGTGAAAAAGGAGAACCCTTCAACCCTAAGAACACCATCCACACTGTCAAACATGGTGGTGGGAACCTAATGTTTTGGGGGTGTTTTTCAGCCTATGGACCAGGGCTACTTGATTGCAGTAAATGGCACCATGAAAAAAGAGCAATACATTCTCAACAACATCAGGCAGTCTGCAGAGAAACTTGGCCTTGGGAACCAGTAGACATTTCACACGACAATGACCCAAAACACACAGCAAAAGTGGTGAAGAAAAGGTTAGCATACAAAAACATTAACGTTTTGCAGTGGCCCAGCCAGAGTCCTGACTTGAATCCAATTGAGAATCTGTGGAGGGAGCTAAAGATCAGGGTGATGGCCCTCAAACCTCAAAGAGTTGGAGCTCATCACTAAAGATGAATGGGCAAAAATACCAGTGGAGACATGCAAAAAGCTGGTCAGCAATTACAGGAAGCGTTTGATTGCTGTAATAGCCAATAAAGGCTTTTCTATTGTTTATTGAGAAGGGTATGAATAATTGTGGACACGCCAGCTACAAATTTGTAGCTACAAAAGCCTCATCAACTACACACTACTATTTTTATATAAGCTTTTTCTATCCATCAATCATCTTCTGCTTTATCCTCTATTAGGGCCCATGCCCATCTATGGGAGAATGTTTCAGGACAGGCGCCAATCTATCGCTAGGGACACACTCACACACACAAACACACTCTATATGGGGCAATTTGGAGAATTTAATTGACCTTGATCCATGTTTTTTGACTGTGAGAGGAAACTGGAGAACCCAGAGGAAACCCACACGGACACGGAGAAAACATGGAATCTCCACCCAGATTGGGATTCGAACCGGGAATCCCTAGTGTGGAGAGGCGAACGTGCTAATCACTAAGCCACCGTGCCACCTATATGCTTCTTGAAAACAAAATTTTTCCTGAGTTGTCTTATTTAATGAAAGTAGTTCATGATTTATTTAATGTCCACTGATTATAACCATATCGCTTGTCTTCTTAAGTCTTAGTGCAGCTTTTGACACTATAGATCAGACCATCTTCATGGGTAGATTAGAAAACACTGAGCATTACTGGGTCATACAGAAACAACTATTACTGCTACAGTTCCAATTCATGTCAAAAACACCCTTAAAGAACACTGCACCAAATGTTTTAAAGTATATCTAAAGTATGTGTAAAGGTGATAGCAGATTGTCTAAAGTGTGTGTGTGTGTGTGTGTGTGTGTGTGTGTGTATGTATGTTTCCGGGGCCAGGGGTTGAGATGCACTTGAGGAAATGAGGAGCTCATGAGGTGATAGCAGATTAGTCCTTCTTCTTGCAGATAATGCTATCCCTTTTTCACCTTCAATTACAAGATGAGAAACAGTGTCATTTGAACCCCTCTTCCACTATCCCTCTATCCCACTACATCCTTTTTTTAATCTATGTATCTATCAGTGCTTCCGTTGCCGTCATAGAGGAACAATAGATGGGAAGCAACACAAAAATATTCCCATAAGAATGTAACTGTTGAGTTTGCATGCTCATATACATGTATATGTAATTAAAGTGCTAAATAAACTCTGGGTCAACAGCTGATCTGAGATAATACAGCATAATACATGATGAAGTCCAAGAAGCTGACATCCAAAGCTGATTAGAAACACAACATACTTCCAGTTACACAATAGTCTTCTGAACATGTGGCTTATGTTTCCGGCATCTTGCTTTGGCCAGTTAGCAAATATGCTTATTACTTTATTTAAATCTGTAAGTTAGCAATCATTGTATTTCACATGGTCAATAAACTACACAGATACATAGATAAACTATACAGCATATAGTGTTCTGTTTGTTTATGAAGATCTATGCTAAAGCACCACATAATCTTCTTGCAACCAAAAGAAGCTTTGGTTCTGTATGAACTCCCGACCTGGTGAACTTTGGCAAAGTGCTACAACCGGTTAATCCCAACACCAATGCTGGACACTAATCACATGAGGCTGGGGTTAGAGTTAGGGCAGGGCTACACACATACGCACACGCACGCACACACACACACACACACACACACACACACACACGCAAATTCATGCACACTTGCAGTGTTGTTGTATTTCTAAATGGGTAACCAAAACAAAAATCTTTCAGTATTATACGTTATCATATGAAATTATTTGTATTTCTCTGAAAATTACACTTGTGAAAAAATGGTGCCCATTTTGTAGATCTTACATTTCCTAAAACAAAACACCACAGATTCGATTTACTCTGGTCATTACCTTAGTCTTACTAAATAAGAACATTTTGTTAAATGTTTCTTTTTCTCACAACGTTTGAGCAGAAACACCAATGACTGGTGGCCAATAGTAGTTTAAGAGCACTATTGTTTGCAGGAGAAACTTGTATTTAGGGGATTTGGAAGTTGTTTTGTTTTTACCCTTTAGTTAGTTAAAAAAAAAAAAAGACAAGAAGCAACCAATTCTGTGTAAATTAACGTGTGTAAGAAACATCAGAAAGCCTTAGCAAAGAAGGGACTAGAACTAAACTAAAGCTGCCTGCGTAGGTCCATAGTTTAAGGGTCACTTAAACCACATTGTAGGTTTAATTAATTATTAGGCATCATAGGACTTATGCTCTGACACATAGCTTCACAATGTGTCAATGTGTAAGACTTTTATCTTAGCATTTAATCACAGAACATTGTTCTTCTGCCATCATTGGCAAATACATGTAACAGAAAATCAGGTTTATTATTCTTTAAATTTACATACTGTGAGTGTAACCTTTTATAAATGTAAAAAATGACAGCTGTTTTAGCTATGACTGTTTTGAAATGACTTCCATTTAACAAAAGCTCAATGTATTGGTTTGATTTAACTAATTAATGAGTAGAAAAGCATCACTAATAGATGTTTTTAATATCAGAATTGACTAGCAGAGGGTTACACGTTATGAACAAAAAAAGATATATAAATGCTAGAAAGATGGGCAAAAAAGGCTAAGTGTGTGTGTGTGTGTGTTTGTGTGTGTGTGTGTGTGTGTGTGTGTGTGTGTGTGTGTAAGGAGCCCTTAAGCTTTCTACAGATGATCTCCACATTAACGCTGGCCTCCGATAATTCTTAAGCCTCCTCTATTTCAGATCCAATAACGGATAAGGACGTATTTCAGCATGATCAACTGCCAATCTGTTCCCTCATACCGTTACTTTACTCCAACTCAGGATTACTGGACACACACTCACACCCAAACATACACACTAACCCAGATAACAAGAGCCACCATGCAGCTCCTCTAAGAGGACAAAACAAACCCTGGGAGTAGAAAAAACAGATACTAATACATTCATGCCCACACACCTCCATATAAAATCAAGAACCAAACCATGCACACATTGAACACCTATAATGGAGATTGAACGCCAGGTCCTCCAAAAATCCTCTTTTGGATGAATGGACTAAAATTCACTACAAGCTATACTCCAAAATGTAGAAGAAAGCCCTCCTAGCAGAGTGAAAGCTGCTGTAAAGTGTGTAATTGTGCCATAAATGCTCCTGTGTAAAACATACATCTACACTTTGTTTGTTAATACAATGCAGAATAAGGTCGTAGTAATTTAGGTCTTGACTAATATTCAAGCAAAAGATGTTTTACCTCTCTCATACACAAGCACAACAAAACAACTTCTCACCAAACTGAAAAGGGGGAAGCTGGGGTGCTGGCATAGTGTCCATCCTGCCAAACTGCACATCATTTTTTTTTAAAGCCAAGGTCTTTAAAATTATGTAGAAAGATTAAAAGGCATGTTCTCTTTACTGTAATCAACCTTTTTTGGCATTTGGTGCCAGTTCACATTTCTGAAACAAGAAACAGAAGGGGATAAAAATGGACCCCTTTCCAGTAGCATAAGCACTTGCCAAGGGCTACAGCACATCTTTGCTCTGCTCTTTATCTGCCAGCCAGATAGCTTACTTATCAGTGAGCAAAAAAAAATTCCAAAGCAAGCAGAATCTCATCTGAGTGGGCGGTGTGGGTCTGACGGCAAGGTAATAGATATATCAGCAGCACGGGCATGAGGCTAAAGCGGACTGGATGAACGAGCGCAGGCTGAGTCTGATTGATTAGCATAGGCAGAAACAGTGTCAGTCTGATGACAACCACGGATTATGTGAGTATGTGGCAAGGTGCAATTGCTCCCGCCTCTCAGTGATGGCATGAAACAGGGGCCTTGATAAATTACAGTCCTGTCACCTTAACACGCTCTGTTTGGGGGCTGTTAATGTATATAAACAATTAAGGAGAAAAATGCTGTGAAATAATACAGGAAAAATTAAAATGCATTGTAAGGGATGGGAGCTGGATGAAATGAAGCGGATTGGAAAATGCAAAAAAAAAAACACTGGAGTGCTTACTCTCTAGTTATTTTAAACTGAGCCAGTTATAAAAAAAAATAAAAAAAACTTCCACAACACCACTAACTGAAATGACTTTAAAAAAAAATTAGCATAAATCTTTCAAATTATAAATTAGAGGAAAAATCAAAAGCTTGTTACCACTTCAAGAGCATCAACACATGCATAACTTCTTTTGAATGGAAAACAAGCACCAAAACATTGTGCAAATGAGTGTAAACTCGTGTTCACATGCAACTATAGAAAAGGTTTGGATATAGAACTGTAGGTAGATGGTTCGTGTTAAGCATGGACCCAAGCTGAGGACCATTGGTAACCATTGTATTAGTGGCCAGGCCACCACTTTCCAAACTCTCCTCAGCAACAGCGTACTCTTTTGCAATGAGGGTGGGCTGCTTCTAAAGTGTAACCATGACAACATTTCATAGTGGTACTTTCAGATGTTCGAAAAATTACTCATGTCCTTACTCTTGGATCCACATATATTCACAACAGTGTGTAGCCAAGGTGTTTATGTACTAGTTGTTGTGCCTAGATTATTGAAAAAAATTGCAAACACCGTAACAGTTAATGATCATTTATTTATAGCCATATTTTTAAGTTAAATGTGTCAATTAACATGGTTTTTGAACACATTGTTTAATGTCATTGCAGAAAAGTGACATTACATGTTAAGCATGGGTTTATGCAAATGTAGTCTATGTGACAACAAACGAACAAATCAAGCAGTTTGGTGATTATCCAGGAATGCGTTAATGGAACAAGCTGTTGTAGCCTAGCAAAAGAAAAAGAGTCATACAAGTGCAAGAACACTTCCCTTCCCTTTTACAAATCAAAACAGAATGCAAAAGAAACAAAAATGTGAACAAAGAGAGTCTCTTGAAATTGCTCACAAAAGACAAACACACTCAACTATCAAATGCAAGAAAACCACATTCATGAATGAACTGTTTGACATTAGGAGGACCAGCAAGTTTCATTACATTCACAAAGAAAACAATAAAATATAAATATATACATTTAAAAATAAATCAAATTTACCATAAAAATTACAAAGTGATCAGTATAAATATGTATTTTTGTTTGTAAAATCATGCATAATATTATGTAATGTGTTCATGTTACACATTAAGGCTGTATTTATCTGGTCATTGTGACTCGGTAACTTTGTGCTTACAAATCCTATAAATTATTTCATTTTATTTGTTGCATTTATATTTTTTACTTTTTCCATCACTTTAGGGTTGGTGTATTATGTGTTGAAATGTTAAGATTAATTTTGCTGTAAAGGTTTATTTAAGTGTTTAATAAAAAATTAATTCAGTAGCTGAATTAAACATATGTTTATATGTATTTAATTTTTTTGCAATGTATTAAAAATGTCCTATTATACTGATCAGTCTTCATCAGAAAATGTTCCACTACTATGCTAAATGTCGGTGTCCCTCAGGGCTAGATACTCAGTCCACTGGTGTTAACAAAACAGTCATGAAATTACTAGAGACACAACAGTGGCAGGTATCATCCTTAATAAGAATGAGTCAGCATGCAGTAAGAACATGTAAACATAAAATTATTGCTGACAAAACACAACACTGTGGAGAAGTTGTCTGCATTTTAAATTTGGTCTTTATCTGGACCCTCAACACTACAACAATACTAAATTATAATTATCTTATATGTTTCCTTTAAAGAATAAATGACCCTCAATCATTATTCATCACTTTTGTAGAGATGGGTAATATAGTAAGCATTCGTACAAACAATGAAAAATGAAAGACAGTGGGGAACATGTGCGTGGACAAAAAAGTTTTTTCTGGAATTTATTATTGTAAGTTATTATTATAGAATTTTATTTGACTTTACATATATATATATATATATATATATATATATATATATATATATATATATATATATTTTTTTTTTTTTTTTTTTTTTTTTTTTTTTTTCCATTCATTCATTATCTCCTGCTTTATCCTCTATTAGGGTCGCCATGCCCATCCAGGGGAGAGCATCTCGGGCGCTGGGCAGATAGACCCAGGACAGGGCGCCAATCCATCGCTGGGCACACACTCACTCACACAGACACACTCTATATGGGGCAATTTTGAGAATTCAATTGACTTGATCCATGTTTTTGGACTGTGGGGGGAAACCGGAGAACCCGGAGGAAACCCACGCAGACACGGGGAGAACATGGAAACTCCCCCCAGATGGGGATTCGAACCGGGAATCCCTATCGCTGAGAGGCGAACATGCTAACCACAAAGCCACCGTGCCACCCTATATGTATATATATATATATATATATATATATATATATATATATATATATATATATATATATATATATATATATATATATAAAGTCAAATAAAATTCTATTTTTGTAATTATTACATTTTCAAAATTACAACAACATTTTTTAAAATGTAGCTTGCAATTCTGTCACCTAGTGCAGCTATTAGATAATCATTTATGGTCTGTCTGTTTTATTTGTTATATTTTTTGTATAGTTTTAATATTTTCTATAATGCAGTGACAGTTGTACTGTAATAAGCCGGGTTGTTATTTAATAAAACCAGATTTCAATTCCAACAAATTATTTATTATAATACTTTTAGATGTTATAATATAAAATATTTGCTACAGTTTTCATCCCTACTTTATACGTAGTCCCCAACAATCTGAAAAACAATCTGGCATGTAGGTAAATGCTGCGAAAATATGCAATCATATTTTGCAGTTAAAAAAATATATATATTATTAGTACCAATATGTTTGTGTGTGTGTGTACTTGTGTTGTTTGGAATCGAGGTTGTTCTGTAGGGCCAGTCTTTAGAACCATATGTTTGCTATGGCCCTCAATGCATCATAAATACTACATGTCTTCTATTCTCTCTCTCTCTCTTTCAGTCTATGAATACGCACAGCACCTACAGGCTGTGCTTCACGTTGGTGCATTTCTCTCTAAACGAAGATGAGCGCGCCGATATCCCGGGGCCAGCTCAGGGGGCCTCTATCTAACCCAAAATGATTTATAGCAAGCCAACTCAAGCACTTCCCAGAAGCAATGTCAACCCACTGCCACAGCTCTACACTCACACATGCACACACTCACAAACACAGTTCTCTCAGCTTTCCTCTCTGTGGGGAGAGAGAAAAACCGAACAGACAGGAGGAAGTTAAAAAGCTTAGCAGCAAGGGTCAGCTCACGACACAGGGGCTTATCATTTTTCTGTCGCTCCCCCGCCAGCCATAGAAGAAACCTCTTTTTTCCCCAGCTCCCCTCGCTTCGTCATTCAGGTGAAAAGATTACTACTTCCCTTGCTTCTCTCCCTCACTCACATACACACTTCTCTTTTCACATTTTGATGCCTTTTAAATGTCACTTATTTTACATGAGGTATTTTGCAGAGACGAAGAATCAGACGCAATCAGAGCCATTATCCCTGTGGGGCAATGGCAGGTCCAGATGCATTACGACACTGTTCCTTTAGCTGGCCACTGCACCACTCCACCACTTCTTGGGGAATTAAGTGGCATTATGGGGAAAAGCCGTGGTGATACAAACAGTAAAGGCAGTAAAAGTAGAGAGCTCCTCTCCATCCAGTATTACAATAATGAACAAAGTATCAGGATAGGAATTTTTGAAATTATATAATTGTACACATATACCATCATAGTGTCTATAACCAGTTTTGTAAAATAATACTGAAAGAACATAGAATACAAATTAAATTAAAGCACACATTTAGTATGCTTTGGCATCTTCTAAATTTGCCATTATTTTACACTTTAAGATATCACTATTTGGAAGTAGATTTTGCAGTGTTCAGAATAATTTGCAAATATTTTCAGTTTCAAAATGAAATTTTAATGAAATTGTTCTAAACTTTATTCTTTTTAATAATGTGTTCACACAATTATCTACTAACTATGCATTTCAATTGCTGTCTATAGGGTTAATATTCTTAGAATTACAAAGGCCCTGTGGATGTCGGGATAAACTTGTTAACTTGATCATTTTAACATTTTTATTGCTTTTGCCAGGTTCTAAAGGTGAATAAGGCTTTTTTTTTCCTAGTGACTAAAAACCTGTTACGCACTTCTTTTTCATGATTATGGACTTTGATGCACTTAACCTTTTGCACAGATGTGCATCTGGGCTGTCCACTTCTTTTCTTTCATCCTGTTTGAGCCAATGTCTTTCTTCAACTATGTAGGGGACACCTTTATATATACATTTTACACTATATTTACTATATTATGTAATGTAATTGGAAAAAACTATGTAAATTAACAATGTATTTTTTTATTTCATAACAAAATACATTGTTAATTTACATTGTTTTTTTAAAGTAAGTAAAATATTTTTAAAGTAAGTAAAATATTAATGGTAATTATCATTAGTGGGTTTTCTTAAAATGTGACCATTATTTGTACATGGTGCTAATACACTTGTACTCTATGAGGCCTTTTGCCAATACTGCATGCTGGATTTGATTTGTGTTTGAGTTAAATGCCCTGACCTCATTTATGTTGTATTAGTCATTGTGTTGAGTACTGATCTAAAATAGCTTCACTTCATTGACACAGACAGCTGCTAGCACATTCAGATAAATGACTCACTTTGAGACAAAGAGACAAATATGTTTGACACTTCCTGTTGCATTCAAATAACCAACACTGCCATTTTTATCCAAAACTTAAGGCATTTCTCAAATACAAAAATATCCTCAACAAATATTCTATTCTAGAGCTAACCCAGTGGCTTTTTTCACTAATTAAGTTTTTCCACCATTAATGGGCTGGGACATAAATTTAGATGAGATACAGCTGTTGGTCATTATACGATCAGTGAAACCCTCCACCTGATCCATCACTGAACAAATAATAGATAGTTCTATGGCAGTGATTTGGGGAGGCATGGATTTGACAATGGCTGTCAGACAAGCTGATCTACACAATGTAATGTAATTTAATACAATATAATATGTCAGTCAGGTGTCACATAAGTATGGTCAAAAATTGTAATATGGTGTAAAACAACAGAAAGATTGGCAAATGGGTAAAAAAGTTAAAAGATTTTCTACATTTTAGAAGTGTCAGTGTGTTAACATGAACTATTTACAGCATGTATTTAAATATGACATTTGTTTGTAAAGGTAACTTACTGACTACCTGAAACTCATAAAAGCTAAACATTAAATTACATTACATTTGCAAAGGCCACATTTAATTTTTTTCCTAAAAGTTATATTTAGTAGATATTACCTGCTCAGCTACACATAGATTTGACATATTTTCATTTCAGAAATGTAATTAAACTTTCTGCAAAAGTCAGATTTGAACCTGTGAAGACAGCACCTCATAAGAGTTATGCAAACACTAAAAAAGCCAGGCTTGAACAGGTGAAGATTCATATTCATAGTTTGAAGACCTCTAGATCAGCACTTTTCAGTCACTGAGTATTGCTTTTCTTCAAGCCAAGGCCCCACAATTTCTGTTGGTTACACTTATTAAAAAAGGCAGTTCAGCAAGCGCAAAATGAAAAAAATGACTTTTTGTACAACTGATAGCAGTACTAGGCAAATATGTGGATTATGCACAAGTTTCTGCTGTACTGTATATGTAAGAGAGGTGATTTCAACCTGCCAAACTCTTTCATAGAAAAGCATTGCCTGGGCACACAGTAAAGGCACAGAGGGCATCTGCGCGCACACACACACACACACACGTACAGCAACGTTTAACCTCTCCCACTCAAAGTCAAGCTATTATTCGGTAAAGCAAAAGGACTTATCTCCTACTATCCAGCAGTACAATGGAAAGACTCTTTGGTCCAGAGTCTATTGTATGCTCCTCATTCCTGCTGCTGAGAGTATAAAGCTATTGTATCCACCAGTGGACTGCGGGGACAGGGGTGGCAGGAAAGTACAAGAATTGGTTTTTGACAGTGCAATGATGAAGAAATGAGAAATTTCGGTCTCATTTTGCTGACTTGTGAAATAAATTATAGTTCATATTGTTAACTGGTGCATGCAACTGCACAATAAAAGCTTGTGCATGTTTAAATGTATATCTTTCCAGTCTCAAGATTCAGTGTGTCTGACCCACAGATGGGTAATGTTGCAAAAATATGTAATTAGGATTTGAAGACATTATCATTTCAACATTGATAAATGGGATGGGTTTGCTAGCACAATATTTTAAAAAAGTAAACCAGAAGGGTTTGAATATGTTTTGACGTTATGTGTATGGAGATTTGGCAAAAAAAAAAAAAAAAAAAAAAAAAAAAAGGTGATCAGGATTGATAATTCTACTGTGTAGCTGGTTTCTTCATAACTACTGACTTGTGATTTTCTGATTTGTAAGTCACTTTGGATAAGAGTGTCTGCCTAATGACTTAATGTAAATGTAATATAAATGTATAAAACAAATTCCAAAACCATCAGATGACATGGCTGCAATTTGAACATTGTAATGTCTCATAAAAATGTCATAGGCCGGCTCTAGTGCACATGTGTATATGTTTATGTAGATCTCAGATATAACAGAAATGTAATGTGCCTCAGTGGTGTAATTCTACTAATAAGCCACTTTCTTAAAAGTTCATTAGAACAATTTAAAGCAGGGAAGTCACTAGACACTGGTACTAGGAGAAGGCTTTTGCTGCCAGCTATGGCTTAAAATAGAAGCCTTTGGGATGGGTTAAGGATGACATAGCTGCTGAGACAACGCCCAGAGCCACTCTGATTCTTAAGCAGCTCTGACACCTGCACACGCAAGGGTAAGAGGGATAGGGCAACCTTCTCATGCTGCCCAACCACCACATGACACCATAAATGATATTAGAAGCAACCAAGTCAAGAGCGATCGGAAGAGAGAGAAACCGACAAGGTTAGGCTTATATGACCTAATATATTTAAAATATTTACAAATCTAAAAAATGCATTCCCAGTTTGTTGATTATCATATAAAAATTTGAGCCACTTTCTTTTCTTGGAGATACAACAGATTTTCTTATTAAATTAAATAAAAATTTGGTCAGATAGGAGAGAACAATTTATTATGTACTATGGCTGTGTCAAGCCTATATACCAGCATTCCAGGCTGGCATGAGGCTTTGCGATTTTATTTACAACAGTGCAGCCAGTTACTACATCCTTCATCAGACTTCTTATTGGCACTAGTATAAGAGATAACAGAAAAAAAAAAATTATGTTTCTAGAGAAATTTTATTTGTAAATTCAAGGCAGAGCAATGGGCACTCTAGTAGCCCCAAATTATGCAAATGTATTTATGGGCAAATTTGAACATGATTATGTATATTCCAATAATATATATCTGGAGTACATCAAGGTGTGGTACACTGATATACAGGTATATTGATGATATTCTTTGTATGGTCGGGAAATATATATACACACACACAGACATATATGAATTTTTTTTTTTTTATTCATTTATTATTACTGACTCGGCACGGTGGCTTAGTGGTTAGCACGTTCGCCTCTCAGCACTAGGGATTCCCGGTTCGAATCTCCATCTGGGTGGAGTTTCCATGTTCTCCCCGTGTCCGCGTGGGTTTCCTCCGGGTTCTCCGGTTTCCTCCCACAGTCCAAAAACATGGATCAAGTCAACTGAGTTCTCCAAATTGCCCCCTATAGAGTGTGTTTGTGTGAGTGAGTGTGTGCCCAGTGATAGATTGGCGCCCTGTCCTGGGTCTATCTGCCCAGCGCCTGAGACGTTCTCCCCTGGATGGGCATGGGGAACCCCACCGCAACCCTAATAGAGGATAAAGTGGAAGATAATGAATGAATGAATGAATTACTGACTCACAGACACAACCACACGAACATTTTGACATACTTTACCTAGACATCGACACAGTAAAGACTTGCTGCCTAGAACGGAAACACTCACATATTTCTTCCGCTTGTCTATTAAAAGCCATGTTGCTATTGCAAATAAGATGTGCTCTAATGATTTGAACAATATAGAACAGAAATAACAGGATTAACAATAATATCTTTTAATTTTATTTACTTATCAATTTATTAATGTTGCCATTAATATCAAAAGTTCAAAAACATTATTGGGTCAGCTACAAACAAAAGTCAAAGATAGACTGAATGGGTAAATAAGTAAGCTTTTAATCTAGTTTTGAAGATTAAAAGTGTCTCTAAATCTCCAGGAGAGACAGGGAAGCTTTAGCTATGCCAGCACTAGTACAATTTCATTTTGAAACTGAGCTTTAAAACTAAAAAGACAAGCCGTGATACAAATGTTTCATAGATTGTAGCAGTGGTCAGAATAATGATCCAACATGAAAGTACACTCACCAGCCAGTAATTTCATTCTTGTTTCTAAACACATTGTTTACTTGATCAGTTCCACTTACCATAAAGACTATCAAATCTATCTATCAGTTTTTCTGCATACTTTGTTCACCCCTTTACTCAGTTCTATAATGCTCAGGACCTCCACAGGACCATCAGAGAGAGCAGGCATTATTTGGGCAATGGATGATTCTCAGGATTGAATGGTTGTAGTATTGCACTGGTATGACTGGATCAGACACAACATTGCTGTAGTAATTCCTAAAGAATGTGTCCACTTACTGTGCACTTTGTTTGATATACCTACCATAAAATGTTAGTCATCCTCCAGTGCAAGTCACAGGTTTTGATTGGTAAACTATTTTTAAGACAGTTGTGACACTAAAGTGTTTAAAACTCCAGAAGCACTGCTATGTTTAAATCACTTATACCACAACAACATAGACACATAGAACACATCCACTACATGCTCTGTGGCAGTCCTTTAAGATCCTGATCACTGAAAAAAGGGGACCAATAAGTATGCAGAGAAATATAGATACACTCTACTTTCTAATATAGATACACTCACTCTACACTCTAGATACACGCCACTTTATCAGGTACACCTCCTCAGTTCTACCCTTACTGTGTTTTTTTAGTTCCACTGAACATACAGACACTGCAATCCATGTTTCTCTGCATATTTTGTTAGTCCAATTTAGTATGTTCTCTGATAATTAGGTATAAGGGTGGTGGAAAATTCTCAGTACTGCAGTGATACTGACATGGTGAAGGTGTGTTAGTGTGTGTTGTACTGGTAAGAGTGGTTCAGACACAACACAACACCAATTAAAACATACAGTTGTTGGATGCACTCATACCATCATCCACCACACTAATAATACCTGTTCTGTGAAGGTCCTAATCATCAGAAAATCAGACTAACAAATATGTAAAGAAAACAAATGTAAGCTCTACAGAATTTAATTGAGAACAACAAAGTACATTTTTATTGTAAGTGTAAAACAATGAGCTGTACCTAATAAAATGGCCGATGAGTGTATAATAGACTATAGTTTTTAACTTTAGAAATACTAGGTGTACAAATATGATTTATAAAGATGATAAAAAAGACAATGAGTATAAAACTGATTTAATTGAGATTAATTTCATGGCTGATTGGTGTGTACAAGCATAAACATAAACACCGAACGGACGGCACGGTGGCTAAGTGGTTAGCACGTTCGCCTCTTATTTATTGCCCATTTTATGTTTAAATATCTGAAATGATATTTTTACAAGTTACTAAAACCTGATATTATTATAATTCTGTTTCTGATCTAAACAATCAGTATCCTTACATTGCCATATCACTGAGCATAGCAAAAGCTGTACTTAAATTAAACATCATTAGACATGTAAGCCTTAACAGTGGCTGTTATAATTTTTATATAGTATTGAAAGTCTATGGTACAAATGAGTGTTCTAGTTTATGCATGCATGCACGCACGCACAACTCTGGTTGCCTATCTTCACATCCAAAAATGTTACCTCGCAGAGACCACAGCTACAATCAGCAACATATAAGTAATGATACAAAACACACAGTGCAAATGAAAAAAGCGCTGACTGTCTGTAATTAGAGGTAATTATGTACCTTGCCTTAATTAGGCTGAGTAATAGGGCCATGTTCTTGCCAAGTAAAACAGGCTTTCAAAGCGCAAACAAAGGCAGCAGCTAAGTGGCAGGTAGGACCAGGGAAGGGCCTGCACTCTGAGAATCGTTCTGCAATCAACATCACATCCAATAAAACGTCACACCGGGCAACCAAATGTAGCACAAGCTGCTTTCAACAGCTTTTTCTTTTTTTTCTTTTTCAACTGCAAACCCAGGTATCTATTACAACCTTTGCTAAGTTTCACAATTACCGGATATGCCTGACCCAGGCCAACACTGAACGCTTACATGCAGAGCAGTATGTGTGATGGTGTGTATAACTAAAGTAATGAGTGTTCTGTCTCTACAGAGCAAGCATCATCTCACTAACCCTGGTAAGTTGTAGACGCCTGTGCATCATGATGGACAGGATCTATTGTTCAGAGGGGGTAGGTTGGTATCTCCAAGCGACGAGTTGCCGTGGCACTCTTGTCGCTGTGACACCAATGGACTGAAATGAAGAGAGCTCATCCCTCCCACTCAATTACTGACCCTGACAGCTTGCCATTGTCTGCCCAGCTCTATCATTAACGTCACTTATAAACTAGCACAGCATTTATAGAACAGCCGGCTCAGTCAGCCACTCTCCACCACCCTTCTACACCCCTGCTTTCACCCTTAATCACACATACATACACTACTTTCACTCCCATAAACACATACTCGTACACAATACATTGCCTTTTTAAGCTTCCACATGCACACATAAACATGTCAGTACTGATCTCAGCCTCAAAAAGATCACTACTATGTAAAGTCAAACTCTCACCCATCACACAATAACAGGTAGTCCAGAGATTAAAATGGCAGGTGACAAAATATAATGTCCTGGCTGCAGCTTACAGCAGGTTTGATAATGAGTGAAATGGAAAAAGCCTGGAGATAAACAGAGGCATAGGTTCCCAAAAGAGACAGAGAGTACATCAAACAGTCATTTTTTACCAATGTGATTGAAACAGGGTAAAGGCTGTGGCAGCTCCAGCCATTCCACCATCTACATTCATTCCAGTGAACCCACTAAATAAATACACCATCATCTATGGGCCAGTAGCGCGATTAGAATGTCAAGATAAGCGAGGACACGTGGCAGCCATTCAAGTGAGCGAGAACGAAACCAGAGAAACCGACAATCCCCCTAATGTCACTCGCTTTTCCTCTCTCTCTCTCTCTCTCGTAGCCTACTCTTTATCCCCCCCTCCTCCCCATCCATCTCTTACACACACACGAATACACATTAACTGTCAGTCATTCTTCTGGTCTAGCGCACAATGACTGTGAATGTGCAGAGATATGATGATACTTACTGCTTACACTGGATTGATCAACGAGTCCAGCTGGATGAGTATTTACACAAAGCCCTGTGTATATACATTGTACCCTTTAATAAGGCCAAATTTGAAAATTTATAGTTATAGTCATATGGATGTATTTAAAAAAAAATAAACCTTTTTTTATTTCCTGAAATTAAAATTCCCAATCATTCCTGCACAAAAAGGGTTGGGTTTTGAAATAGGTGGATTTGTGTGTGATGTTCTTTTGGTATGTTGATAATTAATATAAAAAAGTCATGTACTAGTAAAACCATTCGCAAACAAGCGTGAGAGAGCTAGTCGCACCTAAAAAGCCACATCTACATGGGAAGTGCTATAATTCCCTTAACTGTTTTTTGTTTTTCTGCACATTTCACAAATTTATTTTTTATTTAAAGTTGTGGACGGACCCAAGGTACAGCATCTGTGACCTGAGACATGATTGGTAACGATTGTACTCTGTAACCTGACTGCTGTCTTCAATAGATGTCACAGAGGTAACCCAGAACAGAAAAAAAAACCTTGGTAAAACATGGCAAAGGGCTGTACACTAACAAAACGGCAAACGGTGGATAATGCTACCTGTCAGTTCCTAATCCTGCTTTTGTGATTGAGAACTATTCTTATTAATTAATATTTTAAAAATGATAACATGTAGGCTTGCACAGCCAATTACAATTTCTAGTAACCAATCAAATTTTATGTTACAGGCACTGTACAATGGGTCTGTCCACAACTTTCAATAATAAATAAATCACCATAAACAGAAGCATAAAAAACAGTCAAGGGAGCATTCATGTCCGCACAACAAACTCTCCACATGAAAATATGTTTCTTACAAGAAAGTGTTTTTTCGCATACAAAAATCCTTTCTGCACCTTCTGATTGTTTTGATACTGTCTTGACACCATATTCTATATAACCTGTACACTACTGTGTCTCACAAATGTGAGATCTACACATGCAAACAGACTTTCTCTTTGTCATGATGTGAAGAAGACATTAAGCAAATGTTCAAACTAACCAATGTTCAAATTAACCAATTAACCAATGCTCAAATACAATTGAATTGTTTTATACAAAAAGGAATTATTGCTAGTTTTTCGTTTTTCTCCAAATCAAAATGTAAACTGCACCATCTGTTGGGAAACAAAGTAGCAACGCATGACTATACCAAAAAACAAGCCAAAAAATAATCCTGTGAAATAGTGACCAGTAGTCAGGCAAAGTAAAGCTATATTCCTACACATAATAATTATAGGATTGATCTGAGAAAGCTGCCAAACTGAAATTGTCACTGATCAAGTATCAACCTTAATGTTATATTTCAGATTGCATTCAAACCTGTACATGTCCTGTATCTCGTGTGTGTGTGTGTGTGTGTGTGTGTGTGTGTGTGTGTGTGTGTGTGTGTGTGTTCACGTGCAGGGGAGGAGGGAAAAGGGGATTCTGCCAGGTTTGGTCGAGCCCTCAAATAAATATTTCACATCTCCATCTGAATATTTTAGGGCTGACAACCACATGTAAACAGAAGAAGGCAAAGTGCCCAAATCATTTCAGGAGAAACTATTAAGTCATCAGGCTCTTGGTGACAGCCACCAAGCGATGTGCAACACAGACTAGTCAGGAGACAGTGAGACATCATCTGCAGACTGCTAATTTAACTTGTCTTCAAAAGAGAGAGTCAGACAGTTAGAGAGAGAAAGAGGAAACCAAACTATGTATCTGTTTGTCTTTGCTATGAAAAATCAGGCTCAGAAAGCACAATGCATATGAAAGCATTTACTATATGACTATATATTCTGTATAACAGTTTTTTTGTTGTAACAGATGTCTCTCTCTCCCACTTAATTTTTTTTTTTCATTCTTTTACAGAAAAAAAACTCTGCCACACACTCTAAATATGCTTTATTTTTACACTTGATTTTGACACTATAAGATCACTGGTTGTTCTTACTTAGCTTTCAAACCTTGAAACACACATGCTATTTTACATTGAATTGGTATCATTTCAAAGTTGCCTCTTTCCCCTTTACACTACTGTATACTTGTTATTTTTATTCTGTCAAAGCTTAAGTATGACTGGTGTAACAGGGGAATGTGCTTAAAAATGTATAGGCTTTGTACAAGTTTATGAATGAATTCGAGGCCAGGCTTTTACAACTAAGAATACTGAATACTCCATCAACACTGAAAGAAAATGCATTCCATAACCAATAAAAAAAAAAAAATAATAATAATAATTTTACTCGACTTTGGAGTAGGCAATTCAAACCATTAACAGTGTGATAACCTGCTTTATGCCATGTTTCAAGAAATGTATTTGCTTTAACTTAAGAAAACTAATTTATATTCTTTCTCTATAATGTCACATAAATTAGTTTTTTAACTGGATTGATAATTAGTAATATCCATGGAATAAAACACCTGGGTTTGGCATGCAGAATTAGATAACCATCTTAGAGAGTTAGGAGAAACAGGAAAAAGAAATAAATATGAATAAATCTTATAAATGAACCATATTATAAGCAGGAACCTAGCTAATGAGAGGAGATGGAAATATCAAAAAGCTGTTTATAAAGCCGTTACAAAGGTTTACAAATATGTGTAACTTTAGCAGAATACTTCAGGATTCATATGGAATGGGCATGTTGTTGTTCCGATGATCTTTATTGTGAAAATATGTCATTCAAAAACCTCAATACCACATGTATTAGTATAGTATACCTTACATCATCTCATTTCAATACCTTTTATCCTATACTTATCCAATTCATCCTATACTAGGGTCACATAAACAGCTTTTTGATATCATCCAGGGGAGAACGTTTTAGGCGCTGGACAGATACACCCAGGACAGGGTGCCAATCCATCGCTGAACAAACAATCACACACTCACAACACACACACACACTATATATAGGGGAAATTAACATAGTGTCAATTTAGAGCAGTGAAATCTCATTGGATCTAGGTTTTTGGACTGTGGAAGAAACCCTGAGAACCTGGAGAATATGGAAATTCCACTTAGATTGGAATTCAAACCTGAGAGATAGACATGCTAACCACTATGCCACTGCGCTACCCTACCTCAGATCATGTAAGTATGTAAGTAGTAAATTAAATTGTATATTATATTTATAATGGAATAATCCCTAGAAGTGTCATAGAAAAGCTTTTGCCAACATTTTTGGCATTTTTTTATATTTCTTCTGGACAAGGAATTTATTTTAGAGTTTTCCCTCACTGGAGGCTGTTGAAAAGTTCTACACATCCCATGCCTGTAGTTAATACTGCACTTATTGCCAGTTACACTGCTTTGCACTGGATTTGAAATCTTCAGCAGCTTTAAATATTTTGTCTGCTCGATATCTTTTACAAATCACAAATTGATTTTATTATTAGCACAAATTAATGTTATTAATATTTTTAATATGCTATAACCTAATGGAAAATTTGTATGAAGATTATTATCAGTATCATGGTGTATATTGGTAAAAATCTAATTTTACAAATCTACAAACATGAAGAGCAATTAAGTTTACTACTTACTATTAATAGTAATAAACTTGTAACTTGTAACAACTTGGGTAACACTGTGTTTTCACCAAATTGCTATATTTCAATAAAAATACAGTAAGCAGGGAAAGATATAGTGGGCCTTTCACTATGTTCACCAACAATCTTTCTGTGTACAAGCGAAAGAAATTATGTGGTTATGGACCTGCATTTTATTGAACATATAGAGGGAAATGGAGACTTTGTGTTGCATGAACAAGTGTGTGTGAGAGTATCAAAAATGCGAGAGGCAAGCACCTCAGGGTCAACTGGCAGGCAGCCAATAATTTACCCACCGACAGCAAATTTCATCTGTCTACTGCCTCCATCTACTGATTATGCCATCAATACTGTGTGGTTGAGAGGAGCTGACAATTGACCAGGCCTGGATCAATGCTGCCTAATAAACATTTGGAGGAGAAGGGAGAGAGGGTATGAAGGAGAAGCGGTGGGATTGTGAGTCAACCAGAGACAAGTCTAATCCAATTCCGTTGTTTGGTGTCTGGTGGTGTAAGTGCGATGATTGTAGCTGTTATTGCCAGTTTAATGTTGGGCAATCAAGCTATAGTGGTCTAGATATCAACAAACATCAACAAATTGTCCCTTTTCTTCTGATACC
Source organism: Corydoras sp. C115 (assembly GCA_019802505.1). Lineage (NCBI taxonomy): Eukaryota > Metazoa > Chordata > Actinopteri > Siluriformes > Callichthyidae > Corydoras > Corydoras sp. C115. The sequence goes on from JAFMOC010000007.1 coordinate 8,798,929, forward strand.
CTCTTCTCTGACTCCGCCTGCCCTCCCTGAAACAACAGCCAAACAATTGAGCTAGGAGCAATGTTTTCACAAACCAAGGAGGAGAATTGATAGGCATGAACAAACAGACAAAGCCTATTTTTGTTCAGTAGCGTTTTTCCCTGTGTTGTTTATGTGAAAATGTTTTTCCCCTCTTTTCTCTCTCCTCCCCATGGTTCCAGCTAAAGAACTTGGTGGTCTTGCTTGTGAGATAATAGCACAGTCAGGTGTCGGTGGAATTGTGTGAATCTTTGCGTAAATCATCATAGTGGGGTTTTCTTCTATGCCAGTATCATTTTCTTTTGCTCAAATTACCTTTTCCGTTGCCCTGTGGATCACACAATTGGAGGTGCTTTATGGATACTGATTGAGGCCTTTTCTTGGCGTTGACAGGCTAGCATATATCTACTACTGTTAAAGACAGCACTTCTGTTGCAGGCTGTTGTGCCTTGTATGTAGCAAAAACAGTAAAGGGAGAATTGCACTGATGGTCAGGCTAGAACAGAGGAAGCACAAATAGACAAATGCTAAACTAAGCACCATTAAAAGCAGCCCGGTAGCTGGTACAACATATAACACAAAAACATGGAAACTACAATATAATTGACACTTCTGTTACCATTATTCTTTGGTTTGCTAATTATAGATTTCCTATTTATAGTTTAATACTGAATCGTGGGCCTGGCTGACATATGGCCAGTATATCCCTTACTGGACATTCCGCTGCTTAGCTCTACTCTCAATTACAGTTTACTCTACTCCTGTTAAATACCCACAGCAGATAAGAAAGAACTATTTCCAAAAACCACTGGATGTGACAGCATCACTTACTTTATCCCCATCAGCATCCTGCACTGTCCAGCTGAATTTCAAACAAATTAAAACACATACTCTGAATGCTAAAACTGTTATTAAGTGTATTCATATAAAACAATCTTTAATAAAGTTTGTATGATGATATATAAATCAATATTTATATACATAAAATAATTGCATAGTAAAGAACATGGTAGCAATTTACTCCATAGACCTGAGCAAACCCAGTTAGAGTAAATTCAATTAGTCAAGTCAAGTCAAGTTTATTCTTCACATGCATAGTTATACACAGTGAAATACTTGTACGACCCTAGAACAGTCGACGGCAGCCGAACACAGCGGCGCTATTATTCAGTATTTATTTAGTTTAGTTAAGCAGTTGTTTTAGAACGTTAGTATTTTTTAAGTTCTTGGCAGATGACTTTAATCAGGCAAAGATCCAATCTAAGAAAATATATAAAATTGGTACTTAAATCTGATTGGCTGAGTCATTCGTACAGTTGTTACATTATTAACAATGACACACACCTCTGACCGCTTTACATTTTTATCAAAGCACGACATACATTATTTTAAATCATGTATCATAAATGGAAATACAGGTTAATATAAACAGTAAGTTGATTCCCCATGAGCACTAAGTCTGTATCAGGTTACTCGGCGATCAATGTTCAATTTAAAAACTGGACTTGATTTCATCGTGAAAGACCAGTTTATTAACTATACTGTTTTCACTTTAAAATAAAAAGCTAAACACACAGAAATATGTTACAGGTATAAGTAACCCAGTTGCCATTTTATATATCATACAAAATTAATTAGTTTTCATAGTATATTCTGGCTAAAGAATAACTGAATTTAATTAAAGGACAAATAGAAAGCAGACTAAAAAAAAAATAAAAAATCTTACAGCCCGATGAATAATGTTATCTTCTTTTAGAAAACATAGTCTTAATTCATGCATCTGCTGTTTCAAACATCAGTCAAGGTCCAATTTCCAGGCATAGTACCCTGGTATATTGTGCCAGAAGCGGTGCACTTACAGTAGTGGCCTTGACAGACAGTTGATCGCTCAGCCTTGACTAACAGTTGATTCAGTGATTATTAAAAAGCCAGTTGTCTAATGTGCATAGTGCACAACCTCGTGGCACTACAGAAACACACTATGAGAGAGAAGACATGAAAAGAAAGAGAGAGAGTCCCACTGAATAAGAAAAGAAACTGATTATACATTATTATATCCGTGGGGAACACAACCTATTGGCCTAATCTGACCAGCAATTAAGCATGTGCAAATGGAGGGCCAGCCAGGGCAGAAGGCAGAAGGTGGAAACGGGTAGACTCAGATAAAGTAAACATTAGAAAAAAACATTAAAACAGAAAAAATACAAGACCAACATTGAGGCCAATCATAGCAGTCCTCCTAATTTGAGCTACTGCTTTCTGTGGTTTTACTCATTACTCAAATATAGTTTGCAAATATTATGTGAAAACCTTTATAAATTATAAATTAGTAGGTTTTAAATTGTACACTGTTGAAACCTTATGCCATCCTGTTCAGGGTGTAAATCATCTCTTTATCTTTAGTATCTAACTTTGACTTAAAGTAAGTTATGCCCTGGAGGCATTAGTGCTCAGAAGTTCTGAGAATTTTGTTTTCTAAGAGCACATCTCATCCATCTGATCAGCTATTAAGACACCTTTCCCAAGCTGAACTTGTTAGGTTTAAGGATGGGAGTGTTCAGGGCAGTGGGTACTCAAGGACTAGGGTTAGGAAGCAATGGCCTAAAGGACCACTACTCTAAATGCACAGTTTTCAAGAAAAGAAAAAAAAGATATCTGGCCTGTAGATTTACATTTGATCCAGGTTCAATCTACAACTGGCTACTGATTTCCAAAAGGCATAAAGTTAAGCTTACACATGTATATGTTTACATTCACTATACATCTTTTAGTTTGAAATAACAAAAAGGAAATGGGTCCGATGTAAATTTCTGGGCACCCCACTTGGTAAGTACTAAGCAACACCTTCGTTGGCAGGTATCAGAGCTTACAAATGTTTGTGTAGTCAGCTAAGTGTCCTTTAATTGCACATTGGAGGATGTTTACCTTTTCTTCTTTGAAAAAGGGTGATTCTTAAAAAGCTGTCTACACTGCTTTTTAAAGGCATAATCACAGATTTTTGATAAAATTCAAATCAGAAACCTGAGAGCCATTGTAAAATTTTCAGCTTGTACTTTGGAGGTAGTCTATTATGGTCTTTAAGATATGTGTCGGATTATTATCCTGTTGTGGTTGTGTATCCTCTATTTATCTTGTATGTTTATATTTTGTTCAGTTATGTGATGTTTGCTTTCAAATTTTGTTGAGATTTTATTAAATTATCTTTCCTTGTTGACATTCAGTATTGGCTACAACACAAGCTCAAAGCAAGTATGTAAATCACTTGTCTTATTGTGTGTGGTTGCTGGACTACAGACCAGCGGGTTATGGGTTTGAACTCGAGTGCCATTGTTGAGTTCTTTGACCAAGATCATTAACTCTGGGTTAACTACTCTGGGTTAAGGAGTCTTCTAAATGCTGTGAAACTTTAAATAGTGTTTCCATGAATGACCCATACAGTTAGAGATCCCACACATACTGTACATGCACATACCTGAGAGATACAGATCCTGTCATTCTGTCCCTTTTGCTGCCTCATACAGAGGGAATTACTTCCCCAAAGAGAATTTTAAAACCAAACCCAGAGAATTGACTTCCTTCCAAAATTACAGCCTAGTTGATTACATCTCAACCTATTGTCATACGCCAATCATGGGGCACTCAACCCCTCCCTTTAATACACATACAATATATAGACAGTAGCCGGATGAAGCTAGAGGAAAACATTGAGGGGTTTAGCAAAAACAATGAAGCAAATTCTGGTCATGACCTGCAAACCCTTTTTGTACCATGACATCACACCAGACATTTACAGGACTTAAAGGTCCGGTTCTATACACTTTTGACAAATCCTTCAGTTGCTTTTAATGTAATGTTTAAATGTAACATCTCACTGAAGCAAAGCTTAAGCAAAGTGTTCCCAAAAATACAATTGTTTCTTCAGAAGCAATGAATTCTGCTGTCTGACACACCTGAATTTTCATCCGCCTGTAAAAAGAACAAAGTGAAAGAGAATAAACGAGTGTTTAATTGAGCTTAATTTGGCTTGATTTCCCCTTATTACCATGGTGCGTGTGTCAGTCAGGAATGGGTACGAAGGTGAGGGGTCACAGAGAGAGAGTGCTGCATAGAACTGTTCAATGTTATACGCATTTTTATCAAACAGTTGATCTGTCATACGCAGTGACACCTGGACGTAGAGTGCAGACAGCTTCAGACTGCCGTTATTATGCGGCTCAAATACATGTCCTTAATTAGTATTCTATTTCCCTCTCTTTATTTCTTAGACACATATTTCTTCAAAAATATAATGCATTCCGAGCTTCACACAGTATCTTCCTCTCCGCACTTGTGCATGTGCGCACGCACAAACACAATAATTAACATAGTCCCACTTATTATATTATGCCACTTCTAATACATTAACTACCATGGTGCTAAACTCCAGGGAACTGTAGGCCCAACCACATGAGTCAGAGAACAACAGGAGACAGAACATAGTTTAATTTATTAATCATAATCAAATCAATAAAGTAACAAATATTTTGAGAACACATGAAATTCTTATTACACCAGTGGGAGGTGATCAGCTACGAGGATGAGCACCATTCTGCACCACATTGGAGCAGCCAGAACCATGACTGACTGCCCATGAACACATTGCAGTGTCATAAACAAGCGGTACTGCAGACACAACACCTAGCACAAAAGTGTATTATAAAATCAGGTAGTTCCAGGCCTTAAATATGATTGGCCAATCTATTTGTCCAGCCATGTCATTATTGACAATAATGCACATATCTGACCGCTTCAGATCCATATCAATGTGTGATATACAATACATTATTTTAAATTATATACCAAGAATGAAAATATAGATTAATATAAATATTAACCGAACATAAAATATTAATATTAATGCTTTGTGTCATGCCAAACAGCACCTCTTTCCCATGATTTATTCCCAATAATGCACAACCTCAATCACAACCACAAATCCCAATGACATTGTTTTAATCGCCCAGAAACAAGTACTCATCGGCTTAACAAGCTTGGTGCTGGATCACCAGCACTTGCACCACCTTATTCTCAAAGACTTTCTGACCTCTATTAGTTTATAACACTGACAGTCTTAGTTATATATTTCAGCTCCCACTCCAGACATTAAAAGACCAGCTGAGGCAGATTTTATATAAAAACTAATATTTTATATAAAATCAGAAAATCCAAACACACATTAGGTAAGAGAGAGAGAGAGAGAGAGAGAGAGAGAGAGAGAGAGAGAGACAACAACAACAAACCAAACAGAAAGAAACTGACTTATCAGATATTAACTACAAAGCATTGGTCCATAGTGCATGATTTGTTTCATTACAATGACTTAAAAAATAAGATATGAGAAAAATCTTTCCAGAAAGTAATGACAAGCCATGGCATTTAACATTTAATACAACCTTAAAGCCTTTTAATTTTTATTATTTTTTTTTTTAATCAAAAGACATGGCAACAGACCCCACATGGCCTACAGTTAGACGAGAACACCATACACTCAAAAATATTGAGACAATTCTAAATCAATAAATGTAGGCGTTTCATTTAGACCCATTGAGAGAGGTGTGTCGAATCAAGCACCTACTATGGACCAAATACTAAAATGGAGCTATCGTATTATTTATGTTTTTTAACAGTACTAAATAATCTGGTTACTGGGTTAATATATTTTGATTAATAAAACCGTTTACAGGTTATGCAATACAAGTTAAATTTAGATAAATTCGTTTGTACTGTGTGTTAGATTATAGAATGTTTCTGCAGCCTCTGTAAATGTGGGTACTGGCTCTTTAAGAGAAGCATTGTTTTTGAGCCAGGGGCAAGCAAGAGGAAAAAGTGTGGGTTGGAGGACAAGTTGGGTAGCACACAGTTTTCTTACCATAGCCAGCGTGTTATTTGAAATGTGTAACTGTGGACACTTAGTAATTAAGTTTGTTTTGTTCAAAAAATACTCACAAATGGAAAGTGGATGTTCATCAAACCAACGTCGTGGCATGAGTGAAGGCCGTTGCTTCTCCATAACTAAGGGCATGCCGGTACAAACCTAGCCATTCATTTTGGACAACTGTAAATTGTCCCAGTGCACAAAGCACGGTCCATGGTTGTGATAGTTTGATGTGAAAGAATTATACTGACCCATGCAGAGGCCTGACCTAAACCCAGACTTCATTAAGCATTGGTGACTAACCTCACAAGTTCTCTTCAGGATGAGTAGACAGAATCCCCCCCCCACACACAGTCTATAATCTTGTAGAAAGCATTCCTAGAAGATTAAAAGTGGTTATACTTTAAAGAGGAAAGTCCAGTTAGAATGGAATGTCATGAAAGTGTAATGTGCAGTTTTGAACAGCTGATACTGTTGCCTATATTTTGTATGAGGAGAAATAAATAAGAACGTTAAAATATGTTTATGTTTTTGTGACAAAATGGTGGAAAGTTGTTTTTGCCAACACAATACCACAGCATTTTTGATCTTAGCCCCATCAAAGTCCATCAAGCACCTTAAAACTGCAAACCTGCACACATACAAATTGAACTTTCTGTGAACCCTGGGCCAGCATTTTGTGAAAGACTAAACTCTTCATGACACATCCACACACAGATGCAAACAACCTAATCTTATTTCTGAACTGGCAAGGAACCTACAGCTTCTGATAAAGAAAAGTCTGGACATGGCTGTTTAAGATGGCCATTACAATTACCCTTCCTGGATACACCAAATCTGCCTTAGTTAAATCTGCACAGTAAAGCCCTCCAGCATATGCTGGACCATACAATGCTCCAAAGCCTCTTACACACCTGCAGTCTGTTTTTTGTAGACTCCGATTTATTTACATGAAGTAAATGAATAAAATCAGAGTCCTTATTTATAAAACATTCTGTTCAACCTCAGCACAAAAATGTTGACTCTTTAAGGCTTTTTTATTATTTATTTATTTGACATTACTTTATTTATTTTGAGATTTGAAACTTCAAGTCTAATCTCAGAGTCTTTGGAGTAAGACTTAAGTCTTTGGCCACATGTCCAGTTAAGTTTCTTATAGTTGTAAAGAGCTGGATATCATCTACAAATGCCATGCATCAGGTCTACGCAGGAATATTGCATTGCTATATTTAAGAAATTTAAGATCATGTACTATATTGTTATGATTTGTTAAGTCTTTTAGCACAGAAGTTCATGTATGTTAGAATTTCTAAAAACCAAAAAAAAAAAAAAAAACATGTCCAACTGACTATGAACAGCTAATTAAGTTTAAGACTTGAGTCGATGAACATTTGCTGTAACCATTAAGATTCCATTCACACAATCTCAGGTCTTTTAACTACAGTTGCATTAAAAGTTTAGTTGAGCCACCTAAACTAAATTATGTACATCAGTAAGAGCAGAAATTCTCATCTTTCTCTTTCTGGTTGTCACACAAACACACTCAGCAATGACTAGGCTGTGTGTTTTGTGTGTGTGTGTGTGTGTGTGTGTGTGTGTGTGTGTGTGTGTGTGTGTGTGTGTGTGTGTAAGTGAGCCCCAGTCATTAGTGCTCTGAGGTTAGTCTTTAATAACACGCAGGGAAGTAAACACATCATTAGCAATCTAATGAAGGCAGTGAGTTGAGGACTGGGAGGGAGTCTGCATAACAGGGCACATGGGTAAGAAGGCACCAGGGTACACTTAAAAGGTTACAGGCCAGTACAGATGCCCCACCACCACCACCAACACCAACACCACCCACCAAAGGCAGTACACAGAAAAAAGTTTAGAACCTGTTAAAACAGAACCTTTGACCCTTAATAGACATTGAACTACAAAATGTGTTTGCGCTAGTTCCAAAATCATGATTGAAGTTTAAAGGAATATATATACATTCTTCCGAAGAGTTAACTAAACATATTAAAACTGCCAACACAATTTTTCTTACAATTTTTTAAATGCCAGTTACATTAGAATTTGCTATATTTTGGAATAATAGAATCTTTATTTCACCAAGTAGAAAATGCACAAGGAATTTTTCTTGGTGCTGGTGTTCCCATGCAAGCATATATACTTAAAGTAAAATAAAAAGTAAAATAAGAGAATATAGGGTAGCACAGTGGCTTAGTGGATAGCACGTTCGCCTCTCAGCGCTAGGGATACCGGTTCGAATCCCAATCTGGGTGGAGTTTCCATGTTCTCCCCGTGTCTGCGTGGGTTTCCTCCGGGTTCTCTGGTTTCCTCCCACAGTCCAAAAACATGGATCAAGTCAATTGAGTTCTCCAAATTGCCCCATATAGAGTGTGTATGTGTGCGAGGGTGTGCCCAGCGATAGACTGGTGCCCTGTCCTGGGTGTATCTGCCCAGCACCCAAAACAATCTCCCCTGGATGGGCATGGGGAACCCCCCCCCCCATATAAATATAGAATAAACAACAATAAACCACAATAAATATAACAGTAATTTGACATTAATTAAGCAAGGTGCAAATATACATATGTGCAGGGGGAGAGTTAAAGTGGTGGAATGTGCGAACAGTCCTTATTAATGAAGCAGATGGCTTGTGATATTCAAAGGGCATTGAGGACATTCAACCAGCTGGTTACCTTGATAAATATATATTGATTGTCTAAATCATGATGAATGAAATGTCAGTATTTAAGATCTATTTTTTTATGTTTCAGTCTACTGGAACTGCAGACAAGACAATTTTAATGCAAGTAGCTTTCATTAAATTCTGCACAAAAATGATTTTTTCCACACACACACACGTATATAGATTTTTTTATTAGCTTATAGGCTAAACACATAACACATACATATATACAGTATATTATTGATTTGTGTTCATCTGTTATCATTACTTCTGTTTTTCCATTCTGTTAATTCCTTAAGTAATTGAGGATTATTTTGCATCTGTTTACAGTAAGTTTGCAGAAGTAAAAACGTTGCAATGACAATGATTCTGCAGTTGGCAGTCTTAGCAGAGAAGCAGTTAACGTAAACATAAAGAGAATAGCTTAATAAAAAAATAATAATAATAAAAACTAACCTATATGTCTGAACTACATGAATCACAAGTTCAGTTCAGTAAGGTTTGTGTGGAGGGAAAGGTAACAATCTAATATTAATAATAACAATAATAAACTATGCACTTAAACTTTGCAGTTTGCTGGTCTTCAAATTAAATTAAAATACCATTCCAAACAGCAAGAACAGAATGTAATGGTCAAGAAAAGAGCAAACACAAACACGTATATAAATGATATGAGATGGAGGCATTATTAAACAAGAAGATGTCAAAAAAGGAACTGGTATCATGAGTTTTGTATTTGTGTATGTGTTCACAGTGTTGCACCCTACAGTAGGGCAAAAATTGTTCACTTTCCTTGGCCTACTAAAAGAAGACCAGCTAACTGGTGTTGGTCCATCGCGACTATTTGAATAGAACAGCTTTGGCAAATGGGTGAAGGTCAGATGGGCCAACTGAATGTCCGTAGGGGCCTTAGAGAAAATAAATGGAGTCCTTTCCATTCCAGCTGCTCATTTTGTCCAGAGAAAGAAATTCATAAAAAAGCAAGAAGAGAAAAGCATGCACACTCTCCTCAATCTTTCACTTTGAAAGCAGCTCAATCAGTACAAGAGTTGAGGTGCTGGTACAGAGCTGGCTAGGGTCATACGCAAACTGAAAGCATTTTAGTTTCCATTGTACACAAGGAAATAGGCAGCAAGTAGCAGTATGACAAGCACAGTCCATGTGTGGAGTTGAGTGACCAGCAAAGCATACACCAAACATAAGTAAAAATGAAGAAAGTGTTAAAACTACAGAAATTCTACACACCAGTAAAGCTACAGAACCTACAGAAAAAAACTATACTTAAAAAGACTATGAATATGACCAAATCAAGAGATGCAAGACGAAAGCACTTTTAAAACCAAGGATGCACATCAGTGGTGCAGAGGTGCGCATGCATGGTCAAAATGATTGGCATGCACTGTGTATTACAACGGCAAGCGTGTTTGCTCACCATTATGTTTGCCATTTGGGCTGTGGTAACATGCATAGTCAGGCTTCAGAGAGCTTACTTTATAACTAACAATATTTTTTCACTGCTTCAATCATTTTTATCGATTCATCCGCAGGTCCATAAAACAAAATACATTAACTAATCACTAAAAAGAAATGCCAGACTGAAACTAAAAGTAAAAGAGGAGTTATCCCGGACTCATGGCTACACTGAGCACCGAGCAACATCTTCAGGCGCTCCTTTCCTCTGTTGATAACTTCACTTTCAACAAGATTTACCAAATGTTATTAATCCAGTACAGATACAAAAAGAAAAAAATGACTACAAATGAATGATTTTTCCCAATATTTAACTTCAGTATTTAAAATGAATGACTAATAATGTGCATATAACACACAACATCTAGAGACATTACAATATGTGCACAAAATTATTGAATTAAATAAAGTACAGTAAAATGATAGAGTTATTTATTAATATGAGGGAGCAGGATGACACTGACATTTAAATGTAAGCACTTGTTAGAGATTAGTAATGTCCATCAAGAATTCACTGTGGGGGCCCTGTGCTAACTGTAAGCTTAACTTTATCTTCTTTGAAGCACAAGTACGCGTTACATGTTTCTCTCCAGTGGGTGAGCACTGCCACTGAGTCTCACATAATGTCCTCTGAAGATTCCTTTAATTTCTTTTGCAATCCTATCTTTTAACCTCAAATAAAAATGGGCATACACTGCCAGAGCTTATGTACTAATGTAGCTGAATGAATTAAATGCTTTTACATCACTGACCTGCCTTTTATATTAAATAATAAATCAAAGGAAAATGACTAAGATCTGTCTTATACGGCTGTTTAAGGGGTCAGTCTGTGTTTTTTTTAATATATTTGCATAATGTTTCTTAAGGCAAGGTCATCCACCTTCTAAAGACAAGTACTGTATACATTCAGCTGAAGGTCACTTAACTGTTAATAGAATTAAATATATAATAGTTTCTGTAGTCAATGTACATGTAGCATTATATAGATGAATGCATAAACAAACCTCTGAATACAGAATACACAATTCATTTAATTTAAGTGATAAGTGTTGCTGACAAAGTACACAAAGGAAAATTGCAGAATTAAATAACCCAGTCAAGGCTGTGCACATTAAATACCTATTGGGAGCATAGTCTCGTAGGTTAATATTGAATTATTTAAATTCATTTTATACCAGTTATGTGAATACCATGATGTACTGGCTTATCTTTATCATCATTTCCCCCTGGCAGGTCAAAATGACACCAAATCATTTAAATATGCATAAAGGTTTGAGCAGATCTGGCCAAATAACATCTATTAATAATCTTTGGTAGTAATAAAAACAACAAAAATGTTTATGCAAGTATTGAATTAAGACGCTATTTATACTAAAGCATGTGTAAAAATGTAGACACTGCACTGCCAAGGCATCTGAAGTTATAAAATGCTTGCAAATATTTTTTATTGCCATAAAAGAGAGCTACACATGCAATATAACTAAAAATAGTACAAATGCTTTAACCTGGAAACATGTAAGAGAGCATGGATTACTGCTGTAGTTTTACTGTGTAAGGCTTCAGGTAACATAATGCTTATAAATTGCCAAAAGCATTTACAGCACAATCTTCATTACATGAGTCCCTGGAAACAAATAAATTTTGTAGACATACTTTGAATAAAGTCCTGGGTTTATTTTGTAAAATTCTAAATTATTTTACAGTTGGCAGAAGGTTTGAGGTTGAGTGATTGCATGTACTACCAGGTTCTACAATCTTATCAATGCTGTGATGGAATTCTATATGCCAAAGTTAAAATTCAAGATAAAGGGTGAAATATTTTAGCAATTGCACTTATGAGCCTAAGAAGTGGCAATGTGGTATTAACCTAAACTGAGTTATTCATGCACATACACGTATTTTTGCACATACATTTCTATATATTTGAACAACTGTGAAACACTGGCGAAAATTCATCAAGAGATTATAATTCCCCTGCAGCTGTGCAATCATCATTGAAAGGTGTTGGGCCTAATTTGAGTGGATTAGGAGATTAGCAGACTATTGTAGCAGCTTTTTGTGGCCTTACTGACAAGTCTTATCTGATTTGACCTCAATGATGAAATGTTTTGTCTAGACTAAGCGCTGACTATTGTTCTGCCCTCCACTGGGTCATTTGAGGAAATGCCAGCTAGAGTGAGGCTTTACATTTGCACAGCATATTTTTGATTTACCCAGTATTTTATTATTGCATTAATTTGTCTATGCTAATGCACTGGGATTTAACCCCCTGTCAGAGCCAGAGAATTATTCTGTCAGGAGAATAGAGGGGGGAAATTTTCTTTCTTTCTTTCTTGATTAATGGACACACATACACAGTCCTGCTCATGCTGAGGTGTAGGCAGGATTAATAGTGGAATAACTGCAGCTGCACAATTCTACAATATTTGGTTATAATACAGGTGTAAAGGTTGGTTTTATTTTCAAGGAAAAAGAAAAAAAACCCTAAGTGTTAAATAAGTAAACCTGTTTTTCTCCACTAGCTCCTAATGATGCCATAGTCAGCCATGTTCTGAAGCACAAAAAAGCCAAATTGTTAAAGTTCTAAATTGTTTTATGGAAAAAATGTCTTTCTTACTGTTTCACAGTGCTAGACATTATCAGGTGGTTTTTTTTTATATCTTATTTATACCTTATTTATATAGCATTCACTTCCCTCTTCTAAGTCTGTTAGCTGCCCTGTTGCATTATGTGTGCAGAAATATGAAAAGATGCCCCTACTGGCATTCGGACTCGAATTCAAAGCTGTTGTACAATAAGTAGAGTGGGAGCAAATTGCCTTAGATTCATCTCAAAATAGAAATGCCACCTATATCATGCAAACACAAAACATCTCCAACAATTTAGGTCTTAAAAGGTAAATGTTTAAAAGAAAATATATTTTAAAGATATTTTTAAAGCTAATGGCATGAACACAGAACTTTATAAATCACCCAAACGCCAAATTCTTAGGTGTCACAGGTCACATTTTACAGACACTAGCAAAAGATGCATTCTGAGCAGCAGAGAAAGGAAGAGCAATGAATTGCAATAGCTAGCAACCTTACGGAACAGCCACGAACACAGTATCACATACACACACGCGTACTCACACAAACACACAGTGGAATGTGATCCCTTCACAACTTTTACAGTGTTTCTGTTATCATCAGCACTTTATCTAAATGTAACCTACTTAGATTGATCTCTGTTGCTCACTACGCCAATGGAAAGTTCTTAGAACTTTCCTAAATCTTGTATCTAAAAAAATAAGATTCTAACATGACATTTCATCCAATGCAAATAAACATTTCCAATAAATTAAGTTGGGTCTTTATTTTAGTATGGACAAACACATTCAAGTTAAATCCAGATTACAATCTTGAAAAAAGGATTTACATCCAGGTGAACATCATAGATTTGCATCTGAAATACATTGAGCACACATGTCACCTACAGTTAAGTACAATGAACATGTGCATACTGGTTATACTCAAGGTTAAGGTCTACTCCACTACACATTTGCTTATTTACAAAAAATACAAAAAATGGGGATTGTATCAGAAAACCAAACACGGGTAAATTAATTATTTCATTACAATTACATTTACATTTAGTCATTTAGCAGACTTACAAATAGGAGAACAAGTTGTTAGTTTAAGAGGGACCAGCTCCACTGTATTATTATTAATACTGATCATTATCCGAAATCTGTCTTTTATCCATGATATTCCCTACTTAATTTTATTTATTTATTAAAAATTTTTATTTATTCATTTTTACAGCAAGTGCTTCTGGAAGAGATCTGTTTTGATTTGACAACCCTAGTCCCAATATAGGATTAAAGGGAAGATAATGAGATGAATACTCAGTAAGGTAAATGTAAGAAATAAATCAACATGCAGTCCTGCAAAGCAAATGCCAAAACTATGCCAAGCTCTCCGATTACGAAAGACCATTAAAACACATTCTACATTTTTTGTATTATAGATTTAGCTTTTATTTGTCCACTTTGTGAATTATGGGCTTGGCATAGTTTTTCCCACTAAGTATGTATAGTAATAGCAAACTGGATAATACTATACTAAAGATGATAAGTGTGACATTCAAATTTACTTGACTAAAGCTCAATAATAAAAAAAGGATTTCCTCTAGTACCCTTCTCTAGAGTGGCTCATTTGTCCAGGTGTTGCATGTAGGAAGAGTGAGCACCTGGTGCCTGTTGTGGGGTTTAGAAAGGCTGTCTGGGATAATAGAGGGCAGGACAGCCCTCTGTCTGGGCAAATATTAACCTCCCACTGAGTGACTTCTGTCTCAAGATACCTAACAGCAGACCTGTAAGTGTGAGTGTGTGGTGTGTGTGTGTGTGTGTGTGTGTGTGTGTGTGTGTGTGTGTGTGTGTGTGTGTGTGTGTGCATGTATATATTACATTGTGGGGACCAAAAATCTGACATAAACTCACTCATAACAAAGCCAGTTACCCACAATATAGACTTAGAAATTTTACAGTAAAGATAGGATGTGTAGTAAGATTAAGGTTAGGATCAAGTCTAGGTGATGATAAGGGTTAAGTTTTAGCTACGCTAAATAATAAATAATATTAATTATAATAATATTAAATAAATAAACAAAAACTAATGTGTGTGTTATCTATTACACTGAAAGGTTTGGTGCCTGTTCAAACATATATTCTGGAGACCTCTCTTGTGGTCCTCACAAGCTTTTCTCCACAATGTTAACTGTATATTTTATGGTAAAGGCATGCCATAAGGATCAGGTTTCATGAAATTATTGGATGAATGAAAGACTATGTAAATGTATGAAACAAAGGTATATATGTATATAGGTGTGTGTGTGTGTGTGTCAAATCCAATTCTATCTTGAGAATATTACTTTACCTACTTTTTACTTTCAATTTAATAAACATACAATAGAAAGGTCACCACCAAACCCACATAAACATAGGGACCTTTCAAAGCACAAACAAATACATTTAAGGTTTGTTGCTGCCTAATTGACTGTGTCTTGAAAACAAAGAGGCCAGCTGGTGTAGGCTACTACAGTGGGCAGGTGCCTAACACACCCTAATGCCCATCCATGGGGAATAGGAGGGAGGCCCTTAAACAAATCACACAGCTTGAAGACAGTACAGAAATCTAGCATAACCTGAAATTTCTACTTATATATTTCCTGCCGCAATAGGATCACTTGAATGCAGATGTATCTGGAAATCCATGAACCATTTTTTTAAAATTTCAAAATGTATAATGTGTCGAGTTTGTAACATGACTGATATTTGAACATAGGTTGATATTTGAAAAGAAAAATGGTCCCATTGCTGTTTTGTTTGTAACAGTTCCTATCGGTAAAAAGCCACCAATGCCACCAAATGTCTTAAAGTTATGAAACCAATAAAACCCAGGTCTCCTATATTGTTTGAATGGGTTAAAGTAAACAAATTTCAAATTTGTTGACTTTTAAATCAATAAAAACACTCAAGATTTTATTTCTAAAATAAAGGTTTAAGACAATCCTAGATCCTTGTTTTTGCTGTATTTAACATTTCTTTACTTTTATTGACTGCATTTATTGACTTACATGCTGTTTGTAATGTGGACTATATATAGACTATATATATATATAGTATATAGTTATATATAACATACAAGTTATACCAACCTGAAACAGGTCATCATGGGTGAAGGCAAACAAATGCTTTGCATGTATTAAGTGGACATTCCTTCTGTTTTTTTGGGCACTTTAATGCTATCTTGCTCGAGGGCAGTTTTGAGGCAACAGGCACATGACTGAGGGAAAACTGGGAGAAAGGGGGAGGACAGGATAAAGGGGAAAAGACTCACTGGCCTACACTCCTGCAATATGAGCTCCACACAGCCAATCATGTATGCATTGAAAAAGTCTACCCTCTGCAATTATTCAGCAAGTCAGCCTCAATGATACAGAGTGAAAGACGGGGAGAGGGGGCATGCGTATACACATTCATGTACACACACACACACACACACACACACAAACAAACACGCACTCCTAAAAATGGTAGCACTCTAAAAATCCACAGTCATGACTAATTCAAAAAGCTTTCCAGCACTTGCTATCTGAGATCTGTTTTTGAAAACAGAGCTGGTGAGAGGAAAACTGGACTATGTGTGTGAAAGGAAAAGAGATCCAGAGCTGTGTTAGGTTGGAGTGGGTGTATCTGTGTAGGTGCCAAGCTCTCTATTCTGTACTACATCCTGCTAAAATGTTATACGGTCTATGAAAACTTGCATGTAAAACAACATGGACCAACTGCATATGTTGAAGTAAAACAGGCTGGGAAAATTTACAAGCCCATGACATTCACACAAACACATGTACAAATTAAGCAATTAAGTATAATTGAAAACACAAACACAAGCAATTAAAAATAAATAAATGCAAGTTCTCCCACTTTTTGCTTTTCACCACACAAACACGGCAGCAGGGATTTTGGCTCATTCCTCCACACAGATCTTCTCCAGATTTTTCTGGTGCTGTTGCTGAGAGAGCTGTTTGAGCTCCCTCCAAAGATTTTCTACAGGGTTTAGGTCTGGAGACTGGCTAGGCCACTCCAGAATCTTCTCACAGAGCCACTCCTTTGTTATCCTGGCTGTGTGCTTTGGGTCATTGTCATGTTGGAACACCCAGCCACGACCCATCTTCAATGCTCTAACTGAAGGAAGGAGGTTGTTCCCCAAAATCTCGCTATACATATCCTTAATATAATGCAGTCATCCTGTCCATGTGCAGAAAAACCCACAAAAACCCCACAAACCCACAAAGCATGATGCTTCCACCCCCATGCTTTACAGATGGGATGGTGTTTTTGGGGTTGTACTCCACATTCTTCGTCCTCCAAACATGAGTAGAGTTAAGACCAAGAAGTTCTATTTTGCTCTCATCTGACAAACAGAACTTGATGGATGGAGTTTAAACTACGACGTCTTGGTGTATTACCCACAGTAACCTTAGAAACAGGGGTGCCAGCTCTCTTCAGGTCATTGAACAACTCCTCCCGTGTAGTTCTGGGCTGATTCCTCACCTTTCTTAAGATCATTGATCACAGATCTTCGTGGAGCCCCAGTCCGAGGGAGATTGACAGTCATGTTGAGCTTCTTCCGTTTTCTTATAATTGCTTCAACGGTTCATGTTTTTTCACCAAGCTGCTTGGCAATTGCCCCGTAGCCGTTTCCAGCCTTGCGGAGTTTAACAATTTTGTCTCTGGTGTCTTTGGACAGCTCTATGGTCTTAGCCATGTTAGTAGTTGGAGTCTTACTGATTGTGTGGGGTGGACAGGTGTCTTTATGCAGCTAATGACCTCAAACAGGTGCTTCTAATTTAGAATAATAAGAGGACTAACAGGTCTTTGAGGGCCAGAATTTTTGCTGTTTGGCAGGTGTGCAAATACTTATTTGCAGCAGCAACACACAAATATATTATTTTAAAAAATCATAAATTGTGATTTCTGGATTTTTGGAAAATTGGAAAATTTCAGACCCCTCCATGATTTCTAAGTGGAAGACCTTGAAAAGTTGCAAGTTGTTTAAATACATTATATATAAAAAAAACTATCATAGGTAATTTCAAATGCAGTAATAAAGGTTGTTTCTCAAAGTCAAAGATGTATCCTTAAAGGCATATATTTCAAACGATGCTAAATGTTTTGGATCCCTTCAAAAAAATTTTTGGATATATGTGTGTAGTCACTGCATTCTTAAACCTCCTATAATCCTTCATGCTACTTCAAAAGAATTCACAATAAGACTATGCAAAACAAGTGTGTATGTAAAATAGAATGTGCATTATTATTTCTAATGTGCCCATGTATACTCACTGGTTTGTTTTAACATATGTCCATCATAGACGAGAAGGATGTCTTGTCTAGAAACTAAAAAGGATCTGACTTGACAGGAGTTATTCTTCCAGAGAACATTTTTGAAGAAGCTATTTTAACAGTTTTAAAGTAAATGTACATTTAGCTTTAAAGAAGACCACCACGCTTGGATTATAAATATGATTATTGTTGTTTGTGAATTACTAAGATACAGGATATAGCTAAACTTAATGTAAAACATCACAACATTTACAAGTAGATGTGATTATTCTATATTCTATTCTTTATCATTTTTTAAAAAATTCTTTATAATATTCTATATTATATATTCTATAATTATCATACGATCGTAATAGGAGGTGCAGCATCATATAACGATCAGGTTTGATAATTATACAGTGTAGTGGGTTTTCTTCATAGCTACTGACTTGTGATGTTCTCATTTGTAATTCGATTTGGATAAAAGCGTCTGCTAAATGACTAAATGTAATGTAAATGTAAATGTATAGCAAATATAATATTTATTGTTATTGTTTTATACCTTCCGGTTTAAATTTTGGTTAAAAAGGTAATAGCATTTCAACCCATACAACTAGATGTGCTTCATGGGTATGCCAGAGATTGTTCAACACACTCATCACCCTGTACTGATGCTGCTGTTTTGTTGATGGAGCTGGAGTGGGTGGTCTCATCAGGGACAGGGGAGCACACCATCGGTGAAGCCGTATCATTGGGGGGTGGGAGGTCATAAGGTGAAATCAAATCATTTGATTAAAGTTGAATTGGTGGTGAGGGACCTCTGGCTCTGATGAGAAGCAGCCAGAAATCAGAGGTTTCAATCAGAATAATTTGGCTGCAGTGATGATTTCCACAAGTCGGAATACACTCCCCACAGAGTGTGTGTGTGTTCGGCTGTGATTATCAGCAAGCGGATACTGTAATAACGTTTACTAGAGAGAAGAGTGTGTGTGCTTTGGAAAAATGGAATGCATGCTATGTGGCTGTTAAATGTTGTAACTGGGCACTCTTAAACACTGCATTTTGTCATTTGAGGGCTTTTTGTTAGTGCACACAATCATACTTGAAACAACATAGAAAAATAATTCACGTTGGTAAATTTAACTGGATATCGCCTATTGGCAAATGACAGCCCTAAAAAAAAAAAGTTTGCAACTGTTTTATACTGAATTCAATTCATAAACACAATGTCTTTAAAGTAGAGAGTCTGTTTGTAAGTCAGAAAAAAAAACTATATACTTTACTTGTACACACATTCTGAGATGTGATGAAGTTGGAGACCAAAAAAAAAATCTTTGTGAATATCAGAAAGCAAGATATGCAAAGAAGTAAGTATACCAATTACAAATCCATGCATTTTGAACATGCATGATTGTCTGCTCTAAATTGCCCCATATAGTATGTGTGGGTGAGTGACTGTGACCAGTAGTGGATTGGAGCTCTGTCTGTTCTTGTCTGTGGATGGGAAACCCTAGTCCTGAGTACAGGATTAAGCAGATGATAATGAAATGAGATTAGATATACTGTATACGTATGCATGAGTAGATGTTGCACACCTGTATATTCATGCAATGAGTTAAATAATCACTGCTGTGTTGTGCACATCAATATATAGGCACTGGCCAAGAACTTAAGTAAAAGAACACATTAAACATTGAAATTATAGCATTTTGCCTTTCTAGTACATTGTGTACATGGCACAGTAACAATGTGACTTTACAGTATCAATGTGTACTTTACTGAGGGTCAAAAATGGAGATATATTTTCTCAAGCTGTATATAAAAGTAAATTAGAGGGTTCGGCATTTGGAACTAGCATTTTGCCCATAAACATACATACTTTTGTCAAAGATTCAGTATTTAACTGTTTAATGCTTAGAAAAGGGATATATGGTTTAAAGAACACTTAAAATTGATGTCAGGAGCTTAAATGGAACACATGTCTAAACTACTGTATATCCATATTTAATTGTCAAGTTGTGCCACCAGATTAGTCCGTCTTTGTAGAAGTACATCGAGGCATTTCACATCGAGTGAAGTACATCAGAAGTACATCGAGGCATTGGATGTGGAGATAATAGGTGGTAGCTAAATGATAGGTGGGAGCTAAACTCAGTACTGCATGTGAACCAATAGCATGTGGCTAAGGAGAAGCAGTGAGTGTGATGCTATTGCAGGAACTCAAGATACTATTTAATTATTGAACAGAAATGGCCTACGTGTCAAAAGTAGTACTTATGTACGTGTTAAATAGCTAATTGACAGGTAAATTAAATCACCTAGAATAAATGTTTCTTATATTTACTCATTGCACTGTGCTAAATATTGATTAACAGAAGGTATATTATTTTGTTAAACATGAAAATTGAGAGGATGAGAACTGGAGACAGACAATAAATTGGAGTAAATTGAGCTTAATTGCCATTGCATGAAACAAAGCAGCATTTTGGCTTCAAATCATTGGGGTAAGCCATAGCTTTAAAGTGATTTGCAACACACCTAGAAAAAATAGACTTAAACAAGCCACACAGACACTCACTCAAAACAAATACTCAGGCATAATTTCTTCCCATTTACAATCTAATGCCTGATCACAACTGTGCTACCATACATCCATCCATCCATTATCTTCCGCTTTATCCTATATTAGGGTCGGGGGGGGGGGGGTTCCCCATGCCCATCCAGGGGAGAACGTCTCGGGCGCTGGGCAGATACACCCAGGACAGGGCACCAATCTATCGCTGGGCACACCCTCAATCACACAAACACACTCTATATGGGGCAATTTGGAGAACTCAATTGACTTGATCCATGTTTTTGGACTGTGGTAGGAAACCGGAGAACCCGGAGGAAACCCACGCGGACGCGGGGAGAACATGGAAACTGCACCCAGATGGGGATTCGAACCGGGAATCCCTAGTGCTGAGAGGGGAACGTGCTAACCACTAAGCCACTGCGCTGCCCACCTGTGCTACCACTGACCCCAATTGCCTGACTTTGGCCAGGCATATACATTTAATGATGCCCCCTCCCCTTGTAATAAAGTTGCTGGAAAAAGGGAAGGCTTTTCTTAACAGGAAAGCACCAGAAGTTGAGGGGGCAAAAACGTGATGGTCAGGGATTATTTTTCAGTGGTGTTATACATTAGATCTCATGCAGAGAGCTTGCAGCTAATATAGAGTACAAGGCACCTAACCACCTGGGACTCTCAACCCCAATGTGACATGTCAGTCTGCAAAATGAAAGGAGTGTGGAATCAGGGGAGTACAGCAGTTTCACCTCAAAGTACAGCCTTTATCTGAATGAAAGCCTGTTGGCACTGCTTTGGATACCAAACCAGATCTGGCACTTCTGATTTTTGTCAGATCAGTGATGTCCAAATAGTGAGGTACAAACCGACAGCCAACCCCAGGAGCTTTCTTACCTCTTTGGACTTTGCTCTTAAACAGGCTACAATAAATGCTGTCTTATCAATTTAAGTATGGACCTGTATACCGTACCTCCACCAGCCCAGTTATGCACTTCTATTAGGGTTGGCAGTGAGGATGAGGCAGCACCATCGCAGTAGTATAAGAACAAGGGATGAGACGATTACAGATTTTGAAGGTACGATTATTGTCTAAGAAAAAAAATCACAATTTTACAATTTCATTTATTATGCAGGGTGGCACGGTGGCTTAGTGGTTAGCACATTTGCCTCTCAGCGCTAGGGATTCCCGGTTCGAATCTCAATCTGAGTGGAGTTTCCATGTTCTCCTCGTGTCGGCGTGGGTTTCCTATCACATTCCAAAAACATGGATCAAGGTCAAGTGAATTCTCCAAATTGCCCCATATAGAGTGTGTTTGTGTGAGTGAGTGTGTGCCCAGCGATAGATTGGCGTCCTGTCCTGGGTGTATCTGCCCAGCATCATAAACATTCTCCCCTGGATGGGCATGGGGAACCCCACCACGACCCTAGTAGAGGATGAAGTAGAAGATAATGGATTGATTTATTATGCAATATTTAACTTTACAAAATAAGTGCCAAAAATCCAAAAAGGATCAATGCATAGTTTCTTATATTTGTTTAATGTAAATATTTTATTAACCTTTATTTAACCAGGATATAACACATTGGGGCTACAAATATCTTTTTCAAGACTGTCCCTGGGGAGTGGCAGCATGCCAACCACGGTTATTTTGTTATTTATAAAAGACATGCAGGGCTTTTGTGGAATATTAACAAAAAATATTCTGAATAACACAAAATATTAAATTATTTTGTGAAAATCAAAGTAATTGTGTCACTTAAAGTACATATTCATATTATGGGCATAATACACATATTTTAATGAATGTCATGACGATATAAAGGCGTTCTTACAATACATTAATTGTAATGTTTTTAATTGTGAATAATTGCAAAAACGATTAATCATCTCATCCCTAATCAGGGCAGATCTCAGACGTTGCATGTGCCAGGGCCAATTGTTTAATGAACCTGCTAATGTCGTCTAGATTAGCTACAGCATATCACATGTACTAATTAAGGATTTTATACATTACATAGGAATTAAGAGGATTAATTAGTTAAGTAAACCTAGTATTACATAGTTAAATTCAATATTACACATAAGCAAACAGTGCGTAATTAAACATTCATATTATTATTTCAGGGCTTGAGATTGGTTTCAAACTTGGACAGAGTACTGATTTTTCTATAGACCACAATAAAGCAAACTGTGGAACTCCTCAATCATATTATATCAAGCATAGCTGCAAGCTCCTCTTGAACAGCATTTATTTATGTTTAAGCACAATATGTGTTCTATAAGGTCTGTGCAACATGTCTGTTCTTTTGGTTTACAGAGCACAAGGATCACTTCTGCATCATCCTGTGGCCCATCACCAGGACTTCAAGTACTTGCTGCTTGGACTAGACCTTGTAGCACCTGACAATTTTTTATCTAAGCTTTTCCTCTTTACTGCTTTTTTGCAAAGGGGTTCGGACAAAGCACTTTGTTTGAAAGAACACTGCATGAACAGAATATGCACGGAATTTTGGTTTTATTGCAATCGATACAAAATGACATGACTTGAAAGTACACATCACAAAGGTGCAACTTTAACACACACACAAACACACACACACAGACTTTGTTTCTCCACATATCTTCTTTGCCCCATAATCCTGCAGTTAGACAAATACTGTTCCCTGTGCAACCACCAAAACCATTGGATTGCCAGATGAAAAAGTATGTTTTGACCACACCAGATAACATGTCTCTACTGCTCTAGACTCCAGTAACTGTATTTTAAACTACTACATTCAATGCTCTGGTGTATGGCTTGGATGCAGCAGAAGTGCAAATGCAAATCTGAAGGCCACATTAATTTAATAAAAAATAAACATTGCAGAAAGTTGGCAACCTTTGGGTACTATGTGACTGAGCAACCACTGACCAATATTTATGTAGCCTACAACTTTGTGGCTGAGCTGCCATCATTCCCAATATTTTCAGTGGTATAATACCACAGTTAGTTGACTGTAGAATATTTAATAACGAGGAAATTTCACGACTGGATCTGTTGCACAGATGGCATCCATCCCACTACCAAGCTGAACTTCACCGAGCTCCTGTGAATGAACCATTCACTCACAAATGTTTGCGGATTTCAATCATTAATTTTTATGCAATGTTGTCTCTAGGCCTAATGTTAACACACAGTTAACGGTGACATAGCTTCTCTTACAAAAACAGGATACCATAAATAGTTTTACAATAGTAATTACTGCAGACGGAGAGGTGCCTGAATTATTTGCAATCTTAAATTGAAAAATCTAAAAGTTTGCGCAAAAAGATTTATTTTAACTTACAAACAACATTAATTATAGCTTTATAGCTTGTTATAGAGAATAAGATAACATACGTAAGATGTATATTACAGGGTCCGCCAGCAAGTCAACATAACAATAGTCAGCCTGCCATTTACTTTTGTTGAAGATAGCATTGGCTGTGATATGTCTCCAATCGTTTACCCAACCCCCACTGTGTTTCACAGTTGCATGAGTACACCTTAGTCTCTTTAACCTCTTCTCATAGCACAATCCTTTCTCACTGTCACTTTCTCTATCTCTCTCTCTCCATCTTTCTCTCTCTCTCTCTCTCTCTCTCTCTCTCTCTCTCTCTTTCATTTCCTGCAATTTCCCCCTGGGATTAATAAAGTATTCTGATTCTGATTCTCTCTCTCACACACACACACACACACACACACACACACACACACACACACACACACACACACAAAACTACCCATCACTTCTATGGAGAAATAATGTCTTAATTCTAGCAAGTTACTAAATATACACATGATGCACTACAACCCTTTTATTGTCACTGATCAGCTGATAATGGTTTAGTTACATAACTACTACATATAATAATATATTAATAATTCTAATATAAAAATCTTAACTTAACCTAGATTTGTGCACAGATACATAGTTGGTTAATAGTTGGACTGCAACACTTTGAAACTCCATTTCAAAAAACCTCATTGCAGAGAGCTGAGATTACTTACTTAAGTCTGGTATTTAATTACACGTCAAATAATTATCTTAAATTATAATATATAATATTAGAATATGTGCTAAACAGTCAAATTTGGAAGAACAGTTTACAGATTACATAACTATTTCAATTCACTAAACAGACAATTCAGTCAGTGATAACTTCAAAAGTTCAAAAGTACACTCAGGATACTAGTACCAAGAAGACTCAGAAAAGGAACATGTCATAAGTGGTTCTTGTACTCTGTGTTCAGAATTCACAACATTAAAGTGCATGACTCTGCAGGAAAACACAGACACAGGGATCAAGAGCAATCCCTCAGTCTCTCCAGGGAATCTCTAATTCTATCCCCATACACACCTGCACTGGGCTATTTTATCCATGGATTTACAGACAGAAAGTGCATTACAGAGACAGAGAGAGAGAGAGAGAGAGAGAGAGAGAGAGAGAGAGAGAGAGAGAGAGAGAGAGAGAGAGAGAGAGAGAGAGACTTCATATGACCACTTTAATGCACTAAGATGCTGTCAAGCAAGGATATTATTGATGTTTCTGTGGCAACAGGGGCTGAAGCTGAGGATTATATGGGCAACATTCTCCTGACCAGAGGGAGCTAAGAAGGAGGATGCAATAAATCATGAAACAACTCTAAGGGCACTGAAGAGCACAAAGCTATAGAGAATATTCATAAGTGGGAAAGTGGCAAAAAACACCTGATTAAAAATACAGAATATAGACATATGTCTGAGGCTCTGTGGGATTAGGTGACTATTTAAAAATACTTTTGGACTTTATGTTTTACTTCTTTTTTTAAATTAATTACTTTTTAATAATTTAATAATTTAAATAGCCAGTCATTAAGCCAGTCATCTTGCTTTTATTTATTTTGGTTTCTGGTAAAACTTGATTCATTTAAGTGACAAATTACACATATTAAAACTTTCATTACATTATTTACTTTGGTCTGGTCTTTCTGGAATTTAAAATTTAAAGAATTGAGAATTTAGTTATTTTATTAAATAATAGAATACATTTAAAAATAAATGACCTCCCATATACCTAATCAGAAAAGTTTACATGAATGTATATATTGCATGTATTGTAACTAGACAACAGTTATTAATATTTATTGTCATACATACAATCTACACACAGATTATAATGAATATTAACATAGAGCTGCACCTCCTTGCAGCTTTGAGTCTCCACTATACTTGTAGGACTTTCCAAAACCTTTTGAAGTGTTTGTACAACTTGCCCATTCTCTCTGAAAATCAGTGAAGTTGAAACAACTGAAACTGGGTTTGATTCTCAGGCCACGTGGACAATGTCCTTTATGTGTTTGCATAGATTTCCTCCAGGAGACAGTTACCTCCCATGTCATGCTAGTCCAAATTCATAGTAGTCAGTCTGGCAATATGTACATGTGTGTCTGCCCTGCTATAAATTGGTAATCTGTCAAGTGTATTCCTCTGCCTTTTTCACTCTATGAGGGCTGGGGTAGGCTGCAGCACTATCTGTGACCCAGATGAGCATACACAGTTTAGAAAATAAATTAGTATTATGTGTTTATGTATGATGTACACATAACAATAATCTTTACCATATAGTAATCAAATATTGTATAGCAATATTTTTAAAATTGAGAATGTTGACATTTTCTGCTACTGCCTCCTTCTAATACATAAATGAGGCTTTTTCCCCCTGATCCCTGGTCGGTCTCATTCCCTTTCTCCTGAATTCTCTCAGCAAAATGATCATCTGTTCCAAAAAGATTATCTTGGCAAAAAAACATCTATTGAATTACAATAGTACTACTTTCATCCATCTATCCTAAGCTTTATTCCAGCAGTGTGTGTGTGTGTGTGTGTGTGTGTGTGTGTGTGTGTGTGTGTGTGTTCAAAGGCAAACTTCTGTACCATGCTGCATTATCGTAATTGTATGGTTTTATAGTTTCACTGAGCAATGAGCTCTGTGCAATCCAATCTATAAAATAAAGAGGCAAATCCAACCAATAATCTATATAAAGCACCAAATAAAACCAAAAAATACCAATATTACATTTAAATTTTAGTTTGTAGTATAAATCAGGTATTTTAAAAAAAGAACAAATATTTCAGATGGCATTTGTATTAAGCCTTGTTTTTCTAGTGTGTCTGTCAAAGAAAAACTTTGTTTCAGCGCCTTTTGCAATTGTAAACCTTGTTAAAATTGTGTGTATGGCACCTGAAAAAAACCCTCACTTTATTGCTTGAAATAATTAATTATCAGAAAATATAATGAAAGATAAACCTTCAGTAATGAACAAAGGTAAGGCAAAAAAAAGGCATTGGGTGTTTTCTATAAATTAAATAGCATTGTTCATTACCAAGATAATAAAGCAGATATGCATGCTTCCAATTAAAATAATTACCTGACAATACTGAAGCAACTCAAAGTCAAACACTACAACAGTTTAAAAAAATGTGTTTTGAGGTCTGGGTCTAAAAGAGCAAAATAATACCTCAGTGGAATAAGGGTATAGATCCATGTTAATGTGCAGACCCACACGCATGCACACACAGACACACACAGACACACACAGACACACAGAGGAAAAATGCATTCTTTGTAAGTCAGTTTCTGATTTGCAAAACCAAAAATAACCTGCTTCGAATGAAAACACCCAACTATGTTCTAGTGTGGGAAATGGGTTTTTAAAAACGTTCCTCAGAAACAGAGACGTTTGCTTGCATTTATTATTCAAACAGAAAGAGACAATGTTATACCATAATATTATATCTTTGTGAGCAAGTGTCCAACAAATTAATGAAATTCAATTAAAACAGAATAATTAAAAGAATTAAGAATTATGAAAAGTCAAATGCTACAACCAAAGCACCACTAAAGGAATTGTTAATTTAAAAAAAATGACAATTTACAGAATTATGCTAAGATACTAATAAAACAGGAAGGTTTTCATATTTTGGTTTAAGAAACAGAACGGTTATCTTATTTACTTGTTAAAGAATGACTGTCTTTGGGTAAATTATAGTGGCTGCTGCCACCTCCAGGTGAGAGGGAGTCCAGCACAAAGCCAACTGAGCATCAGTCATCTTTAGTTTTGAACTTTAATCCTAAATACCTAATAAATATTTTCCCCCTACACAAGAACTACATATAAATATCCCAATCTCAATTACAAGTCTTTTAAACTTGTCAAATTTGGGATTGTAAATTGTGAGTCATATAAATCCCAATTTACCGTAACAATACGCTCTCTTTAAAACATGCCTGCACCATGACACAAAATAGGTCAAAGGCAAGATGTAGGTGTCTTTTGAGGCTGAATGGGCTGAATGTCGTGCGAGAGAGAATCAGAGAGGTGATTGTGTAGTGGCGGATGGGACACAGGCTGTTTGTCTACATTCGGTCCTGACACAGGAAACCTGCTCTGCCTCCTAGCATCACCCAAATCCTGTTCACATCCAAAACAACCAAAACCAAAATATCCAACAAAGCCTCAACATCCCTGTGAGCTCATGTCTGGAGAACAGGCAGCAGGACAGAATGATTCTGTCATATGGCCTCCTGTCTTCTTTATTGCAGAACAAATAAAAACATGTCTCTCTATTAGAAGATATACTGTGATGTATTGTATTCCACCCAGTACTGTTTAGCTTATCAGCAAAATGAGGTCAACGTTAAGCCACCACAAACCAGCATATGTTCTAACAGCCTAGAGCCTAAACGAGACAAGTGACACCCAAAGGCATCAGTCAGAAAGTTAAAACTTGGTTGCAAATTGATCTTCTAGAAGGATACTAAGGCTAGGAGTTCTTCCAAAGCTGCAGCCAAATGGCTTGAAAACAAAAAGATAAAAATTACCAATTACAAATGATGTAAAACAAAGAGGAGACCAAAAACAATGAATTATTTCACTTTAACAAGAGGAATGAGCTGTACTGTTAAGAGATGCATGGGAAAAGCTACTTTTATACAGATTAAGCGGCGTAAAACACTAAACTTTTTGAGGGCAGTACAGTGTTGTAATGGTTAGCACATCTGCCTTTCAGAACTGGGGATTTTGGTTCGAATCCCGATTTGAGAGGAGTTTCCATGTTCTCCCCATGTCTGTGTGGGTATTCTCTGGGTTCTCTGTTTCCTTCCAAGGTCATAAAACATGGATTGAAGATGAATTAGCTGACCTAAATTGCCCCGATCTAAATTTCCCCTATATAGTGTGTGTATATGTTAGTGAGTGAGTGTATGCCCACTGATAGATTGGTGCCCTGTCCTGGGTGTATCTGCGAAGCGTCCAAAATGCTCTCCCCTGGATGGGCATGGAGAACCCCTTGCAACCCTAGTATAGGATTAAGTGGAAGATAATAAGACAAGATGGGAACAACTTTTTTTAATAGACTTATTGTGTAAAAAAAAAAACAAAAAAAAAAACTATAGTAACTAAGTAATCAAAATGTGACTCACTGGCCACTTTTTTTAGGTCAAACTCTGTTTATACAGGTATTATATACTGTATATGCACTTTGTAGTTCTACAATTACAAACTGTAGTCCATATCTTTTTGCGAATACTTTGTTAATCCTCTTTAGTGTTCTGTAATAATCATTTAAAGGACAACCACAGATGCAGTATTACTTGGGTGATAAATGATTTTCAGCAATGCAGTGACACTGATAGTGGTGATATGTAGTGTAAGTTACTCTGGTAGAAGTAGAAAGACAACAGCATTGAACATTTCTAAGAATTATTAACTAAGCAAAACATCCAGCCACCAGCATTCTGCAGGTAGCTTTATGTGAAGACCCTCAGTAACCCCTTTATTATTTATCTCACAAAGATAAAAAGCATTTTATATATATATATATATATATATATATATATATATATATATATATATATATATATATATATATATATATATATATGTATATATAATATAATATATTATATATACATATATATAAGCCACTCATAGGGAAACACTCTGAAACACAGTGTAATACACCACAGCTCATAAAAAACTTTTACAATTTTTTTATGAGCTGTGGTGTATTACACTGTGTTTCAGAGTGTTTCCCTATGAGTATCTCATGCATCGCATCCCATGTGTGGAAGATGTGTTCATGTATGTGTCTGTTAAGTGCTCTAATGCTTTGCATTGTGTAAACATTTGTGGTAGCATTCAGACACTCATACAGAGTATCTGTTGATTGATTTATTTATGTACTAGATTGGATGGCTCTCAGTACCGAGGCCTGTAGAGGACAATCAGCATGCACGTCTGACTGTAGAGTGCTTTTGGAGGGCTGGATTGCACTCTGCCAAATAGATGTTGGGGGGGAAAAAAACACAGACTGCAGGGGGGAAATATTTTAGGCCAATGATGTAGAAGTGTGGAAAATAAATAAAGTAAAAATGTTGAATAACTTTTAAATTGTAATAACAAGTGGTGTCTTTCGGAGTGGTAAACCCAACCCTATCTGTAATCTGAGAAACTCTCTCTGTGACTCCATCCATCCATCCATCCATCCATTATCTTCCGCTTTATCCTCTACTAGGGTCGGGGGGGTTCCCCTTGCCCATCCAGGGGAGAACGTTTATGGCGCTGGTTAGACACACACAGGACAGGGCGCCAATCTATCGCTGGGCACACACTCACTCACATAGACACACTCTATATGGGGCAATTTGGAGAATTCACTTGACCTTGATCCATGTTTTTGGACTGTGGGAGGAAACCAGAGAAATCCAAGCGGACATGGGGAGAACACGGAAACTCCACCCAGATTGAGATTCGAACCTAGCGCTGAGAGGCAAACATGCTAACCACTAAGCCACAGTGCAGGCTCTCTGTGACTTATCTTAAATAAAATAATAGAGACGCAATATACTCATAGACAGCAATGCCAAACTCTCAGAAATAAGATCCTCATCCTTGCTGTTTGGAATTTGAATATATTGTCCATAGTTATTATGCCTTGTCCAGACATAACACAAGCACTTGCCATATAGGCAACAGTATACTTATGATCCCAGTTAGCAGCTCTGACAGTTTGTCAATTACTAAATACATAATGGACTTTTTAAAACAATAAAATATTTTGCTGGCATCATGAACATTTATTTTTCTTCAATATTGCAGTATACATTTGATATGTTGCCTTTATAATGTTCTCAATTAAAGTTAGGGTTGTGCATTACTGGACACCACTGCATTCTGTTCTACGCAACATCTCAACTTTTTGAAGAACAGGGTTTAACAACTATTATTTGCTCCTGCTAATTAATATCTGCCAGCTGTTTGCTAAGTATGGTGGTCCCCACATCTCTGTTATGACACACTAGACTGTTGTCCTTTCTAGATGTGCCAAAAAACATGATCCGGCACCTCACTGCTTTATTTCAGCTTTCATTAATATGGAAATTACCTCCAGAACTTGCAAAAATGGCCATTATATTCCCCTGTTTTTTCTGATGATAGTATGCGTGTTAGGTCAACATAGTAGGGTACATGTTGGTTAGTTTTTCAAGTGTGCTTCAAAACAATAGTCTTATGTACCATGGGCCTCTTACTCGATCATTTTCGGTAATAGGTATGCAAATCAGGGATGATATGGAGCCCTGTAGGTCTATAGTACCTGTTAATTCTCTGACGGTCGAAAACATATTTAACAAAGTAAAACGAGTGATGATATAGTATGAATACCAAAGAAATTTATATTCACTTTCAAATCATGCAAGCACATTCACATCCCATTGAAAGCATGAATACAACAAAACCTCACTGGAGTGGGGAGTAAACAGGCCATTAAGAGGGTGTGGGGGTGGCAGAACTTGACTTTGGACCTGTGCATTTGAAGAGCACTGTAGTACTCCAGGTATTTGTTTCAAAGGAAATTACATTAGATGAACCCCAGTACAGGGCTCTTACATGCTGTTCAACCATCTGTATGTCACAGCTGTGGAAAATTACACACCCAAACAGACACTTTACTCTCATACAGATGCTGCAGGGTGAGACCCTTACTTATTTACACAAACGCACTAGTTTATTACGTACTATTTTCTATCACAATTCCTACATACAGTCATGCCCAAAAATACTGACAGCCTAAAATGCTTTGGTATTCACATGTTTATTTTCTTTGTTTGCACTCATTTCGCACAAAAGGAGAGGGGGGGGGGGAAGTCAAATCTGATTATTTCACACCGATCCCCAGAAATGAACTGGACA
Organism: Corydoras sp. C115; assembly: GCA_019802505.1. Classification (NCBI taxonomy): domain Eukaryota; kingdom Metazoa; phylum Chordata; class Actinopteri; order Siluriformes; family Callichthyidae; genus Corydoras; species Corydoras sp. C115. The sequence continues at coordinate 8,830,702 of JAFMOC010000007.1, forward strand.
AAATCATTGACCCCACATATTTGGTAGACCACTCTTTGGAAACGATTATTGAAAGCAATCCCTTTTCTTGTGTTTCTTACACTTCACTACTCAAATTCTAGATCACTCTTCTTTAACTGACACTCCAGCTCTCTTATTTGAAGGATGCTTCTTCCAACTGCGTTTTGAGATCTCACTGCAGGTGTTCCATAGGATTTAGATCTGAACTCAATGCTGGACACTTCGGAACTCTTCAGTGCTTCATCTTGAACCATTTTATGGCAGTTTTTCAAAATATGCTTTGGGTTATTGTTTTGCTGAAAGACTCTGACTAAATTTTAAAATTCCATTGGATTCACACAGTCAGTGCAACCAGTGGCATAAGCACCAAATCAACAACAAAGCATTTTTAACACTGAAAAATGTGCAGCAGATCCAAAGTTTATATCGGAAAAGTGTAATATAATTTTTACAAGTGTTAAAAAAAACAAGTAATTTGAGTTCTCAGGGAACTAGAACCATATTTCAAACAAAAGTTTCAGGTGAACACAAAGAAGTAGCCTGCCTTAAAATGAAGTCCAGGATATGTTTTTTGTGAGATGACCTCTCTACACACTGTAAAATCTGTCTTTTACCAGGCAGGAATTCTATTAAAAACCAGGCCATTATTAAATTCATATTAAATACAAAATTAAATTCAAATGCAATATCTCCAACCACACAATGGCCATACAATGTAATTACATCACAATTAACGGGCATGGTAACTCTGTGATTAGGGTGTCAGGCTTTTAAACTGTAGGTTGGTAGTTGTATAAATACTAAGTCCACCAAAAGGTGCCAATGCCCTCATTGCTTACATATATAGCCATACCATAACTGACCATGTGCCTTTAACCTAATCATCAAGATGGGATATTTTTGGAAAATATTTTGGATCAAAGCATCTGCAAACTAATAATGTGAGAAAAACATTACTGTCAGAGGCAATTTTACCCGTCATTGACAGGCTCATCATATAAGTGTCTTAAATTTACTAAATATATCTGTGCATGTTTCACTTTTCTCTTCTACCCAATTCAGATCTTTTGTTTAATATATAGATGTTAAAGAAAAGCAGAATTCATTAAGAATTTTTTTTCAAAAGTAATGCAAAAATATAAACATCACTTTGAAATGAAAGTTCTGTGACAGGAAGCAAAAACAGTAGTAGGTGATCAACCAGCTATTTCTACATTTTATTATTTACATGTTATTCAAGTTAATCTGGGTCTGAGATCCTATTTACATTGTCAGACTTTTTAAATAACCCTATAAGCCTACCAGTGTAAAAGTGAAAGCTACTAATTATGCCTGCCTCGTGGCATTATATTGTATAGTTATTTTAATGTTGTTTATACAAAAAAAAAGATTTAAGTGTTCATATTCAAAATTTAGACACAGATATATAGAAAAATAAGTCTGATAATAGGCAATATCATTGTTATTTTAATAAAATTTTCATTTGCTACATTACTAAATACCTTTGTCTTCCACTGTTTCAAAATATTGCTTCTTTTAGTAAGCTTTAGGGACAGAGTCAAAAAAAAGAATGTGATTGTATCCTAAGGACACGTGGTGCCCATGATAGAAAGCCTTTATGCAATCTTCTGTAGCTAAAGGTCATTAAAGAGCAGGAATAAAATGAAAATAGATTGTAGAGAAAATGGAGAGAACGGCAGTAGATAGAGTGGTGATGGCCAGACCACAGACAGATGGCCGAAGAGTGATGAACAATAAAGTGCCATTACAAGCAGGCACACGATGATAACCTCAGTAAGAACACAACTCAATGCAGTGGACCAGGAGCTCTGCATTCTGATCACCGACTCACTTAAAAAGTAAAGTTTACTAAAAATCTACATCTGTCACCCATTGAATTGGAACAAAAGTAAACACAATTTTTTTTAAAACAAATTTCCAATCAGAGAACAGTGATTCTCAGACAGGGCGACCGAGGTCCATTTTTAAAATTAGCATGTTCTCTCTATGTCTTAAGGTATTTCTTTCAAAGTCCAATGATATGTAAGTGAGATTAATTAAAGTTACAAATTGACCAAGTGTGAGTGTATGTGTTTCTGATTTGCAATAGCAACCTGGGTAGGGTGTTTCTCTTACTTGTACCAAAATTAAATTAAAATTAAATTGGGTCATTTAGCAGACGCTTTTATCCAAAGCGACTTACAAGGTGAGCACAGGGTTAATCACAACATCCCTGGAGCAATGAGGGTTAAGGGTCTTGCTCAAGGACCCACACTGGTAACTTCAGTGGACCTGGGATTTGAACCCCCAACCAAACTACATATGTACCAAACTACATATGCTCAGAGAGGCTAGAATTTTTAATAAAAAATAATTTACAGGTTTTTTTTGTTTTTTTTTATGGTTAACCTGTAATTTAGTGAACCATCAATTACATTTAAAATGCATGAATAAACATGAATTATTAGCAAATAATGAAAAAATATATATTTAAATGAAATTTTAGATGTTAAAGCAGGCAAAGACTACCCTTCTAAAATTAAATGTCAAGTGATATTTCAAGGGAAACTGTTTGACTAGAATTTGAATAACACTAGTATAATTAAAAAAATATTTGTTGAACTTGCAGATGAAAGCACAGATGCATTTTGGCACACAGGTCTTGTTCAGTGTGCTCAATGTTAAAGCAATGAAAGATGAGAAATCTGAGAAAAATTCCTTTCGATACAATTGATATATACCATTATACACAACATTTATACAAACAATTAGGAGGTAGAAGAAAGTCATTAATATGAGCTCATAATGTAAATAATGTTAAGATTAGTGTAACACATGCATGTACTGATGTTAATGCATCGCATTGATGCCATTGAATGGTTTGCTTTTAAGCCAATGCACCAATAATATCGTTGATAGTATTCACAAATTTAAAATGGTCTTAATTCTATCATCATAAATGTATCACACAATAGCTTCTCAGTGTTTGCTCAGTCAAATTAAGTCCATTTTTGTTCTCCTGCATGCTATGTTGGATCGCCATTACTTATCGCATCCTGGCATGCTGCCTGTAAATACCCAGCGTTTCTCCATCCACTTCTATGCACCACTATGCAGAATGACTTGGCAATACAAATTGTATCCAGGGTAGTTTGGTAGTACTCTGTTACCTTAGAAACTGGGTCACGATGCCCTCTTTAATCCAATACTGAAACTGCCCTTTTACAGGTTGTCGATGATCCATTACACTCCATTGATGCAGCTTTGCTCTATCGTCCTTGACCTGAGAGCAGCTTTGTTTAGAGTAAACAATGCTATCTTCAGTTCCTAAATAACATCCATTGGCATCACGGCAAGAATCTGCCCACATCATTGGGCAAATATACCCAGGACAGGGCGCCAATCTATCGCGGGCACACTTAGTCACACAGACACACACAAACACGCACTATATGGGGCAATTTAGAGCATTCAATTTACCGCAAATCCATGTTTTTGGACTGCGGGAGGAAACCAGTGAACCTGGAGGAAACCCACATGTGGAGGACATGGAAATTCCATCCAGATCGAAATTCGGATCTGGAATCCCCAGCACTGAGAGGCGAACGTGTTAACCAATAAGCCACTGTGCTGCCCATATTTTATAACATATTAAATACAATACATTTTACCAGTATTAATGTTGTGGTGACTATACTATGGTGAGCCCTGTTGTTTTTTATGCTTCGAGCACAGATGCACTTCCTGTAAACGTTTCCACTTCTAATGATTTTTTTTGCTTGTTTAGCATCGACTGACTCTGGAGCAGAAGGTATTCCATTGAGCAGGGACAGCACATTGCATGAGAGTTTCACCTTCAATATTATCTAAGTTACACAACTAAGTCACACCATATTCAAAGAGTGTAATAAATGCTGCAGACTGTCCAGTGAAGCAAAGTCAAGAATGGATAAGAACAATAAAGGAAGGGTTATGACTAAACTTGTGGAAAGAGTCCAAAGACATGAAAGACCAACATCACACTGTGGACTGCGTCATCAGGTGCTAGCCTGCTTCTTTGACTCTCTCAGTCAGTGTATCCCACTAGGTTTGCTCATGCCCTTGACCCACTTACCTCTACTGAACTGTCTGCCAGCCAGACTACATTACACATCGCTTGTCTGCAGCTTCTGCTTTTCAGTGAAGCCTTGCTTTCTCTTTTCCAGCCACAGCTTCTGTTCCTCTCAGCTCACCATCAGTGCAAGCCTTCCCGGATCAGTACACCAAGGAGAGCTTTGTGTATAGCCTTGATCTTTAACAAATCACTGCACCAGCAGTATGTAATCCACCCCATCACCTCCTTCATTTCAGTGATGTCTGACAAATCCTGTTGCCATGTTTTTGGTAAAAAGAAGCCTTTTCCTATCCACCTTTACTCAAAAGCCATTATTGTTCAGTCAATTTTCAATTGTGCTGTCATGAACAGACATTTCAGATGCATTTAGCAAACTATAAATCCTGAGGTACAGCCACCTTTTGTAACTTAATACGTATTAAACAATATAACCATGGAGGGAATTTCATGAGATGCCCCATCACAAGATTAATATCAAAAGCCTTAAAAGGTTCTCCATTTTTAAATTTATACAAAACTACAATTTTATAGTTAAGTCACACTTCTTTATAACTAACTAATACTTGTGAATTTGATTATTAACACCTAGCTACTTAAATATAAAGGAAAAAAGAAGGTGTATTCATGATTTTTCTTTATGTTATTGGAACAATTTAATTTTGGGAAAAAACAAACACTATAAATAAAAAATACTATAAATAAAAAGAGATGTTGCTACATGATGATCTTAATAAAACAATTAGCATTGATGAACAGATGAAGCTACTGGCCAAAGTGGCAAAAGTACAGTGTGTTTTTAAATTGTTTTTCCCCCCATTTTTTTCCCACTGAGGTTTTAGGTGGTACTACACTTTGTGGTTGCCCAATGTTAAGCACCACAACCCACAAAAATTATCAACAGCCACAAATACTACATACACTGTGCTCCAAATTATTATGCAAATAATATTTTCTCAGATTTTCCAAAATTACCAATATGAATTGCAGTCATTGTAATTTTCCAGTCATCAACTATTAGAGTACAATTGAAAGGAACAAACAAACAAACTGCCTATGATAACCGTGTATTTTTTTTTTTTTAATAAAACACTCAAAATGCATGTTCCAACCTTTTCATTTTTTAACTGACAAACAAAAAAATTCTTACCTCATCACTCCTAAACACTTTTTGCATAATACTTTGGAACAAAGTGTAAAATAAAATAGTAATAAAAATAAATTGTAATAAGCAATATGAGACAAAAAAATACAAATCTGTAGGAATGTAGCAAATCATATGTGAATTGTTGCCCGTTTCTGTCAGTATTGATCACAAATGATCACAAAAATTCTGGAAAATACTACAACTGGGACATACAATATGCAAACAACCATCGATTACTCATGCTAGTCATGCTAAACACACAGAATGCAACAACAAACATAACTGTACACATTTATAATGGCGTGCTAAAAGGTAAAGTAAATTTTTGCATCACATGTTTGAGCCAATGCCACAAACATGATGGTTTTGGTGTTTGCACATGTGCATGTGGACAAGAGCACACGGAAATAGCTTAAGTAACAATAACGGTCATTGCTAGCAACTGTCGAATCAATTAATCTGTATCTATTATTTGTATGTGTGTGTGAGAGAGAGAGATGATGTCACATGGGTATTGCATATATAGGTCACTTTATTAGGTTCACCTATTTGTTTTAGCAAATGCACTTTGTATTTACATAATTACAGACTGTAGTTCTTCTGTTTCTTCACATAGTTTGTTGATCCCCCTTTACATGACAGAAAAACTACAAAGCAGATATTATTCAGATGGTGGATGATTTTCAGTACTGCAGTGATTCTGATGTGGTAAGTCTTAGTCTTATGAGTAAGATGCTTAGATGCTTATTCCTTAAACATTTAGTTTCGCTGCTGGACTGTTTAGCAACCAGTGTCCTCTGACCATTAATGAAGGATTAAAACTTTTTTTTAAAGATTATTTTTTATTTAACTGTGGTTAAATAGGTAAGAGGTGAAATAGAAAATAATATGGCACAGAGCACATGGACAAATCAGCATAAAGTCATTTGCACAAAGCTCATATCTAAATCTGAGGACACACCAGATTGTGTTCCTATTTTGCTGACACTCCAGAAAGCTCATACCTCATACCTGCCGACTACCCTTGCCATGTTGTCGAGTCAGCAACATAAAGCCTTTTGCCTTTGTTTGAATTCCAGCAGCCCTTAAACTGTTCCATGCCTCACTCTCAGTCACTATCATCAGTTTCTACACTTAGGTACATGGCTCGCTCTCTATTCTTTTTCTCTTACATCTTCTGGACTATTTCGCTCGCATTTAGACTCCTATTTTACTATTTATGTTTATATTTGTTAGTATTTTGTACACTTGTTCCATCTGTTTTACCATATTTTACTGATTATATTTTATTTCTTAAAAAAATATTCATTACATTTAGTCATTTAGCAGATGATTTTATCCAAAGTAACTTACAAATGAAAGAATAACACAATTCAGTGCTGGGGTCAAGAAAAAAAACTACAGTTGCGCTGTTATCTGCCTTGCCCTTTTTTTTGTTTGTGGAAGAGATTTGTTTTGAGTTGTTTCTTGAAAATGCTAAGTGACTCTACATTACGAACAGAGTTGGGAAGAAGAAGTTCCACCATTTAGCAGTAGTGAACAATGTGGAGTGAGAATTTGCACCACAGTGCGGTTAAATCACCAGGCCACATCACTATGGTGCAGTGAACAAGTTGGAGTGTATTTTAGAAATATAGATTGAAGGTAAGAGGGGCAGGTCCAGAAATTGTCCTGTAAACCAGTGACTTGTTCTGAATGCAGCAGTTACTGGGAGTCAATGGAGAGAAATGAGTAGTGACATGAGTTTGCTTGGGCTGGTTGAATACAAGTCATGCTGCAGAGTTTGGAATTAGGTGTAGAGGCCTGATTGTGGAAGCTGGAAGACCGGCACGCAACGCATTACAATAATCAAGCCGGGATAGGATGAGGTAGCATGTTCAGTCAAGAAAGGTCTGATCTTCCTGATGGTGTAAAAAAATCTGCAGGAAAGGGCAGTTTTGGTAACATGATCAGAAAGTTTAAGGTGGGAGTCAATTATGAAAACAATGTGACAGAGTCGGTTGGAGAGATTGTAGAGCCATCAATTTGGAAGATCAGGTCATGATGGATTGAGGGTTTAGCTGGAATTATTAGAAGCTCAATTCTTGCCAAATTTAATTTGAGATGACAGGCCTTTATCCAAACAGATATGTCAGTAAGGCAGGCGGATATCTGATTTGAGATTGTGGTGTCGGCAGGTGTAAAAGACAAATGAAGCTGAGTGTCATTAGCATAGCAGTGGTAAGAGAAACCATGTGCCTGTGCCTAGTGATGTCATGTATAATGAAAAGAGGAGAGAACCAAGTACAGAGCCCTGAGGAACACCATTGAATACTTGGTTAGAGTTAGAGTTATCTCTATTCCATGACACTTAAAAGGTCCTTTCTTTTAGATAAGACCGAAACCATTCAAGTGTTGTACCAGTAAAGCCTAATTCAGATAGAGTGGACAGTAGAATCTGATGATTTACTGAATCAAAAGCTGCCAAGAGGTCCAGATGGATAAGGACAGAGGATTGAGATTCAGCTTTGGCAGATTTAAGTGAGTCAGTCACAGAGAGCAATGCTGTCTCAGTGGAGTGACCACACCTAAAACCAGACTGATTGGGATCAAAGAGTTTGTTCTGAGTTAGAAACCTGGATACTTGTGTAGATACCATCCGTTCAAGTGATTTAGACAGGAAGGGGAAGTGATACCGGTCTGTAGCTCTCGACCAGATTTGGGTTGAGCGTTGGCTTTTTGAGCAGAGGTTTGACTATGGCCTGTTTGAAAGAATCAGGAAACGTAGCAGAGGTGAGGGAGGATTTGATGATGTGTGTAAGTGCTGGTGTGATAGAGGAAGCAATGGACTAAAGAAGGTGAGATGGGATGAAATCAAGGGGACAAATAGTTGGTTTGCTGGCAAGAAGAATCTTGCAGATGTCAAATTCTGAGACGGAGGGGGGGGGAGAAGGTTGGTTGATTGGATGTGTGAGATGTAGTGTTGTGGAAATGGGGGGGGTATGAAAGAGTTTGCTGATGCCCTCGATCTTCTTTGTGAAGAAGGTTGCAAAGACATCAGCTGACAGAGAGGTGCTGGGAGGGGGAGATGGTGTACTAAGTAAATTGTTAAATGTACTAAAAAAATAAAAGTGTGAGATGCATGTTACTTGAGATGCATTATTCATTCAATTCATTTAATCATGACTATTACTTCTTTTGCTTTTTCATTGGTTATCTTTTTCTTAATATGGTCGTCATTGTCACCCACCCTTTGGAGGATTATTCAGGTTTCTGTTCCCTATTCCCTATTCTGTTCCCAGCCTTTGGCTGTTCTTAGTCTGTTCGTTGTTCCACTTGCTGTTCTACATAGTTGGTTTTGTTTACCTGATATTTCTTCAATCCTTTTCATGTTTTGAGATCTTGGCCATAGTCTTAGTAATTTCCAGGCTCTCTGCAGCCTGCTCGTTCTGCCTTCAGTCCCTGTTATTTCAGCTTGTAACTGTTAGCTTGTTTTGGCTATCGGCCCAATTTTAGTTGGCAATATTATGTTATCTGGAAGCATTCTTAGAAGTTGTTTTCTGTTTATATTCTAACATTCTTGTTCTTTTATTTTTGTATTTTTTTATTTGTTGTTCATATTCATTAGCTCGTTGTGGTCATATTTTAACCTCCTGTGTGGTTATTCCTGGTCATGATAGTATTGTATTTTATCCTGTTTTTTTTGCCAAGCTTAGCATAATTCCTAACTGTGGCCAATAATTCTTTCCTCAATGGGTAACGCTACAATTCATTTGTGCAATACACAGTGGTAAATTATATGGTTCGCTGTGCAATAGCAACAACAATTAGTTTAATTTTTAAATAATAATGTGTAATAAACCTGATGTGAAAGTATCTCTATTGTTTAAGATAGATTCCATATTTTTATTACAGCCACTTTTCCCTGTACTACTATTGTATAGGAGATTTTTTGAGGGGGTATTTTTAATATATTACAATTTCTTCCGTTTTAAAGAAGAAAAATGCTTGTTGGTTTACTTTGTTATTACTTTATCTTTATTTTGATGTATTTATAATAGTGGTAACAGTGCAACTGTAATAACCACAATTTCCCTCTGGGATTAATAAAATATTTCTGATTTTGGTTCTGGTTTAGATTTTTTAGTAATCCCTTCTTTTGCTTGTTTTTTCTCTATTCTGTTGTACTTCTATGTTGTATGTTTTTAAAGTATCCCCATCATGTGGTTTGTTTACTTCTGAGTATTTTTCATTGATAAATATTTTGCTGTTGATTCTGCTGATCTGGTTGTCTTCTGTCTTTGTCTCCAACTAGTGTTCACATTAACATGCTAGAGGTCAATTAACCATTAAGCTGACATGGACAAACTAACATTTATTTAACTAAACTTGACTGGTGTGTGTGTGAGTGTGTGTGAAGGTGCGTGAGAGTGAGTGTGTGTAAGTGAGAGTGTGTGTGAGTGAGAGTGTGTGTGAGTGAGAGTGTGTGTGAGTGAGAGTGTGTGTGAGTGAGAGAGAGTGTGTGTGTGAGAGAGAGTGTGTGTGTGAGAGAGAGTGTGTGTGTGAGAGAGAGTGTGTGTGTGAGAGAGAGTGTGTGTGTGAGAGAGAGTGTGTGTGAGAGAGAGTGTGTGTGAGTGAGAGTGTGTGTGAGTGAGAGTGTGTGTGAGTGAGAGTGTGTGTGAGTGAGAGTGTGTGTGAGTGAGAGTGTGTGTGAGTGAGAGTGTGTGTGCATACAGAATGGAAATAAGGAAGGGCCCAATTGGTGACAAGAGATGATTTGTTTCTTAATTTATATCTTAAACTTTTAATTCATATATACATACACTATGTGGCACCTGTGGATTCAATCACAACATGTATTAATCATGGTGTATTTCTCAAGCAGCAGTAGAGCATTAGTACTCAGCTGGATTCTGTGTATTGACAGACAGTGCCAGCCTCTACTCTCTGTCTCGCCTGTCTGGCTACAATGACCTCTGACCTTGTGGCTGTTTGGTGGGACTGCATTTCCAGTGACACAGCATCAACCATCGACCCTCCATAAACACCACAACAGCACTTAGTACTGTGACTGCAGAAATAAGAGGCAACCCACTGTCATTACTGACTGTGATTGTGTGGATCCATCTAGCTGTCTCACTCCATGTCTGTCAACAGCAGTCGTAATGCTTGCTTATGCAGCAATGAAGCTTTTATGAAATCAAGATCATCTCCTTATTGAGTATACAAAAACGTCATTTCACAATAAAAATTGAATTACTATTTCTTTTTGTCCTGCTTCTATTACACTATTACAATCAAAATATAAATGTTTTGTCAGATTGTTGATTTCTTTAATGAATTTGTCATGTACTAAGGATAATATACTGCAATATACTGGATAATATAATGATAATATACTGCAGACTCTCATCAGTTGAGTCTATTTATTATTATTATTACCCTGTTGTGTTGAATCATCTTCTACGATGCTTCAACAAAGTTCTTTGAGTGAAAGTCATAGCTGCACTCACATGTGGTCTTGTGTTTGTTATGCTGTCGTACTTTAAAGCAGTTTGCTGCAAAGTATTCCCAAAAATGGGGGTTGATGCTCACAGTCATTTTATCCCACTTGCAGACCTTAAACCATATTTGTGGCTGACCTGCATTTCAATTGTTGGTTGCATGTACACCTTTCAGGATGAACTTTAAGATATAACCATTTTCCATGCAATACAGATGGCCTTTTGATGCTTGAGAAGATTGACTTTGCCCTGCCGTGAGATGTTTAGGACATGCCAAAGGCAGCATAAATTTAAATAGCTTTCTACAAAATGTTACCACTTTTCTGTAATGCTATTTCTAGTCACAATTATTTTTACGTCTTTCTTAAATGTCACTGTAAACTGTTTCTGGGAGTCTGTAATAACATCTTGCTGACGTTGATGCTTGAGATTCATCACTGCTTTGCTGTGGTGGAACTTCCTGCTTATCTTGCAGCACAATAGAAAGCAGTCTGTATCGCTGTCTACACTGATAATTGAGAGAGTAATAAGAACATACTTGAGTGAAGAGCATATGGCCAGGATTAAATCTAACTGATGCATTATTTGGCTCCAGATCTTGTGCTGTGGCCATGTGTGAAAATTTGTGACCCACCTCAAACAATCACTGACCACTGTCATTTATTTTCCAACACCAAAGTACCTAAGACATAAAGACCAGGAGAACTCTCTGTCAGCACTCACTCTTGCATTGAGGTCTCCTATTAGAATAACCTTTTCCTGCTGTGAATACAGCTAACAATGGCTGAAGATTGTAGAATGTCCTTGGCCTTGGGAGTGTACACCGTGAAACCATATCGAATGACCAGAATTAGCAGGGCCATCTGAAGTATTGAGATGGAGAGTAAGTAGTTGCCTGGAGTCATTGAAGCCTGGTTCCACAATCTTTAGCAAGAGAATTTTCATTTTATTCTTGAATTCTAGCACTGTTCATGTTTAGTTTGCACAGGTGTTCAGTATTCATGCAAACAAAAAGTACAGGCTTCCAGTAAGAGTGTGAAGATTTTTATACTGCCATTTGAATAATTACTGAATTTTGTGGACCCAACATGGAAGGTACATGTGGCGGAAAAGCACCATGCTGGATAAAAGGAGCTCAGTTTGTGGCAGGCAGTAGTTGTCCCGTGGAATCTAAGGTTCGCTCCAACCATAGAAAGCAGCCCCTAACATTATACTCTATGACAGTTGAGCAAGTTCGCTTATAACTGGTATCTTCTGCTCTTCATGAATTGACCTGAACATTTCATTTACCTGGGAGTACCATTCAAACACCTCCATGTGGCAGGAAGTACAGGTACATGGCATGACATGATGACATGGTACCAATAGCAGGGAAAAAGCCATGACCTGAGTGTTATACTGTGATCAGATTATTAAGGTAAGAGATGTACATCAAACGGGTCATTTCCACTCAGCAACAGTTGTCTGTGTGTGGCATGGCACAGGTGGCATGTTTTTTTCCTAGTAAGTAATTAACATGTCAAGTGCAGCATTATATGTTTGTGTATCTCTCTCTCTCATATATACTGTTTATATTAAGAAAGATTGCACTGAATAAATGCAGTTCTGAAAAAATTTAATTGAGTGAGCCTTTTAAATATATGTAATGTCCAAAAATACTTGTTGACGGTTCTGCCACAGCATCTAAAATATGTATCCAACAACATTTCCTGATAAGTTTGCTTATTGTTCTTTTGTTAAATGTTGTCTTCCCATCATGCAACCGCACAGAATATTGTGCACACTCCAAAGGACTGGTGGTAGAAAATTCATTGAAATTCAGTGCACACATCAAAGACCTCAGCCTCCTCTACTGTAGATATGCATGCAGTGTTGGCTTTCCTTGTACACAGCAGAGTTCCAATCCAACTTATTGTTCAAGTACACACCTAGGTTCTTGTGCACCCTTACCACCTCCATATCTGCTCCAAAAAAAAGTGACAAAGCAGGTTTCGAATTCCCCAAAATTGACCACATCCTTAGTATTTCTGATGTTTATACAGAAAGATCCATTTACACTGGTAAGCAGTCCTTCCTCATATTCCTGTGTTCCTCCTCCTGTCCATACCTTACACACTACACACTGGCCATATCATCAGTTAATACAACCGCATGGAATACAGCAGTCACTACAACTCACTGATTATTTAGATGTTTCTGCTGAAAAGTGAAAACACTCTCATTGGCTTTTGAGTGGTTGTTCATTTATTTTACATATAAAAATCCTGGAAATCTTGTTGATATATCTGTTGTATGTCAGTGAAAAGTTAACTGTTTAAGTAATCTAATAATACATTTCCAGTCAGTAATAGCTGCAGACTAGCTTTGGATGTTTGTACTGTAATATTGCTTTAAATAATTTCTTCTATATTTACTTCTATATTTTTTCATAACATTTTAATACCTTCATATTTTTTTCATAACAATAACTCACAATTAAATATTATTGGAGAAACAAATTTGTTCTTAAAGGGCAATTCAGCATGTTGTAGTTCCCTATTAGAAGCTTTATAGAACATAAAAATATATATTCTAAAGAAACACACAGAAACAAATGGGAGCACATGCATAGAGAGTCAACAATGCTGAGATCACTTTGAGGTAGAAAGCTGTATAATGACATACCTGTGCCAAGATTGTTATTAAAATTAAAGGGTAATAGAGCACCAGTTAATAATCAAACATCCCAGTTCTGTTAAACTGTACAGTACTCTATCAGCACATGTGAATGAGCTCTTGTTCAAAGATTTAATTAGGCTACTTGCCTTGGAACTACTAGATGTTGAATGAAACAAAATAATAGGACTTTTCACAATTAAAAAAACAAGAGTAAAATCAAAAATACAAAATCAGGCAAGAAATTAATAAATATGCTCTTTTGCTTTCCATCTTCATATTTATGAGCTTTCTCTAAATGATCTCACAGTAGTTAGCAGCAGGAGAGTAGTATGGTGCATGCAGTGGCAGGAGAGATGGGTCCCTGTGGCAGCTTGGATGAGCTGATAAATGGATGCTTCACCTCAATTGAAGGGGGAATCATTTCTCCTTTATTTCTCCATGTGCATGACCTTTTCTTTCTTCTCCTATGTGAGGTGAAGGACATAGGGGGCTAGCCACTGGCTGGTGGGGGACTTAACGGGGACTGGAGAGGGCTACTAGATAGACAAGGGGGGTCTTTACCTGCAGGCCACACAGAGATTGGGTCATGCCAGGGGAAAGAGGCTCTTGAGTGATCTGATTGCCTGGTGGAGGACACGGTGGTCCTTAGAAAGGCTGATAATAACACTTTTAGCGAACAGCACACTACCTACTAATTGAAATAGATGCAAGGCTCTTGTGTACACATGTTATGTCCGCATATGTCCACATGTTCTTAAATTCAAAGAATTTGTAAGTCCTATAGTCAATTATTTATATATATCATCTTCATACATACTTCAGCATTTGCATCTCAGTCATTTAAGAAAAGGATTTTCTGACAATGTTCAGCAAATCTTAATTAGCACTTTAAGTGTTTTTGCAGAACAGAACTCGGAAATTTTTTCAGCTCAGAATATAATATTTATTTTATGGGAACCTGCTACTTGACCCTTCATGGATGAGTCCAAGTCTTATTTACTTCTGCCTAATCCTATACCAGGGACTAGGGTTTCGGGCACTAGGAACCCAGGACAGGGGGCCAATCCACACTCACTTGCACGCACACACAAAATATAGTGGGCAATTAGCTAGGGCAATTTAGAACAGCCATTTTACATTAAATCCATGCTTCTGGACTGTGAAGGGAAACCAGAGAACCCAGACAAAACACACATGGACATGGGGAGAACATGGAAACTCCAACCAGTTTAAGATTCGAACCTGGATCTTCAGCAATAAAAGGAAAATGTACTACCACTAAGCCAACGTCCTCCTGCCCCACAGCGTATAAACAGATTTTGGTCTACACAACATGATATATGCAATATAAAATGTTTTTCAGAAACAGCAATTTGTTGTTTTATTTTTCCATCAAGCACCTATTCATGCATTTTGGACAACTGTGCGCTTCTTGGGAACTGGTCAGGGAAGCTCCGTTTCTGTTCCAGCATGACCGTGCCCTAGTGCATGAGGCAAGGTCTATAAAGGCATGATTGGATGAGTTTGGTGCGAAAGAACTTGACTGACCCTCATAAAGTGCTAACCTCAACCCAATCAGAGACCTTTGGTATGAACCAGGAATGGAAATTGCGAGCCAGGACCCCTCATCCAACATCAGTATCTGACCTTGCAAATGCTTTTCTGGATGAAAGGACATAAATTCCCACCGACACACTTCAACATTTCATTGAAAGCCTTTACAGATCAGTGGAAGCTGTTATTGCTGCAATGGGGGAGGGTATTTTGATTAAATTCATAAGCTCCTGCAGGTATAATGTGAAGTTGTCCCAATATTTTAGTTCATGTAGTGACTATCTAGACCACACACACTTTTAAACTGGAAAAGTAAATGACACTTGTTTCGCATTGATTAGCAAAACGTTGGACATTGTAGTCTAGAGAGAATGGGTCTAAGTGATTCCCATTGATTAGTGTTGCCCCACTTTAAAGCACACCATGGGTTTCCCCTTACTCACCACATGATATGTGTCTGTGTGTTTTAAATAAATGGAAAGAAAAAGTGGTCTAGTTGATGATACATTAGGAAATAACAGATCAGTTGGTCAGCAGTGGTAATGACTAAAGGCCAGCTGTTTTTCAAACATAAAAACATGTTTAACTAAAGACGAACTGTCAAACCTAGCTACAGCTGCATCTGACTTCTGTAAGTGTTGTTCAAGACAAATACAGTCTCCTCTGCAAATACTGGCTATCTGCTAAACAAAAATAAAACAAAACGCAAAGAAATGTCGGGTCTAATCAGGCCAAAAAAAGCTTTCTACCAGCTGGGCTTGGCAGCCAACCTGGAAGGTTGATATCCAGGATGGCAGGCCCTCATTTCTGTAAAGTTTGCATGTTCTTCCCATGTCGGTATCGGTTCTCTTCAAGAACACAGGATTCCTTTAACAATCCGAAGGGATGTGAAATCGTGATACCGTGTGTAAAGGTGTTTGTGTATAAACAACCAAATAGTTTGATTTGACAGGGCTTTATCAACTGATTAATTTAGCATTTACATTAGTGTGTAGTTAATCCACTGTGCTGTACATAAGAATTATGAAGATGTATGGGCCTATACAACTTTGAACTAATACATAAAATGTGTCCATGTGATGTTTTCCTGATATCTATTTCAAATGTTTCAATATTTTTAAAAACATTTTAGTTGTATTTCTGTAAGTGCACGTATTAAATCTGCTTTTCACACTGGCAGTCAAATGTGATGCCTTGATGATTTATTATAAATTTGTAGTTCACAGATTAAAGGAAAGCATTAATTCTTTATGTTAATACAACACAAAATCAGAGATTTTACATTTAAATATGATTTGTTAAAAGCTTAATGCTAAAGAAAAACAACCACACCTCTCTCTCTCTCTCTACCTATCTATCGATCGATAGCTAGATATCTCCTTAGTCCTCAGGATGTGTTGGCCTGCTTTTACTAAGAAAATTAATATAACATATTGTGAGAATGGGAATCCATCTTAAATACTGTGCCAAATCTATTATACAGAATCCTAATCTGGAGCAGATGAAAAAGGATCTTCATCATTTACTGTAAGTATTATTTTAAGATTTTGTTTTCTCTACCTAATTGAAGTAAATTAAAGGAAATTGAGGAAGTTAAAATTAAAGACTAAAATTAAAAAAAGATATTTTTTTTGCCACATGACATTCCCAGTTACCAGATTTACTGTTACTTTCTTACTACTGTTACTGTTACTGTTACTGTTTCCAGATTTTTACTGTTTCTGAAGGTTGTAACAAGGGTTAAAGACCTGGATTCCCTACATACACCTATACATTTTGTTATTGATTTTGCCCAAAAAAAAACATTTGATATTTAAATTTGGATGAAGCTGTCTCAAATTCGCTTTTATGTTCATAATTCTGCCTGCAACATATCTTATATGATTTGAACAAATGGCAGCGTCCAAACATCATTTCATTCACACGTTTTTACCCATCATAACTATAGTTCACTAAAAAAAAACCAAAATGATCATAGAAGATATTACATGAGATTCTTGATGTTTATGCTCATTCTATACCCAATCATAAGCGATTATTATTTTACTACTGACTAGTGCACACACAAAATCAATGTGAATATGAGAAATTCAATTCTCAATCATTTTCATCAAAAAACAGAGCAATTGTGTTTTAATGGAAACCAACGCATTAAGATAATGTGATTCCAGAATGCCAGCATCATGGATTTATTTGAATTGCTCAAATAAACAATCTATAAACAGAAGAATTTCAATAATTTCTATTATATTATATAACACCTTGAATTGAAATTATAATATATAAAGCATTTGTGTGCACGTGTGGGTGTGTGTTTGTGTGTGGGGGTGTGTGCATTACACTTAGTTTATTTACAAAAAAGTTAATGTTAATTAGCAGATCATATTAGAGAAAGTGAGTAGAGGTAAACTGCAAAACAGCTTTAGAAAGTATAAGAGCACCCCCCTCTGGACAAATATTATTTTAAGTAGCTTAAGCTTTAACTCACAGAAAATAATTAATTTTATGAATCAAACTATTTCCACTTTGTCTAATAAAAAACCTTTAATCGACTAGCCTCAAACATTGTTAAACACACACACGCATACACGTGCACACAAAGCATACAAATGCAATACGCACAAACATAATACACACAAACACTTACTATGTCCCTGTTCATTTTAGCTGGGTGTTCAGGCCAAAAGGTTACTTGTGAGGCAAGCACTGTCTTTCAGAGGCCTCAGGTAAGAGAGATGCAATTAGAACACTAACATGATCAATTAACCAGCTCTCCAAATCTCAGTAATTAGCTTCTCCATTGTGGAACAGTTGTAAAAAGCCACTTGGCAAAGCAGCAGAAAAGCATCACTGGTATTGTTTGAGGAGAATGTGGGAGTGTGTATTCACAAGAAGTGTGTATTTGCATGTTTGTGTGGTAAAGAGAGTATTACAAATATGTGAGTAGGATGAGGGTTGATAAATGATGAGTGCTGGCAGCTTTTTGACTGGCACAATGTCGGGTGCATAGTTTATTATTTCACAAAACAATAGCTTCTATCTAAATCCCCATTTCCAGATCAGGTAACTGTCAGTATGTGTGCCTTTAACTGGAGGAACAAAATCTACCAGTTAAGTAACACATTGTCTGTTGTTTACATTTTCATCAGACACCCACACACACAAAATAGGGAGAGCAGTACAATATCCTATCACTGGGCTAGCAACCCATCAATCCCCCATAATCCTTTGGACCTGAAGGATGGAGAGAACCTGAAGAAAGCTCAAATAATACCCTGTCTTTCTCTCCCACTCTGTGTATAAAAGAAAAAAATCCCTCCTCTTCTTCTGTGCTCTGATTGGGTCATTTCTACTCAATACAATTAGTGAAGCATGAACCCCTGGGCTGGGACTAATAAATGACTTCTCCTTATTGCAGCAGATTACTTCCCATCATGGCTCTAGCAAGACAATGAGACAGGAACCAACCTGGCGGAAAAAAGGAGGGCTGCTTATGACTGCCTGCTCCACGGGTGACGGAGCAGATAGGGAGAGCTGCTGTGGTCAGACTGAAACGTCCATGACTGTTCACAATCATCTGTGCTTATAACAGCGATGGCCAGCAGCCAACGCATGATTACAATGTTGCACTGCCGAAGTGATTTCCATAAAGTCAGCCTCTCTTGGCCTGTTTGTAAATTAGGAGCTAATTAGATGAGGAAACGATGCCAAGAAAAGTTAAAATAGGTAAGTGGGAAAAGTTTGAGGAAGCAGGCAAAACCTAGAAGCAATACAACAATATGAAAAGAAATGTAAAAGTAAAAGCATCAGAGTCTTGATCTTTTACTAAAAAGCCAGCGATCTGAAGCGACTTGTGGTCCATGTGAAAAAGTCCAGACAAAAGAGCACAGTCTAGCAAACAGCACTATGACACTGCAACGCCACCTCCCACACACACCCGCGCACACACACACACACACACACACACACACACACACACACACACACACCTCAGCTTCTTAATCTGGCTCCTCTGGGCAGCATGGTGATCTGTAGGTGTCATATTCCTCTTAAACATTCCATGTCCTTTTGCTCTAAATGGCCGGTGTGTTTTGTCGCCAGATTAGGGCCTCCCTAATGAACCTGGGTAAGGTGGGTGGCAGTGGTGCTGGTGTACATGTGAGGGGGGGGAAGATCTTCAGAACTCAATGACTGGACGTAATTACTTCTCTCCTTTTCTTCGCTCCCTTTCTCTAACGCAGCTCTCCCCAGGAGCTGAACAGGCCCCCGGCTTTAGGGCTGGTTAGTCAAACACAAAAGAAGAGCCGCACCTCATCCCACTAAGAGGAGGGAGAGGAACGAGGGGGTTATAGAGGGGCACAGGAGCCCTTGGATCAGCTGTATCGAGGACACGGGTCGATTCAGTACTAGTTAGATAGCTTGCTATGACCTTACAGAAGAAGTCAAAATAGGCAAAATAGCAAAGTAACATGAGGTCTGAGGTCGGCGCTGTAGAATTGCAGCAGCTGATCATACATCATAGATTGTGTGTCAATAGAAAAGATTAAAAAGCTACATCACAATATAATTCTGTCGATTGTAAACATCATTTACTTTTATACACGCTCTGCATGCCTGACTATATCTAGACATTATCCTGTGAAGCTTAAAGCAACAACACAAACGTCCCGATCAATAGAACCAGATATTACACGCACTTTACTCTTCCAGCTACCTATAAAATAAAATTGGTTTTATGCTTAAATAGTTTCATGTACAAATATTCGGTCCCTGTCTGAGGACAATATATCAATGTTGTTAAAATGTGTACTGAAATTCAAGTGTGAAACTGAAAAAGTATTTTATAACAAATTACAAACTGATTTTGTGACCTTGCTGTCTGCAATGTATTTTGTATTATGTCCTGTACACACACATGTCTAGCACACACTTTACCAAGGCATCACTGTGCGCATTACCTCTAAAAAATACAAAATATTTCTGAATTGAAGAATAGATCAAACAAATAGGATGGTTCCATGCTATTTTTTAAAGACAGCTCTGGAACAGCTCTAGACCTAATTCTCTGCACATTGCTTTAGGTTCATAAAAGAAAACAACATAAGTGAATTAATTGAAATTAGTTCTCTTGGGGCGGCACAGTGTCATTTGCCTCTCAGCGCTGGGGATTCCAGGTTCGAATCCCAATCTGGGTGGAGTTTCCACGTTCTCCCCATGTCCAATTGGTTTTCCTCCGGGTTTTCCGGTTTTCTCCCACAGTCCAAAAACATGAATTCAAGGTAAATTAATAAATTGCCCCATATAGAGTGTGTCTGTGTGAGTGAGTGTGCCCAGCAATGGATTGACACCCTATCCTTTGTTTATCTGCCCAGTGCCCAAAACGTTCTCCCCTGGATGGGCATTGAGAACACCCCCGCAAACCTAGTAGAGGATTAAGCGGAAGATAATGGATGAATGAATGGGTCCCTTGTGTTGGTGTTTTACATAAGATATAGGTATAAGTTATAACAAAAAACTGTGGACTGTAAATGCATATAACTCACTGGCAACCTGACTAAATACACTTGTATTTATACTTATACTAATATACTTGTTTTTATACTTATACTTAATATACTTGTTTTTATACTTTCATTTCATTTCATTATTCATCTCTCACTTACTGTGTACAACCACTTTCTAGATTCACCTGTACAGTACAATTACAGGCTATAGTTCATCTGTTTCTTATGCTACTTAGTTTTACTTTTACACTGTTTTCTAATGCTACGGGGTCACCTAAAAGCAAGTCCTATTTGGGTCATGGACAATTTGAAACACTGCAGTGATATTTAAGTGGTGATGGTATATCTGTGTGTTGAGCTTGTAAAAATTGATCAAACATGGCAACATGTTTAAACACCATGTTCATTTAGAGTGCACATCTACCTCGTTACTCTCAGTGCACATCAGACACAGTACCTCAATTGTTGCTGCAGAGTTTGTGTTCATCATCCTCTAATCCTCCAAGCCTATGGGATGCTGGTGCCTGAACATTTTTGGTTGGTGGGTTATTCTTAGTCACCCAATGACAGTAAGGTACTTAAACACTGCAGCAGTGATTCCAGCTTCTGATTCACTCATATTGCCTCATTGTGACTGTACTAGTAAAAATTACTCACCACCCAAACTGTGGGTGTCCTGAGCACTAGAAAATAGAGTATTCAGAACTGTAAAACTCCACAATGCATCTAGAATGCCAGTAAAACTGATAAGAAAATGTAGAATGTAGAAACATGAATGTGTGCTTAATAAAAGTGGATTATGAATGTAGTTTGAAAATCAGTTTCAACTTCATGGTATTCTACTATACACAAAAGTCCACCCATGTCCCATAAACCACCTACAGCACAGTTAAGAGAAGAAAACAGACGGGTGCATATAGTGTATTATAGTTGTAACGTCCCAATTAGCAGGGATAAAAAGCTCTGTGTTTGTAGACAATATTGTTTTTATTGCTAAAACAGCAGATAATGAAAAAAAAAGAATATTTCAAAATGAATTTCACAGTGTATTATATTTAAAACTAGAACATAGTGTGACTAAGTGTCTGACCTGCTGCTATAGTGTTGAACTCACAAATAAATAAATCAGTGTGCTTTTATATACAGTTATGTATATGTTCTTTTTAAATTACAGTATTCAAATTTTTTGTTTTATGAATAGTGATAACATGCGATTGAAAGAAAATAAATGAATACATGTGTCTAGGCCAGTGCTTCTCAAATAGTGGGGCGCGCCCCCCTGGGGGGGCACAGTGCGGTGCCTGGGGGGGCGCATAACAAGATATCACAGTGCAAGTGATATTAAGTGTACTGAACAAACCCTCGAGATACAACATGGAGAAATATTTAAGAGACGACGGAGAGACGAAGATAATGAGAGCAACAAAAGTCAACCGAAAGCTAAATATCGAAGCGAATGTAGCGCCTGGCTTCACTGTAACTGTAACTTCACTGTAACTGAGGTGGGAGACGAAGAAAGACCGGCGTGTCTGCTGCAACATTTTTGTTTTGTAGGTTAAAGTGTTAATAAATTGTGCTCCAGAATTAATATTGCTGATGAATTTGAATTTATTATTATTTATTGATTTTATTTAATTTCATTTTTCAGTATCAAATGCCAGTCAGTTCAAAAATGTTTCTAGTTTAAATAAGGATTTCATTTGTTTCTGTTACAAACTAAAAAACAAAGTTAACAAAATGATTCTTTGTTCTGAGTTGATCTATATTTCTTTCCTTTTTGTTTTCTTTATTGTTAATAAGGATACATTGTTATAAAAGAGGTGTACTTATAACAAATTTATAGACAAATGATACTACAGTGGGCGTGTAAAAATACTATTTCATCCCATTTTGTCATGTACGGGGGGGGGGCGCAAAATGTTTTCTTTTTCCTAGGGGGGGCTTAACAGAAAATAATTGAGAATCACTGGTCTAGGCTAACAGAGAAATTTAAGTACTAGTGGGATCTGTGGGTGATTCCAACTGTGCTGTACCTTAAAAATATAAGGAGGCAACTACATGGATTTGGACTCTCATGAGACTAATTGAAATAGTGTATTACCAGAGTAATTATGCCTAAATATTGGGGATCTATTGAATCACTTTTCACGTGCCGTTGGATGTTGGCTTTTAAAATAGAATACGGCAGGGAAAATGCCTTAGTCACAAGCAGACAAAGTGAATCTCAATTCTAGATTGACATGCATATGTCGTTAGAACACAGCAAGAATTTCGGTTTGATTCCCAGGTGGACTAAACACAGATGCTGTTTGTGGGAAGTCATTGCTTTGCCTGTGTAGATTTTATCTGAGGTCTTCAGTTTTCTTACACATTGGAGACACTAATGTGTCACTTAAGACATGCAGATAGGTAAATATGAAATACTAAAATTGCGCTAGCCTTTGTGGTGCACTTGTGTTGGTGTTAAGCCTGACTATATAAGAGGAGGTTGCACCAGGAAGGGCATCCAGTGTAAAAGGGGCGACCCCTAATGGGAACAGCCAAAAGAAACTGTCTATGGCTGAAAAGCATTAGATTTTTGCAAAACGCAAAGTTTTACAGACATTTTTACTTTCTCTCTAGATTTCTAAGAATTGTGTGTTGAATTACTTCACTAGTACTTGAACTGATTTAGTTTCATGATCTAAATAGCGTTTTCAGGCTAAAATGCTATTTTAATCTTATACTTCATATAATCTTAACACTTATAATTTTGGAGATTAATGAAGCATTTTAAAGCAGTTAAAATATACAGTGCTGATAATTTTATCACATACAGTGTATGTGTGAAGTATTGAACAGGACTTTTTCAGTCTAATTAATATCTCCAAAGGGTTTTGGTACTTATTTTAATACTTGTCGTCAGTGTAAATAAAGAGAATGGGTTTTGTACTGTATTTTTGTATTTTTGTTCCCAACACTGTCACCACCCAGAATAAATCTCACTTATTGATGTACATGTCTGATTAGCTAAAATATATTTCTGTAAATATCTGTATAATATCTGTAGAACTCCTCTGCACTTTTTGGCTCCTCTGGCCAGCCAAACAGTAATATTGTGCTTTGTGAAAAACATTTTTAACCTATATTCAGACTTTGCAAGCAAAAGATTTAAATTAGGGGGCAGCAGACATACCAATGCTTTCACAGCGCTTCAGATAAACACCTAATCATGACAATTATTCCTTTACTGTGGGGGAGCAATCCTGATAATACTCCCACTTTCTTGGTGTTTGAGATTATTATCTTTTGTCTGCTGGCCACATATTATGATCCAGTTGTTGTTCACTCGCCTTGACACTTTGCGATCAGTAAACAGTATGATTAGACATGAAATAAGCTAATACAGTTATATACAGAGAGAATAACGTAGATCTCTGTAAACACCAAGGAAAAAGCCTTGAACAGAACACTGAAGAAACATCAAGTGTACCAAGCCTTTCTGAAATAGCTTTCTCATTTATAATCACTTACACACAAACATTACACACAGAAACATATGGACACACACACACCCCTCTAACTCACTTGTCACATTTTTGGATCACTGCCCAAACTCTAAGTGAGAGGTAACCATTTACAAGCTTGACTCTCAACCAAGACACTAATCAAATAAATGAACTATTTGTTTTGAAACATCAAGCACATTAAGGCTGGACTCAGTAGTTGCCAGGCAAACAGCAGCTCAACAAGGGGGTGGGGTTATAAGATGGCTCAATAATATAACAGTACAGAGATACAGAATGGTGAACGCAAAGCATCAGGAGCCAAATTAACCACAAAGTGTCCCCTTACTTATCACACTAATGGTAGCAAAGGAGCATCTATCTGTATCCAGTCCTCAGAAAACAAAAACTTGCTCTCTAAAATCCTGTAGGACATTCGTTCCCTGTCCGTGTCCTAATCTATTTTATAATAAGAATTATTTAAGCTGATTAAAATCCTCCTATAGAAAGAAGGCATACCTTTCCTAATCATATGATCTGTAGAAGAAAAAGTTCAATATGCAAATTCAGTGTCTGTTAAAGGAGAAATTGCCATCAAATTTAACACACCATTTACAGGAGACAAGCTTTTGCACACTCTAATGCACAGTTACAATTCACTCACTGAATTCAACATACTGGGCAGCTTGGTGGGGTAGTGGTAAGCACATCCGCCTCTAAGCACAGGGATACAGGTTTGAATCCCAATCTGGCTGGAGCTTCCATGTTCTCCCTGTGTCCGTGGGGGTTTTCTCCAGGTTCTCTGGTTTCCTCCCACAGTCCAATGGATTAAAGGCGAATTCTCTGTTTTAAATTGTCCCTATAGAGAGAGTGTGTGTGTGTGTATGTGTGCCCAGCGATAGACTGTCGCCCTGCACTGGGTGTACATGCCCGGCACCTTAATACACTGGGAAAAAAACTGAAAATGTGGTATCTATATTATGTAAGCATTGTTGTTATGTTTTAATTATATGTAAAAGATATATTATTTCAAAATAAAAATAGTTGCTAATGAATTACAGAAAACTTTATTTAATATGATTTATAAAAATATTGTGTTTATCTTGCTTCCAGATTGCCTAAATATTGTATGACAAATGACAAATTATGTAAAACCTGTTGTAAACAAGTGAGATATTCCTTAAGTTTGAGGGAAATTTCTTTTTTGCAAAGATTGGGGGGAATGAAGAGGATCCATAAAATCCAATAATCACCCAAAGCTGCAGGGTGAATTCTGAAATCTTATTTCCTTCCCCGATTCCCACCTAGAAGGGATCTTTTTAAATCAGGTAAGAAGAGTAACCTGGCTGCTAAAGCTTGACTGTAATTGCCAGGGTATTACAGCTATTCACAATGCCTCTGTAAAGTCTAATTTTGTTATTTCATTTGCTTAACACACCTCTCTTCACTACTGCTGATGGGCTCTGGCTGTTGGCTCAGCTGATAGTTCTTGGCCTTTAATCATCATACCACCTATGCATAACCCTGTATAAGTTTTTTAATATTTCAATAATATACAGTAGCTCACAATTTAGTACTTTGTTAGATGCTGGTTTTGAGTTCACATATATGTTATATGAAAAAGGCTTCTAAGTGAATAATATAGCAAAAATCTGAATTTATACAAATCCTGTTATGGGATCAAATCAGGTGAATATCTAAAAGTCCTAAAACAAGTTTTTAATTTGTATACTTTTTCTGTTCACAGAATATTTAGTAGTAGTTTTAATGCAACTTTTTAGGATTTAATTACTAAAAATAACATCCCCTTCTAAAATGAATTATTTAATTATTCTAGATTATAATGCAACACATTAATAACTTTGCAGAATTAATTCTTATTCTGAATGCTTTTTAACCCATATAGTAAAAAGGATCAATACAAGACAGCTGACTGGTTATGCAGTCAAAAAAAAGCAATGACATTTTCTATGAGCAGGTCATTTACATTGTGACCACTATTCCACTGGACGCCTGCAGTGCGTATGCGACAGTCTGGTGAGTGAGCCACGTCAACCGTGTAGGCAAGAAGTGGTAATTAACCGTTAACTGTATATAAGTCAGGCAGAATCGGAACAGCAGGCCCCTGTGTCTCTTCGGGGCTTCCCCAGCCTCATCGGACTGTTATTGTCTTACAAACGGCATTTAGATTTAGGAGAGAAAAAAATCTACATAATTGTCCTCCCAAGCCAAAAAAGAGCATGAGGGAACACCACAGGGGACACAGAATCATCCATATACATGCATATTTTCATTTGTAATGACACACACCACACACACAAATTATCTACAGCACAGGTAAATAAACTGCAGTAATACAGTTAAATCTACAAACCATTAAAGCAATACAACCTCTAAATGATGATTTCATCAATTTACAGTCACACTGGGTACAAATGCAATAAATATAACACTATTATCGAAAGTGGTCAATAGTATGTAATAGTCTGTAAGGAACAGTGTCATTTTAAGCAACAAAATGTTTTTTTCCTCAAAATAATTTTCAGCAACAATAGTAACTAATAAATAAAAACACACTCTAAAACCACTGCTGTAGAAATGCTGAAGATCATGTGAAAATAATAAATATATATAATAATAATAAAATAATAATATAATAAATTATATTAAAACAGGATTATGGAGACCAAATTACACATTTCAGGATTATAGGACACATTATGTTTGGAGAAAGTTAAACACCACATTATAGCATATAAATCATAATCTATCTGCAAAACATGGTGGTGGAGGGATTGTCTGAACCTCATTTGCTGTATCTGGTCTAGGGCCACAAAATACCAGAACATTTTGTCTTTAAATGATTCCGAAGAGAACTTAGTCATGTAGCAGGAAAATAATCATGTCAAAAAATTATTAAAATAAAATAATGTTTTTGTTGATGTTCATTCTTTACCAGTGCTCAAGCACCCCAGCTGTCTAACTTGTCTGGGCCCAGATAATGAAAAAGACTATACACACTGATGCCAGCTCTTTAACTAAATCACTTTAATGTCAGAACAGCAGACATCAATGAGGCCTGAAATAGGCTTTCTGCTCTAACTTTGCTGGATATTGTGACAACATTTCCACTCCCCTATACTTACAGAATGCTAGACCAAGGTATTAGTGCAGATATGATGCAGGCAAAAGGGAGAAATGAATGAACACATCTGCATCCTGCTTCTGACACCAAAATTATTAAGATTCTATCTCATCACCTGAGCCCAAACAAGACAGACAACTGAAGGACATGAGCTGAAATGAGCAGTAATGTAGCACTAAACGAAACAGAACACAAACATACACACACACACTAGTGAAGTGAGCACACGAGCCCAGAGCAGTGGGCAGCCTCGTTTAGGGTTAGGTACCTTTCCCAAGGGCACTTCAGCCATAGCATTTGGTGGGAGCAGGAAACAGGTCACAAAGCTGGTTCCTTACCCACAATGATACAACCCCCCTTCAAATTTAAACTAAAGTGAGATGCATTTATAAAGACAATCATCAATATCACAATGTTCCATGTTGTCTGAAACATCCTTTTTTCCAAGCTGATGTACAAGACAGTTACCAGTTAGCTGTTTTTTGCTGAACAAGAGGGTAATGCTGGATATTTAAAACAAAGGTTACATTTTTACTGCTTACAGTTATGTAATTTTAGAGCAAATTACTTAATAGATAAATTAAAAGTAAATCATAGAGTAAGTATGAAACTTTATCTTGTCTTGTTATATCTTGTTATATTGTCTCTGGGCTTTAACTTGTTTAGATACTTTCCCGGTTTTGCATATTTTATTGTTTTATAGTTTCTCCAAATACACTAAATCACTAAGTGAGACATCAAAATAAATTTCACTTTACATAAAGAATTAAAACAGAAGACAGATTCTCTAAAATGATTAAAATTAGTCTAGTGACTGAATTTGCTAAAGTGCACAGTGAAGCCTCTTATCATGTGATTTGGTTCAGGACACTTCAGTGGAGGATCTTAACTCCTCAGAGAATGACATGACCCCTGACTAATGACCCTGTATGAACAGACTATGCAGAATTAAGTACTTAAATAGTAAATATTAAAATCAATACATCTAAATGAACTGGTGCAGCTTGGCATTTATATACGAACATAACACTGACTGACCTTATGTCATGCAAATAAAACCAAACATTTTGAGTCCAACCAGAAGGTATGAATGCATTTCAAGCTTTTCAGTTTGAGCCAACATGTTCTGATAAAAGGTATGGTGTCTCTCTTTATATATGCTAAAACAAGGAGTACCCTAGGAGTACATTATCAAGACCTACACAGCACTTATAAACCCGATCACTGAAATGTATATATGTAGACAACTAATGTATATCCATTCCTTACATGACACCCAGACTTTTGAGCTAGTCATGTCCTCGGGCAAGGATTTTCCACACAGGGCAGGTAACAGGGGGGCACTCCTTGTGTTCAGACAATGCATGGGGATAGCTGAGCTGACATGAACATGGAAGAGATGTTTGGGACTATCAATGCGTGAGATCAATTAGGGGTGGTTGAGAGGACTGTTTGAAAAGAGATGTGATGACCCTGCCTCAAAGAGGGGCAGAGGGCTAAAGAGAGGCAATGCTGCCATCCCTTGTTAATCCAAAAAGGAAACAGGTTTAGTAAGAAAGACTGTTGAGGAGCTGGACTAAATGAAAATCAGGCTTTGTATTTTGTTGAATAATATTTGGGGGAGTGAGACAATAATAATAAATAAATGCAAATTTACAAATCTTAACCATCATTTTTAAAAACAGCTACATGTTATTGCATGTATATCCAAACCATAAGAATATAATAAATAAAACCCCTAATTTAGATAAAGCCAATATGACTAAGTGAAAATTACACTTCCATTCCATTTTACCATGTGCACCTTATTCTTTCTACACTTATTATATATTTTATATAATTCTATAATTCCATACTGTAGTCTACCTGATTTTTTGCATTCTTTGTTACTTACTTTTACTCTATGCTACATTCACATAGCAACTTACAAATATCCCAACTTGATGGTTGGGGTCAGAACACAGGGCTGGCCATGAAACAGCACCCATGAAGCAATGAGGGTTACGGGCTTCACTCAAAGACCCACACTGGTAACTTTAGCGGACCCGGGACCTGTTCTCCAGAGAGCAGGTATAATCCTGGTAATGGACGAATCCAAGAACTAAAGGGACACTTATGTCATGGTGGTGTAATGTAATATATTAAGTGAACATTTGATAAATTTAACACTATATAGATAAAACTATTGGAACACTTACGTACATGCTACACATGTACAAGATTTTATGACACCACATTCTAAGCTTGTCCCTCATGCAGCGATAACAGCTTTCACTCTTCTGTCTTCTGAAAAGAGCATTATGCAAGATTTTTGCTGTGTGAGGTTTTATCCAGCCATACATTTGTACGGTCATGCACTAATGTTGGATGAGAAGGCCTTGCTCATGATCTCGATTCTAGTCCATCTCAAAGGTGTTTGATGGTTAAGACACTGTGTGGACCAATCAAATCCGTCCACATCAAAATCACTGACCCATGCCTTTATGGAGCATGCCTTTGTGCACTGGGGCACAGTCATGCTGGAACAGAAAAGGGACTTCTTCAAACTATTCCCACAAAGTTGAACTGTAGATTGTCCAAAATTCATGGCTAAGTGGTTGAAATGAAACTTGACATGAAACAACTGGGTTTAATGATTTAGGTGAGTTTCACAAAATATTATTTTATGTACATACATACATATGGACAGAGATGGCAAAACAAAGACTGACCGACAAAAGACTACTAAAAAACATTATTAAAGCAATCTGCCAGCATTAACATCAAGCAAAACAGGAATAGTCCCTCAGCAATGTTATGTTTAGCTGTATTATTGTTTAAATTAAGAAGGTGTTCTCAATATAGCTGAGCTGCATATACAATAACTACATCATGACAGAGAATCAATAATGGACCTGTTTAAACTCTAATTGCTCAAGTGTGCCTGCCAGTGGCTCTTTAGGGATCTACAGTTTTGAAACAAATGTCTTAGTTTTTAATCAGCTTTATTTTTATATAGACATTAATAGAGGGCTCAAATCAGTCAAGTAAAAACAAATCATTTAAAACCACTTAAGTCAATATCACATAATAATTTAACTGGGCAATAGGAAAATTATTAATAACCACATAACACAACATTCAGGTTTAAAATGGCATGTGCTTTAAAAATATTTAATACTGGTGCCAAGGAAACTGACTTCCCTAAAAGCTTGATTTGTATTTAGAACAAATTAAATTAATAAAAACATTTTTGTCAACCAACTTGATGAATTCTGGAGCTTTAGGTGTTAAAAGATTTTAGTTTTAGAAAGATTTTAATACAGGGGTGCTAAAACATTAGAAAGCTGTTGTCTACTCACAGATGTTTCCGGTGTTGTCGAAACTGGAGAGCACCTCCTCCACTTTGACTGACCCAAAATGTTCTCTAAAAAATATAAGAAATTTAAACTTATTGAATAAAAACTTGCACGGTGGGTTAGTGGTTAGCGCGTTCACCTCTCAGCACTAGGGATTCCCGGTTCGAATCCCAATCTGGGTGGAGTTTCCATGTTCTCCCCGTGTCCGCGTGGGTTTCCTCCGGGTTCTCCGGTTTCCTCCCACAGTCCAAAAACATGGATCAAGTCAATTGAGTTCTCCAAATTGCCCCATATAGAGTGTGTCTGTGTGTGTGAGTGTGTGCCCAGCGATAGATTGGTGCCCTGTCCTGGGTCTATCTGCCCAGTGCCCCAAACATTCTCCCCTGGATGGGCATGAGGAACCCCCCCACGACCCTAATATAAGGATAAAGCGGAAGATAATGAATGAATGAATGAATGCATAAAAACTTCATTTTGTGCTTAACAGGGGTAAATGTGACCCAAAATGCTCCAGGGATATTTCCTAAAATTTGACTGATCAACAAACCCCCACCACACACACATGCATGCAAACACACGCACCATCCATTTTTAATACAATAATTTTGATACAATGTTTAATTTAATCCTGATTAGCGTCTGGGAAAATATTTCTGACAGTGGTCAGTAATGTAGTAATTGGAGTTCTTAAGACTCAAGATATATATTGGTAAATATTCTAATTTTTAAGTTCCTAAATGTTCTCTGGTGTCGTGTTTCAAATGTGGATGTTTTCTTTATATATTGTGCTAAATGATGATGGCAATGTTAACACACCCACATGCTCACTGATCACTGTTTGCTCTATCAGCTTTTATATTTGCACACTGACCCAATTGAAATATTGATTGTTTTGTTTATTTTTTTTTTTTAATGGGAAGCTGACAGTGTAGACTTTGTATAATGTTTCTGTTCGAATGTACACATTTACAGACTAGAAATCATTAGGCTTGGAGTGCAAATATGAATTTTTTATTCTATTAAGTATCTTCTACACACAAGTTTCTTCTTTTCAGGCTTATTTTTTAATCCAAACATAAAAATTTGCTATTTGTTTTCCGTATTTTGAATCTTTGTCTTATTTGACATCCGAATTAGGTTGAAGTTCCTAAGTTAAACTTACTATCCAACAAATTCCTAATCCACATGATGGCAGTTAGAAAGAAAAATGTTTAGAGATTTTCTGACCTGAGTAAGGCACTGTATTGTGGAAAGCAGGCACTTCTGTATTCAATCCACTGGCCATCAGATGGGCCATCACTCTCTGAGTGAGGAATCCTGGTTCTGGAGAACAAGTTGAAGGAGGAAAACCGGCGCACTGATACCCTTTGAACC